>JAKLMY010000001.1:0-351085 GCA_022814645.1 Ganoderma meredithae | reverse complement strand
CCCCCCCCCCCCCCCGCCCCCCCCCCCCCCCCGGGGCGCGCCGCCCGCCCCGAAGACTTGTCAGGCGTGCTCGTGTAGCTTTTGTTAGAGGTGCTGTCGGGGTGTGTATCCAATAGGGTGTATCTCCACATTCGTCCCTTCCGCACAATGGTTCCGAATTTGTATTGTGCTTGTCCACCCCATTTCCTACACCACATACAATACAGCACGGTTTACAGTACTTACTACGATAAGGGTGCGTAGCCATCGATAGTCCCGAGAGTGCTGACCGCCCAGTGTCCTGACCGATGGAGTCACAGCGCGTTCCCAGCGTATCGCTCTTCTTCCTCGGACCATGCATCGCAGAACTTTGCGCGTTCGGCCTTCCCAGCACCCCAGTATCGCGGCGAGCTTTCTCCACGAACAGTTGCTTCGTGGATGAGAACGTGCTTGATCCACTGAGGTTCCCTCCGTTAGAAGCCGCAGCCCCTCGTCGACATTTGACGTTGAAGTGGTGACTTACCGAACCGCTGATTTAGATTTGAAACAGATTAAGCTGCACAGAAGATGGAGATGAGAGAAGGTAGAACTCACGGAGCTTCGTACATCGGGTCGAGAAGCAAAGTCTCCTAAAGCGAGTCAAGTGAAGTGAGAGCCTTGATGCATGAGGGCATGAGAGCACTGACCATGATCCCTCTTAGGCCACGCGCACCGCCACCCCTTGCGTGCGCCACCTTGCATATCTGGTCGATCGCAGCCGATGTAAACCGGATTTCTATACCGGAATATGCAAACAGGGCCTTATATTGCGAAACGAGGGAGCTCTTGACCTCGGTCAGGACCAAGCGCAGATCGGACGGAGTCAACGGCGACAACGTCGTGATCGAAGGCATCCTCGAAATAAATTCTGGAATGAATCTGGCAAAACCGAGGCAAGTGGTCAGGGATCGTCCCGGCGGCTTGTCAAGATACGGGAGGTACGGTGAAGTGCTATGCACTTACCCATACTTGACGAGATCTGGCATGGTAATCGACACCGAGTCAGTCAGTAGTTGAGATGGAAAAACCCTAAACGTGTTACCCTACCAGCTGGCTCGACTTGATGAAGGATATTCGCATCGCTGTTTGGGGTGAAGAAAGGGAGAGTCGACAGAGAGGCCTCCTCGCGGGATGAAAGGTTGGCGGTAAACCCTATAGACTTCAAGAGCGAGCCGTCAGGGAGTGGATCGAATGGTTCCGGCGGAGTTGACCAACCCCTTTAGCAATCCTCCGTTTGATGATGGCGTCAAGACCAACGAATGCTCCACTTAGGATAAACAGAACATTTGTGGTGTCCACTGAATACGAGTCTGGCCACTCTGCGATTGGCAAGATTTCATTAGAAACGAACGCAAAAGAAGGGTGTACAAAACTCACGAACGGGGGCAGGCATAGGCTGACCACGTCCACTCCGATTATTGCTTGTGGGTGGGGACATTGAAGGTCCCTTTGCGGGAACATTGACTAATGAACCCTCCATCATGCGAAGGAGGGCCTGTTGCACCCCTTCGCCTCCTACGTCTCGAGTCGATTCGGGACCTGTCGATTTCCGCGCAATTTTGTCGATCTCGTCGATGTAGATTATGCCAAGGCTATGATATGTCAGAAGTTTGCCTGACTGTGATGTGTCGATGCGCACTTCGCTTTATATGGATCCCAATTCGCTGACTGAAGCTGTGCTTGCGTTGTGGGTGGGGGATCTCTCATGAATTCTCAAGTTGCTCACCAAACGTTGCACACACATGTCGACGTCGTCTCCTACGTCTTCTGCGCATTTAATAATACCGACGATGTGAGAAAATGACCATACTCACATCCTGCCTGATGTTCACGTCAGCTTGGGAATTAGGGAGGGATTCAACTCGTCGTACCTGAGTGAAAGTAGTTGCATCGCTGACTGAGAATGGGACATCTAGGACGTGCGCAATGGTCTTCGCTAATAAGGTCTTGCCTGTGCGAAATGAAGTATCCCAAAAATACCCGAAGAGAACGGTCCCCTACCAGATCCAGTTGGACCGCTGTGTTGGAGGGAGCACCAGCAGGTTAACGCAGCGCTCACACTACCAGGGGACAGTGAACTCACATCACCAATACGTTGCTCTTCTCAAAGAGGGGTACGGTTATATTTTGCCCGAGAGGTGCTGGACTTGAGTCTGAGTGGGGTGCGGTAGATTGAATGCCGCCCATAGTTGCTACTCGTTGTGTCTGAGGCCTGCAGGCTGACGTACTGGAAAACACGCGCGTACGGATATGTGCAGGATAGCCTGGCGGAGACATATGCGGGGGTTCATCATAGTACATGGCGTTCACGTTGGCATGCACGCGATTGTAATGGTTAAAAACACTTTACAGCCCAGGGTCAGTCCAAACGTCCTCGCGATACGGGGACGCACGTACGCCACAGAGAGGACCTTCTTCGCCTTGTCCTGGCCGACCACGTACTGATTCAAATAGTTCACTAGCTTGTGTGGTAGTCAAAATTAACGTAATTCAACAAATCCTCCGGCACGAATGTACCTCCCTCGGGCTGGCCAGCCCAGATGGTCTATATGCATTGCTGGGATTGTCATCGGTCGCCGGCGCATAGCGAGCTTGGGTGCGAATGGACCGTAAACGATGGTATGGGGGAGAGATGAGCCATGTGCGAGAGTTGCGATATGAGCAAGTGAGCTTCGACCAGCTCTCCAGCATAGCCTGGGCGTTGGAGATGACGGAGGACGACAAGCCTTGTCTCCGTCGCCCTGCGTCCGCTTCGGCACTCACCGGGCCGGGACCGCCCAGCGTGTGCGTCCGCGCCTTGCCCCAGCATCAACTCTGCTTTGAACCCTCTTGGAGCCCTCTGGAGTCTTGGTTGACGACACCTGTCCTTGCTTTCTATCATGCCTAGAGACTATTCGCGCTCTGTTTCTCCGGACAGAACTCGACACCGTGATAGGTCCAGGTCCCCTGGGGACAGGGCGCGCGATCGAGATCACCGCAAGGAGTCGCGCAGATACGATGACGAAGACGACTACAACAGGCGCCGCCGAGACCGCCAAAGGAGCACAAGCAGGGACAGGGACAGGGACATGAGCGACAAGACGCGTCGTAGGAGGGACCGGAGTGGGAGCGAAGAACGAGAGAAGAAAAAGTTGGTTTGCCTTCTAATAGTGGTGCGGACAGGACTGACTCGCATTTCAGGCGCAAACGCGACAAGTCTGCCGAGCGTAAGGCTCGCAAGGCGGAGAAGAAGCGCGCGAGGGAGGAGGAGGAGGCTCGTAGAGTTGCGGAGCTGAGCGTGTACAGCGCGACGGACAACCCCTTCCACGATGTCAACCTGGACCAGCAGTTCCGTTGGCACAAGAAGAATGAAAAGGAGAGGAAACAAGGCTTGACGGTTGCAGAGGCTCAGAGGAGGGATGCTGTACGTCGTCAAGAAGCCAAGGAGGAGCTGGAGAGGCTGAACAAGCGGCGTGCGGAACGAGAGGCGGAGCAGAGGTTGCGTGAGGAAGAGGAAGTGAGGATGGCTAGGCTTGCTGAATCAGCTCAAATGGCGGACTGGCTGTCGAAAGAGGAGGACTTCCAGCTGGAGCAGGAGCGGAATCGGGCAGTGATTCGCATCAAAGAGAAACGCGCCAAAGCCGTCGATTTCCTTGCATTGAACTTGCGTTATGTGAACCCCATCAGTGACGAGGAGGACGAGTTGACCAAGGAGGGTTTGGAGATTGATCTGGACGAGCCATACAACATCGTTGATGTGGGTCTCATCCTTCGCAATCCATAGTGCTACATCTACTAACAAGACCACAGAGCCTCACCTCACAACAAGTGGAGGAACTGCACGACGATATCGAACGTTACCTCAGGCTAGAGCAATCGGATACAAACACTGAATTTTGGACGGTACGTGGCAGAGAGTTATCGTGCTATGTGCGTCCGACCGATTCTCCTCCAGAACATGATGGTAGTGACAAAGGACGCACTCGATCGCTTCAAGCAGCAGCAGAGGATGGGTGCTGCAGCTGCAGCCGCCGTAGAAGCTGATGTTACGGCATTATTGCAAGGAAAGTCATATGAACATCTAGCTCAATTGCAAAGGCAGATCCAAGCCAAGTTAGCAAGCGGAGAACCGGTCGACACGGATTATTGGGAGGGCCTTCTGAAGAAGTTACTTGTCTTCAAGGCTAAGGTAGGCCACTGCAGTTACAGAATGGCCTGTGCAGATATTCAACGTGTTAACAGGCGAAGCTCCGTAATCTGCACGAAGTTGTAGTCCGCAACCGTCTTGAGCAGCTCCGGAAGCGACAGCGAGACGAAGCTCTCCAGGCCCAAGAGGAGTTGTTGGCGGGTGTCGCTAAATCGGCCCAACGAAGAGAAGCTCGCGTCACTTCTGTGGATGTTGCTGCGGAACAGGACGCTACAGAACAAGTCGAACCATACGACCGTTCAATGAGCCCACCTCTCATCGACATCCGCAAGTTGCATCACGAAGAGCGCCAGGTCGACATTCTCACGACCACGGAGGACCTGCGTTGTTTGGTATGTCCCCCACCCCTCATCGCAGCTGTCGTGAGATGATCGTGACGTTAACATCACCATGTTTAGCTGCAACAACGCCGCGGCGTAGCAGGTACTCGATTCATTCCCAAGACTGTCCAAGCTGCACCCGAACAACAGGATGTCGAAGCACCCAGCAACGCCGACCTCGCTGAAGCGTTGTATCGCGCGGAGGCCGAACGTGAATTGGACGAAGAAGAGGAGCTCTTCAACGTTGAAGAAAGCATCACTCGACCAACCTCATACAACTGGGAAGACAAGTACCGTCCACGCAAGCCCCGGTATTTCAACCGCGTACACACCGGGTACGAATGGAACAAGTACAACCAGACACACTACGAGTACGTGTTTCAGCATCCATACACCTCTTAGACCCAAATTGACTGTGCTATCCAGTACGGACAATCCGCCGCCAAAAGTCGTCCAGGGCTACAAGGTATGATTGGTAGTGTTCATTTTGAGTTGAGCCTTGTCTAACGCAATCTTCAGTTCAACATCTTCTATCCCGACCTCATCGACAAGTCCAAGGCTCCTAGCTATAAGATTGTCAAGGAACCCGGCAACGATGAGACAGTGCTTTTGCATTTCAGTGCTGGTCCTCCCTACGAAGATATTGCATTCCGTATCGTCAACAGAGAATGGGAGTTCTCTCACAAACGGCAGGTCTTTGTCATGAGTCGGCACCTCACGGTATTAAATGTTTGTTTCTCCAGTGGATTTCGAAGCAGCTTTGACAGAGGATGCCTATCGCTTTGGTTCAACTTCCGTCGAAACGTACGTGGCCGTACCCCCTCCCCAATATTTCGCTTCCTGACACCAATCTTCGCAGTTTTACCGCAAGTAACACATTCAGGAGGGTTGTTTGGGAAGAGGCTGTAGATGTTAGCGTACAACAATCATATGCGGATCATGGACTGTCTCTTGTTGTCAATATGTGCATTATGGACCACCAGATACTATTGTCTTGCTCACTCTTAAGTCCAGGGTAGAGTGCGTGATTCATTGATTCTTGAAGGCCAGTGCGTAACAGTGGGAGTACTAATAACCGAGGGGAGCCGTAGCTTGATTAACCCAATCACAAGCTGAGATGCGAGATTATCTTTGACCAGCTTTGACTCCCCTGGCGCTTGCTTGAGAATACCCCCATTGCTTTGCCCCTCCGATCGTCCTCCTTCGCCTACTCTGGATAATTGACAATGCCAACTGTCTCTTGCGACAAGGAAGAGCTTTGGAGGAGGCTCGAGCGGGAGTACTGTGAGTATTCCCAGCAGAGTCCGAGCCTCATGCTAAGCTTGCATGAACCTTTGAAAGCTTCAGAAGAGTTCGATCATCTACTTTTCGAGTTCGGGTTGGAGCTCGACGAGGACGTATGTGTTATAATTCTATGTAGTCTCCGCACCAACCTATTGATATACGCACGATTCCAGACGACAGCGGAGGTGGAGGCTGCAATCAAGAAGGGACTTCCTGCAGAGCGTCCAGTGAGTGGCCTCTGATCTAGATGTTGGATCAAGCACCTGAATAGACCACGATTTTAGCAACTCAAAATTGAGATCCCCGCAAACAGGTGAGTCATACGGGAATACGTGGTGCTACGGGTCTGAACGATGTGTACATAGATATGACCTTCTCTGCATCGAAGGCATCGCGCGCGCACTGCGTGTCTTCCTCGGCTTGGACAAGCCCCCACAATACAAGCTCGCGTATCCCCACGGTGGGGAGGCAGACCTGATCACGACCACAATTACGAATGAGGTGAGAGATCCCTCTGGATCGAAACTGTTAGTCCCTCAACATTGCGCGTTGCCTGTAGACCCAAAGAATCCGTCCTTTCTTTGCCTGCGCGGTACTTCGGAACGTCAAATTTACCGAGCGGTCCTATGAGTCCTTCATCGACCTACAGGACAAGCTTCACCAAAATCTCTGTAGACGGCGGCAATTCGTTGCCATTGGTACGCACGACCTTGATACCATCCAGGCACCGTTCTTGTACGATGCGCGACCACCAAAGGATATCAAGTTTGTCCCACTATCCAAAGACAAGGCGTACACTGCAGAGGAGTTGATGACAGTGTATGAGGTGCGCGCACGCAGGTATTATACACCATCCTAACATTAACATGAACCTCCCCTCTCTAGTCCGAGAAACATCTGGCGCGTTACTTGCCTATCATCCGCGACTCCCCTGTCTATCCCATCATATACGACGGGCAGAATCGCGTTCTATCCATGCCGCCGATCATCAACTCTGAGCACAGTAAGATCACCCTTAACACTCGGAATATCTTCATCGATATCACTGCGACGGATGAAACGAAGCTGGCGATTGTTGCGAACATCATCTCAACAATGTTTTCTGAATACTGCGCTCAGCCTTTCACGTGCGTGAATTGTACAATGGCCAGCTAGGATGTAAGCTGATTTTCCCTGTAGGATAGAGCCATGCAAGGTCGTATACCCCGATGGCAGTGTTCGCATTACACCCGACCTGAAGTACAGGACGACCTCGGTGCACGCGTCCTACGTCAACTCATGTACCGGCCTTGCACTGGAAGGAGAAGACGTTGCCAAACTCCTGGAACGCATGACTCTGACGACCTCAGTTTCTCCCAACAACTCCGATGAGATCATTGTGCAAGTTCCACCAACTCGGCCAGATATCCTCCACGAGTGCGATCTCATGGAAGATGCTGCCATTGCCTATGGTTTCAACAAGCTCCCGGATACCTTCCCCGCGACAAGCACCGTCGCGCAACCTCTCGCGATCAGCAAGCTCAGCGATATCGTCCGCTCGGAATGGGCTTTCGCTGGCTGGATTGAGGCCCTGCCGCTCATCCTTGTGGGTTTTCCTTTAGCGACATGCCCCTTTGATCAAATCTGACATCCGCTTATCCAGTGCTCCCATGAAGAGAACTTCGAGTGGATGAACCGCAAAGACGACGGCAAGACCGCAGTCCGGATCGCGAACCCCAAAACGCTAGAGTTCCAGGTCGTGCGCACATCGCTCCTCCAGGGCCTCCTCAAGACGATCCGCGAGAACCGCTCACACCCGCTGCCCATTCGTGTGTTCGAGACCTCGGACGTTGTGTTCAAGGACACATCGTACGAGCGGCAGGCGCGCAACACGCGTCACGCCGCTGCTGTGTGGTGCAACAAGACGGCCGGATTCGAGGTCGTTCACGGCCTGCTCGATCGCATCATGCTGACGCTCGAGGTCCCGCGCATCGCGGGAGACGACGCCAAGGCGCACACTGGGTACTACATTAAAGAGCGTGAAGGTACGTGTTGCTTGGGACTGACATCTGATTCCGAATTTCTGGATACATATCCACTTGCTTTGTGACGTGGTCCTGGGGCGGACGCTAACGTTAACATGTTCTGCCACCTGTCAGACCCTACTTTCTTCCCCGGTCGCGCCGCGACGATCTACTATCGGCCACCGAATAACACATCCGGATTGACCATCCTGAAGCGTACACTTAAGGCCGCATTGGACCGCCCTGACGACCTCGAGATCGGCGTGCTTGGCATCCTTCATCCCACCGTGCTGGAGAGGTTCGAGATATCATACCCCTGCTCTGCGTTGGAGTTCACCTTGGAGCCATTCAAGAAGGAGCTGCAGGCTGCGTTCGCGTAGAAGCTCGTCCTGAGAGATGTTGTAGCAGAGTAAGAGAAGTTGTGCCGAATGTATCCCTGCCTCATACGCGTGCTTGACATGACAAGACCGGAGCTCAATTGCACCCTGACAATAAAGACGGTGGTAAATATGCGTTAAATCCAATACAAATATTACACGAAAGACAGAATTCCAGCAACTGCCACCTAGCGATTTGGTGGGGTGTGGTGGGGTAGAATAGAGGGAAAGAAGCCAATACAACGTTCAAGAACAAACTTGAGATTAGCACTCCTGGCCGCCTGACCAATGCCAACCGACCATGAAGCAGTGTATGCAATGTCCAAGACATGACACTCTCCCTCCACCAGAACTAAGCGATCTCACGTCGTGACGTATGCGCATCCCCATCACCCCCTTGCTAGTCATAAGAGCCCTGCGGATCGCAAATCTTGGTGTAACCTAGCCTCGTCCGCATACGCCCGTGCAATGCGTTCGTTGCGTTCGGGATCTGCGGGATCGAGGGGAAGGATGTATGAGTTGCGCGGGGGTGCCTCCTCCTCGACTTCCAACTCGTGGTGCACGGCGCCAGGGAAGCCAAGCCCTTGGCGGAGGAGAGAGCCGTCGGCGAGCCCTTGCAATCCGAAGACTCGCTCGATGGAGTGGATGATTGCGGCAGAGCGGGCGCGCTCTTCGGGCGTGGAAGGGGCAGGTGCCTCGTCTTGTGAGGAGAGGATGCCGCGTTCCCAACGCTTCACACGCCAGAAGCCGAGGAGCGAGGTGAGGAGGATGAACCAGCCTGAGAAAGATTAGCCAATTAGTGCTATGAAGAGTGAGATAGCACGAGATTATGCGCACCGATCGTCATCAACAGGAAGGAGAGCCATTCCGACGTTGCGTCGCCAACGATCATAACCTCGTCGTTGGTCGGTGTGGTCGGTGTAGGCGAGGTGTTACTGAGGGTCCTGTTGTACGCCTCCGCCTCCGCCGCAGTAGCGAATGTTGGCCGTGGCTCCTCTGGCTTCCAGTTTCCCCAAACATCATTATCGGACCCGTTGAAGTCACCCCGTCCCCGCATGGCGAAGCCATACTGGATGAGCGTGATGCCGAGGCCGGCGCGGGACCCGAGCTTGGCGGCATGTGTAGTATGAAGAAGGTACGTGAGAAGGAAGCCGACGAACTGGAAGGAGATGGAGACGAGCATGTTCCATAGGAACGAGAAGAGGCTGCCCGTCGGGAGGGAATCGATGATGACATCCCCAGGGGTGTTCGCGGCCGACGGCGCATGGATGGTCGTCTCCCAGTACGATGGGACGGCGTCGGCCTGCGCCTGCGCATAAGATGGTGGAACCTCCTTTTGGACCTCTTCGGGAACGAGGAGGACGTCGTCACCTGCGATGACAATACCAAATACACACCGAAAACGCTTCAGTGCCCTGCAGAGGCGGGAACAGCTGCAGCACAGGGCTCACGTACCGTCCTGTATGCGGACCTGCCGAGAGGGCTTTGCAGTGACGTTCGCGAACACTCCATCGTTGGCGACGCCACCGCCGACAGGTCCTTGGGACCGCCCAGAGGGCCCCAGCCCCCACCGCCCCATGTAATGGCTGGGCAGCACAGACGCTGCAGTCCTGCTGAACCAATTGCCCCTGCTCGAGCCAGACGATGCGTCCGTGCGGACGTTGTTGAATGACGGGACCAGGCCGTTGGAGTTGCCAAACTCGTTGGGGAGCGCCCGCGAGGAAGCACCAGGCGGTGAGCCTGGAGGCGGCCGGATGTAGTCGTAGTCTGTATTCTCGAAGTCGTACGCTGCAGGTGCTGGAGCCTGGGCACCATGAGGGTCGTGCCCGTGGGCAAGGGGCTCGGCGATGGGGAGGGAGTAGTATCCGTTGCGGGAGGTCAGCGGGGTGCGGTCGTCTTCGTCGTCGTCTTCGTCGTCAAAAGCGGCCTCCATCTCGTCGATTGCATCAGGGTCTGTGTGTGGATTGGGCAGGGGGGCATAGCGGGCAGACATAGGAGGAGAATGAGCGAAATGAGCAGACGGAGTGGGTGACTGCGTCGCAGTTGGACGGGTCGGGGAGAGTGTCACCGTTGCGCGCTGCCACTCGCACAGACGCCCAGATATCTGCCGAGCGCCTGCGCCATCTCCAGCCAATCTCCCGCCCTCCTGCTGCTTGGTCTTGTGTGCATGTGGCTCAATGGACGCACTCATTGGCTGAGCCTCGCAACACGCTGTTCCCAACCTCCTCTTCTTGAGCCTCTTCCTCAGATCTCTCGCGGTGATGATATCCATCCGTTCACACAGTGCAAGACGCATTCTTTGACTTCGTTCAATCGCAGATTGATATCACAGTCACATCGTGCGCTGGGATCGGAATACAAGCAACTGTCTGGAATAACGTCCACCGCCACGGCTATCTATCCCGAAAAGCTACCAACCATCACAATGGGGGAATCGCGGGTACAGCACGGTAGATGATATCCATAAATCACCAAGATCACGGCCGCGCGACCGCACGAAGCGGCCGGGAGTGCCATTGGGCATCCGCGCACCGGGATGCATCGCCCACTCAGGTCACAGGAGACCGAGACGGGCAGTGTGCAGGTCTAGAGCGACATGCGAATAGCGGCTAGAAAACATTCCCTTGTCAGCGCCGCTGCCGAGCGATATGGGTGACGCACGGTACGTACCAGCACGCTAACGCATGTGTAGGTCAGCTCGGTTCGCGTTGCGAACCATCCGCTGCACGCGTTGGCAGCTCTCCATGCGCGCGTCCATGAGCTCCGAGAACATCTCAAGGAGCTGCGCACCCGGTTCGGATGGAGGCGCGCGGTGGGGACGACGCTTGCGCGTGTGCGAGGTGACGCCGTCGAGCTTGAGGCGCATGGTGTTTTTTCGCCGAATCCAACGGGTCGCGTCGGGGCGGGAGATCGCGGGCGGCGTGAGCTCGGGCTCCATCTTCACGACGGCGGTGGGCGTGGCGTCGGAGGAGACGGAAGACGCAGGGGATAGAGGAGCCACGGGCCCCAAGGATGCGCAGGGCGACGGGGTGTTGGCGGTGGGTGCGTCGATGCCCTTGGTGAGCGCGAGCTCAAGGGCGGCTCGTGTGTGGTGGACCCAGTAGCGCTCCTGCTGATAAAAGGCTTCGAGGGACTCGAGAAGGGAGATGGCAGGGTGTGCGAGCCCGTGGGAGGTAGGAGACTGGGGAGGGGTGGGGAGGACGGTGTCGGGAGAGGGAGAACGGTACTTCATGGTGATTGGAGCGATTGGGGGGACGGGGGCGAGGAGGAGTGGGCAGGAGCGAGTAGGAGGGGGCCTTGATTGCGGGGGGAACAGTTCGCTCCGGTTGGCTCAGAGGTCGGCATTTTATGAGGGAGAGGCGAGTCTCGACTGTCTCGAGAACGACCGCAAGGGAGCTTGTGTGGATGTCCAGACCAATAGCGTTCCAGACCTCCTCGTCCGGGCCAATAGGAGCCCGCCTTCCCATTGGCCAATCACTGCATCCAACGCCCCCCCTCAATCTGCAACATCCACCACGCTCCTGCCCGACTGATCGTGGTGCCTTGCCAGAAAGATGATAGCAGGCGGCCTGGAGAACGGGGGAGGGAGAGGACGAGGAGTAGGGGCCCAAGGCTGGACCAGGCTCGCCACACCGCCCTCGGGCATTGTCAGGGACGAGAAGCAAACACGCGACCAAAGACGAAGGGAGTGTCCCAACCACGGAAACTGATGACGACACCGCGCCGCCCTCCATTGGCTCGTCTCCCCATCCCCGCCTACACGCTCGCCTCCCCTCCGTCCAATCACACCCCGTGTCCCCGGCCACCCGCGCGCCTCTCTCTCCTACTCGGGCCTGCATCCTGATTCGCTCCCACTCCCAGCCATGTTCTCCCCTCTCCGACTCGTCCCCCTCCTCCTTGCCGTCCCTCCCCTCGTCTCCGCCTCCCCGCCCTTACGCATTCACCACAGGGTCGTCCATCCCTCTCTCCCCGACTCCCCCTATTCCGAGCGTGCCATCCTCCATCTCTCTGGCTCTGGGCCCGCAGCTCAATCCCGTCTAGTGCCCTCCCAGACCTACGCCGAAACCCTACCGGATTTCTTCTCCGCAGTCGAGGACCTCAAAGATGCTCTCTACCAGGTCGCACTAGAACGTCCCGGTGACACAGACCAGGCGCAATGGGCCACATCCTCTGTCCTGGCTGTGAGTCTATCTTGCTTCATCCGGCTACCAACCGCTTGCCTCGTCACCTTGTTACGGACTACGGCGCTCTGGGCGCACCGCCGGTATCCCCACCCAGCGCCGCCCACCCGTGCCCAGTTCGCCCGAGCCTGCGCTCTGCGATCTAGCTGCATTCCAATCTCTGCCTGGGGTCAAACAAACTTACGAAAGCCCACCTTCTTTCTAGTGCCACCTGCCATCTAGCACCTCCGAAGCGTTCACGATCCACCTCGACCAGCATGGCGTGCCATTCACCCTCGACTATTTCCTAGGTCCCGTGCCACACGACGGCGCGTGCCCGAAGCCCATCAGCCGCAAGGCGAGCGCGAGCGCGAGTGCGGGATCGAGCCCCGCCCAGCTCCGGCCGATTGCCAACACGACAGTCGCGCTCCGATCTCCGACGTTCCCACCGCTGTGCGTCCTCGTCTTCCATCTTCGCCCTGCCTCCTTGCTCTTTCCTGTTTCGTTGCACGGTGTGCTTCCGGTGTTTACTGGCACCGCTTCTCCCATTTCCCCGGTGTGCTTGTGCTGCAATTCATTGCGAATGGTACTGATGGTCGTGTTCCTCGCCCGTGTTGGACCCCGCCGGCTGCAATAATGCTACCGTACACGATGTGCGCTGTTTGCAGCCCGGCACTCCGTGTTCCTCCACCGGTGACGGCCGAAGGCAAGCCCATCCAGCAGCCGCGGGAGAAGTCGTTCATCGAGAAGTATTGGATGTACATGGTGATCGCTGTCATTGCTATGTGTAAGTGCATTGCCCCGCCTTTACCCCACATGCCGTTTCTCGCAGCTGCTGACGATCGACCATCTCATCTGTGCGCAGCGCTCGCCCCGGCGCCCGCAGAAGAAGGGGAGGCCCGCGGGCAGGGATCAGGCGGCCGAAAATAAGTAGCTCATTTTACACGCCGGGTGCGCGTGACGCCATTGGCTGCTTTTGTTCGTTGGCTGCGGCGCGAATGAACTGGGCTTTTCTGGGCGGGATTGCCGACCGCGCTTTCCTCATGAAACCGACGATGCATGTGTGTCAAGGGTCCGGGACGCCTGGATGGCCGCTGGCGGTGGAGGAGATACGGAACTGAGCTGGCTGACAGATGTGACATGATTGGACCAGTCTAGTTGCTGCTAGAACGGCCGATATGTGGGTTTGTAGTCAGCTGCTGCCGCGCTGATCTGTCCGAGTGCCCGTGTTGTGCTTGGAGGATGCTGCGGGGGTTGTTGACTTATCTCGTTCGTTGACGGATTTGTTTTGTCGTCGCGGAGGTTGTGCTGCGTGCCAATGGGAGGCTGTTTCTGGTTGGACGTTCCTGGTCAGGGAAGGGGATGCGTTCGCGCGCAATTTGGTCGTTAAGTGGTTCAATCACGGGGGAGAGCTAGCGGGGCACTCGACCGGACTAGATAGGTCTTCGAGCTGCTTCGGGGCTTCGAACGGAGAGCGCACAGTCGAATAAATGTTATGGAGCGATCGTCGTTTCTCATTGGCTGCCGAGCAGTGACGAAAGGTCGCCCCGTGGCGGCGAAGGGCGGAAATGGTAGCCGTTTTCCTGCGGGCGCCCGATGTCTGCCCTGCAGCCAATGGGGGGGGATGCAGGCTTGTGTGAGTGAGACGTTCGCGCGTTCTGGAAGCGGTCGTGCACGCTCGCGGCCACGGCGCTGACGTTTTTAGTTCTTACTCGCGGGCCAATGAGCAGCGTTCCCGGGCGTTTACGTATTGAACACTGCGCTGGGGGCCGCTGTCGGCCGAGTGACGTCTGTGCCCTGGCTGATTAATATTCAGCGACGTCGTCCACTGGACACGAATCCCTCGGCAGCCTCTGCCCGAGGGACGCCGGCTCTCACCGCTCCCTGCATTTGAGTTACACGGACAGCTCTATCGCGGCCAATGGCTCCCTGCAATAATAGGGTGCAGTCCGCTTCCGTCTTACGAGACTTCTTCTTGGCTCCAGCCCACGCTCCAATTGCACCGCTGCGATCACCGCGCCTTCGTTATAGGAAACTGTCACACCAGCACTCTTCTCAAACTATGAATCTAACGTGAGGCGAACAACGCTGCCTTCCAGCGGTCTACGTCCGTTTTCTTGGCCCGCGGTGGGAGGTACAGAAACCCCGCCCCCCTATGATTAGGCGAGATATTTAACCACACGTCCAAATCCTCCAAGTCGCTGACTCGGCCTTTCTTCCAGTGGCATGATCCACGTATAAGACTGGCTAGGACGACATCATTGGTACGAACACAATTCGTCGTACATTGGCCACAGGACCTTTGATGACTCTCCGGACGTACCGCTCCGCCTCTCCCATCTGCTTCATCTCAATGAAAGTCCGCAAACTCAAGGCCCAATGTCCCTGCCGGTGCTCCTTGCAACTCCTTGTACCCAAGCCTCTCGTAGAACTGCCTGGCCCCCTCATTCCTGGGGTCGATTCCCAGCCACAACCTGTCCATCCCATGTTTTTCCCGCAGGTGTTCCACCGCCCGTCCAATCAGCTTCCGGCCCCACCCTTGCCGTTGGTACTCCGGCAGGATGTCGATGTGCATGTGTGCAGGCGAATAGTCGACCTGCGCCTGCGCCGCGTGTGACGGATTATGCAGGATGTCGATATATCGGACATCGGCCGCCGTGGCTCCTTCGTTCTGCCCTGCGGGGTATGCGTACTTTGCACGCACGCGCGGCCACCACTCCTCCTGTGCGTGCTGCTCAAACGCGCGCGTGTCGTGCGTCCCCAGGACGTATCCGATGACTGCGTCGTCCTTGGCCGGGTCGACCATGACGAAGCCCCACGTATTGGGCAGGGCAACGTATGGGTCGGCGTAGACGGTGCCAATCAGTTCCCCGAACTTGTGGAGGGGCTCTGCGGACTGCCCGGCATCTCCGGTGAGCAGGCAGATGCGGTTGAGGGCCGACTGGTCCGCAAGGCGGGCTTCGCGAATGTAGACGTCGAGCGTGTTGCGATGTTGGGGGACGGACATGGTTCTAGTTGGGCCTGGGTCAATGATGTTCTTACCTCACGAAAGAAAAAGCGCGGAGAACAGGGACACTTGCATCGAGAAGCCCGGTCGTGGTTGAAATACAAGGAGAGGCCTTATCAGATTTCGCTGGATGCGCCAAGCATTTATGTGTTCTGGCGAGCGTGTGTCTGGGATGCGTCGAGTCTTCTGGCTTGTCAGGTGTCCATCTTCTGTTCCGCCCCGTGTTTCCTGCAGTCGGCGAAACACCGAGGGCAACAGCGCAGACCGAGCCTGACCAACGACGGAGGGCGTGTCGGCTGGCGCGCAACTACGGGAGGAATCTCGGGGGAATCTGGGCCAGCGAATCAGAAGTGTGAACAGCCGGATTTGGGAATGAACGCCACCGCCAGCACAGCTTTGCGGGTCTGGTTCCTGGCCACGGATGATGAGCGTCCCAGCGGGGCGGTGGCTGATCTCCAGCTGCGACCATGGCCCCTCCCAACCATGTGCGTCAATCTTGGAACATGTCAGCCTCTATTGGCCTTGATGGTAGAAACTCCCAGTCCGACTGAGGTCAGTCGGGAATGAAATCGAACAAGCTGAACAAGCCAGAGGCTGACCAGTCGTTGTCATCACTGGCGAGGGCACGCATGACGGCCATCAGTTCTCGCAGAGCACTCGCATTACTATCGACTTCTCAGCCGGTCCGCCATGCCTTCCTCCGACTCTTTGCCGCGGCGTTCGTCCATGGCACCTCGTCGTAACTCTCACGCTGGCGACTCGGAGTCTCGGCGGTCCTCTCATGTCCACTTCAACGACGAGGACCACAAACTCGACCAGGCATTCCGAGAAACGGAAGACTTGGTTGACTCCCTGCCCACACGTTCCCCTCCTTCTAGTATCGCGTCTCTGCAGTCCGCTAGGCCCTCCGAGACTCGGCCGGACTTGCGTACACCAGTCTATCAGCGCACATCCCCGCCTGGATGCGGGGACGGAATCCCTCGACCCGAGGCCGCTGTATCTCCTCTTTCGCCTGGAAAGGACTCCCGTCAGGCCTTCGACGATAGCAGCTCGACTCTCTACTCCGGCAGTAGTCCTGTCAGGCCGGCTCTTCGGGCTAGGGAAAGCTCTCGCTATTCATTCTCGTCCTACCGCCACCCCTATGACATCCGCCCGCCTTCCGAAACTTACGATGCGTCCTCTCCTCGCTCGCGTCCTTCTGTGGATGATGCCTCCGATTATTCCGACGACGACGAAGGCGATCGGCGCACCATGGTGGCCTCCACGGTAGACCTCGGCAAAAGGGAAGAGCAGGGGCATCGCGGATACCTCTCAAATCTGCTCGATCTGTACAACTATGAAGCTGGGAACACCACAGCGAAGGATAACGGTTTATCGAGACTGCGCCGCCGTACACGCTTGAACAGGTTCAACTCGGACTCGGCTATGGCTAGTCATGACTCTGGCTATGGCATGCGGCGCTTGGATTCCTATGCTTCAGATTGCTCGCAGGTGCTTGACCCTGACGACCCAATGATCACCGGGGAACGCAGGATGGAGCTGGACGATCCCGAGGACATCGAGAGGGCTGTCATGAAACAGATGAGCTACAAGGCCAGGCGCAAGCACCAGCAGCGGATCAAGATTGAGTTCAATATCTCATGTATGTCAGACAGTGTTCTCATCTCCGACCCCCGCTCACTTCACTCGCCCAGCTGTACTCCACCGCCAAAAGTTCCTCATGCGGCTCGCTAAAGCCCTAATGACCTTTGGCGCCCCCTCGCACCGTATCGAGTCGCAGCTCCTCTCCGCCGCGCGTATCCTCGAGGTCGACGCAGAATTCATCCACATCCCGGGCGTCATCATCTGCTCGTTCGGCGACCAGGAGACGAAGACGTCCGAGATGCACTTCGTCAAGTGCTCCGGCCGCCTCTCGCTCGGCAGCCTGCACGAGGTGCATCAGCTTTACCGGATGGTCGTTCACGACGAGATCAGCGCGCGCCGTGCGACGGAGCGCCTCGAGGCTCTGCTATCGGCGAAGCCGTTGTACGGCCCGTTCATTCGCATCGCGCTCGCGTTTTGCCTGTCTGCGCTCATCTGCCCGCTCGCGTTTGGGGGGTCGTTCTTGGACATGTGGATCGCAGGGCTGGGGGCAACGTTCCTGTGCCTCATGCAGATATCCGTGGCGGCGAAGAGTCAGCTGTATGCTAACGTGTTCGAGTAGGTCTTCGCCCGTAGCGTATGTTCTCGTCAAGGCATTGACCGGCTTCCAGGATCTCAGTGACCATCGTCGTTTCTTTTGCGGCCCGAGGGTTGAGCAGTATCCGCAGCCAAATATTCTGCTACACAGCTATTTCGTCAGCTAGTATAATTGGGATCTTGCCCGGATATTTGATCCGTGAGTTATTGCGACATCCCTTCAGCCAACTTACGAGCACACTAACAAGCCGCTTCAAGTGAGCAGTTCCCTGGAGCTAGCATCAAAGAATATCGTATGCGGAAGTGTTAAGATGGTGTATGCGTTGATATATACCCTCTTCTTGGTGAGGGTCCCATCCGCCCTGTAACCGTTGGATCGGCGCTGACCTCTCTCGCAGGGGTTTGGTTTGCAGATCGGCTCCGACCTCTACCTCCTATTCGACCGGACAGCTCGGACAGAGCTTGCAGCCCTTGCTGCGCGAATGATGGCAACTGCGTCGGTCACCGGCACTTTCGTGTCTGACAATGGCACATTCATAAACATCAATCGCGGCTACCCGCTCACCGGCACCTTCACGTTCACGACGGAGCCGCCCTACACGGCCGAGCACATCATCGTCGGCTGCTACCGACCGCCCGACTTCCCGTGGTACCTGCAGCCGTTCCCGTGGTACTCGGAGTTCGCGATCGTGCCCGTCTTCTCCGTGCTCTCCTCGCTCGCGAACCTGCAGCCGCTCTGGACGCGTGAGCTGCTCGTCATGGTCGTCATCTCGTGCGTCTCGTACGCGGCGAACAAGACCGCGAACCACTTCATCTTCAACCGCTCGGACGTCGTCTCCGCGATCGGCGCGTTCGCCGTCGGCCTGCTCGGGAACATCTACTCACGCAAGATGGGCGGGACCGCGTTCACGTCCATGGTCACTGGGGTTCTGTTCCTGGTCCCTGTAAGTGTTTCCGTCTCATGGTGCTCGGGCCCCGTGAGCTGACCTTCTGGCACACAGTCGGGTTTGTCGCAAGCCGGGGGCATCACGGCACAAGGTAACGGTATCGACATTGGAGGTGCGATGATTGCCGTTACCATTGGTATCACTGTCGGGCTCTTTATGAGCCAGGCACTCGTTTATATGTTCGGGTCCCGAAAGAACGCCGCTATATTCTCGTTCTAATATTTGTCTGCATGTCTGCATTGTTTCGGCGTTATTTCCGTACCCACCTTCATTCATAAATTATTTACGTGCACCCCCTTGTAGCATTACGACCGCACCCTCTGTCCTAGAAATGTAACCTTATCCCCGAACCTCTCTCTCGTGATTCGAGGCCTCGATCACATTCAGCAGTAATACATTTCTATTCGTAAGCAGTACAGAATACAAGCTTCGATGCTACTCCGCCACCAACTCCACAAAATCAGAACCGGACAGCAGGAGACCTCTCTACGCTGTCTAGCGAAACCTTGTGGCCAACCAACGTCCTGATGTTGTTGATGCCATAGCTGTGCACCAACAACACGTCAAAATCATAATCACAAGGAGGATAGAGCATGCGAAGCAGCCCTCACCGAATCATCGTCGGGCGCTCGAGCGAGATGCCCCAGCCATGTACGTGAACGTCCTTGGGGAATCCCATTGGCTCGAGCATCTCCGGCCGGAACATCCCAGAGTTGCCGACCTCGACCCACTTCTTGAGCTGCGGGTGGAAAGCGAAGATCTCCAAGGACGGCTGCAATAAGGCACATAGTAACCAGCAAGAACCCGCCAGCCACCAGTGATCGTCAGACCAAAGACCAGGCACGGTCGAGGCAAGAAACCGAGATCACCGACCTCGGTGTACGGGTTGTACGCAGGCTTGAAGCGCAGGTTCTCGATGCCCATTTTCTTGAAGAACACACGCATGAAGCCTACAAGCACGGGACATGTAACGCCCATGACGACGCGGTGAGCGGACCGTCGCGACGAACGCACAACAAAAATGGGGAGCATGCGGAAGAAAAACATAAGCATACCAATCAGGTCCGCGAGCGTGAGCCCGCGGTCCGCCACGACGCCCTCGACCTGGTGGAACTCGGCCAGGTGCGTCGCGTCCATGGTCTCATTGCGAAAGACCCGGTCGATGGAGAACAGCTTCGCAGGCCGGAACCCGTCCTCGCCCGCCTTCCCCGCCCCAGGCACGGTCGGGCTCGCGTGCGCGCCCTCGGCCTGCACCGCGGCCTCGGCAGACGCGTCTGTGCCTTCCCCGCGGCACCCCGCGGCGAGCTTCCAGAGCATCGCGGCAGAGGACGCGGTTGTGTGCGTACGCAGGAGGAGCTTGTGCGACTCCTCGTGTGACCAGGGCGCGCGGTACCCGGTCGAGCCGTATCCGCCGTGCTCGTGCACCTTCGAGACGCGCTCGTAGTACTCCTTGGGCGGGGGGAGTGAGACGGCGGGGTCGGAGAGATAGAAGGTGTCTTGCACTTCGCGAGCGGGATGCTGTTGGGGGACGAAGAGTGCGTCAAAGCACCAGAAGCCGGACTCGACGAAGGAGGATGTGGGCATCTCTGCGAAACTGAATTGCCGAGTTAGAATGTTCTACGTCGCGGACCGTCGGGTAACTCACCCCATTTCGAGGAAGATGTTGCGGATCTCTTCCCTGACTTTGAGCAATGGGTGCAAGGCACCGCCGAAGGGTGGGATACCGGCAGCCTCGAAGTTGTATTTCTTGTATGTCGTAGTCTGCCAAGAACCACTGAACAACGACTTCAGTTGGAGAATAGGAAGTGTATTGGAACATCATACGAGGTGAGCATGTCCACAGTAAGATCTGTCTCAGGCTTAGCTGTCGATGTGCTGAACTGCGGCCCTTTGTCTATGGTGAACCACTGGCCCTTTCTATAGGAACCATTCTCGATCATTTCTCCCTTAGTCAATACGATTGTAACCCATACCTTTGCACGATTAGTTTCCGTTTCCGGAGGTCGGCAAGAGCTTTCTCGCCCGCTTTGAGAGTTCCTGTCGAATCCACTTCGCGCATCTGGAGTTGAGTGCTGTCGACAATCTCGGAAACCTAGCAAAAAGATGACATACAAGGGTTTCAGGATATAAAAAAGATGACTGACCAGCTTCACGAGACCATCTCCTTCTTTGCCGATCCACTTGTTCTTGAAAGCCTGACCCTGGCCAATCTTGGCGGTGTCTGGGCCGACCTTGCTTTGCAGCTCCTTTATAGGGATTGGAGAAGATTCACCCTTGTCAGGACACGCATTCCATACACGGGCTTCATGCGAGCCCTGGAGAGCGATTTGTGCGCCCTCTTGGGTGAGGACATGGGAAACAGTTTCTTGGGTGGTGTATGTGATCATCTGAAAGAACATGGGTGTCTAGTACACACAGATCGACGTAAAGGCGATTTACATCACGACTTGACAAGGAGTTGAGGGCACCCAATATGATGATCTGAGAGTCATGGGTGGCGGCAGGATCCTTGTAGCCCGGGAGGACGAGGGTTCGGGTATCTTGGATAGAGCCATGCTTGTCGAGGGTATCGAGGATGAGTTGCTGGATTGCCTCCGCCATCGCAGTCTGATCACGGCAAGTGCAAAGAGCCAAGGGCAGAGGAATAATGCCGAGAGGGAGCTGAGGGCGGCGGAGCAGGCAGAGCAGAGCTGGACGCTGTTTTCGAGCGTTGCACCCGCGAATATCAGTCGATCTCGATGCGCTTGACTCGAGAGCGCGTCTGGCACGTGGATGGGATGCGAGTGCCCGAGTCCAGTCCGAGTCCTCCGTCATCGGCGTCCACGCGAACGCCATGTCCCTCTTGCTCCATGACCGCCGTCTACCCTCACGACCCCCATCGCTCATGGCAAGATGCCTGGAACAATGCACAAGACACCATTGCTCGAATACGCGGTGATGTGTCATCGGCATCGTCCCCCGCACCCCGCGTCACCCACGTCGGCAAGGTCGACGCTGAACTACTCGACGCGGAGCTCGTCCAACTACTCAAGGAGCCTTTGACCAAGGCGCTCAACTTAGTGGATGTGTGTGCACCCGTCCATGATGAAAGAAATGCTTGCACTCATCTCCTTCTTGTAGTCGACGTTCAAAGCCAGGTTCGATCCTGAGCTCACCTTTCTAATTCACCTGGTTCTCTACAAGCTTTCTGTTTGGGACCACGGCGCAAGCTATGGAGCGAAATTGCAAGGACTCAAGTATGCCTCGCCGCGGAGTGCGGCGCGTATCCTCACAGGTGTGCAAGTCCTTGGTGTGGTGACGACATAAATGTTAAGCCCCCTTCTCAGCCTCTGGGCTTCCTCGATCGACGCTCGCGCTTCACAGCTTCCTCACAATATTCGTCCCATATTTCCACAACAGAATACGTGCACATGCATTGTCCAACGCGTGGCCGGACGCACCATCATCCGATCGGCGGCGTCGAGCATGGGAGCTGCTGGTACGCCTCGAATCCTTACACGGACTCATCGCGCTAGTCAATTTCACCGTGTTCTTGGCTAATGGGCGGTGCGTTCAAGTGATATGCAGGCCCCTCGCATGTTACTGACTTTGGCCGTCAGGTACCGGACGGTAGCAGATCGGATCTTTGGCTTGCGTCTAATATCCGTCCGCCGACACTTCCAGCGAGAGGTTTCATACGAATTTATGAACCGCCAGATGGTCTGGCACGCATTTACGGTAACGACAACCCTCTCGATGTGGCCCCTTCTTGACTCTTACGTTTTCGTCCAGGAATTCTTGTTATTCCTACTACCACTCATCAACACCAGAGCTCTCCGACGGCAAATATCGTCTTTGACTTCCCGCATGACCATCGCCTCCATCCTTCCAGCACCTCTCCTCGCGCTCACAGGAGCATTCCCGTCCTCAGATGCACAATCCGGGAAGCGAATGCGGGGAAAGTACTACACACTCCCCGCGGACCAATGTGCCATCTGTGCCGACAACGCTGCCACAAATCTCAACTTCTCCGATCCCGCCAACGCGCTCACGTCACTCAGCGCGGTGTCTCCGTACACTACTGCGGGCATGCATACATCTGATCCAGAGGATCCTGACTACGTCCCGCAGTTCCCGATACATTCTGCGTACATCACCTCCTGCGGACACACCTACTGCTATTACTGCCTGACCGAGCGCATGATGCGCGCCGCAGACGAGCGGTCAGGCGCCGGCCCTAAGGGCATGCTCTGGGAGTGTTTGCGGTGCGCAGAACCTGTTGTTGCGGCAGACAGACTCGAGGCGGAGGCGGAGGGCCCGGAGTATGAGAGCGGGGTAGACGACGAGAGCGACATGGACGATGCGGAGGACCGGTCGAGTTTTACGTCGAGCTTGGACAATCTCACGGACACGAGCGGAAGTGTCGGGAGTATCGGTTACAGCGAGTACTCAGGCATGAATGAAGACTCGGACTAGCATTCGATATCCTGTCGTCTGCCCTACATGGACTAGGCATATTTGTACAGCTATATCAATACATTCGAGCTCACAAGAAAGCAGTCATTTACAGCAGGTTACGGCTTATCAGTTCGGGGACGCATTCAAGAAACCGGACTTGCGCCACCCCGCGACCCACCGCCTAACATCCGTCTCTCCTAGCTGCGGCATATTCGCAAGGGTTTTCGACGCGTCCACTGCCTTACTAGTTGCCAATTGCCAGAGACCCAATGGGGGCTTATCATTTCCCTGGGCAAAGGAGCGGAAAAAGTCCAACAGACGCAACGCTGGGTTCTCCCGTGCCGCATCGCCCTCGCTGCCCTCCGTGCTTCTCTCGAGTGCTGTGATCCAAGTCGCGTACGGAACGAGCTGCACTCCAAGGTCTTGCGCGATGGGCGTGATAAGGTCGTGCCAAGTGACGGGGTGTGGGTGGACGAGATGCAGGATGGGTGCGGGGGAGGAGCGCATCTCGACGAATGCCCGCGCCGCAGGGTAGCTGAGGAAGAACGAGGCTTCCTGTGAAATATTGCAGAAGATGCGTCAGTGAAACGTGTCTTGAGATTGGATGAACCGATAGCTTACCCCTTCGACATCAGGCAGGCAGCGCGTGAAGATGGCCGACTTAACGAGGGCGGGGAACCACTCGCGCTCGTTCCAGTGCCCCGTCTTGTCGCCACTGATCTGCCCAAGGCGTACCACCACGCTTGGTATTCCTGCGCGCTCGCCAACGTTGCGAAGGACCTGCTCTGCGATCCATTTAGACTCGGAATATCCAGATCCGAGTGCGGAGGAAGCGTTGAGTGGAATTTCAGGAATGGGAGGTGGGAGCGTGCAATCTAATGAACACAGTGTGAATGTTAGCCGCAGCGGATGAGACATTAAAAAGGTACTGACGTTCAAAGATTCCGATGGAGCTTGTGAATTGTATACTTGGTGGAGGACTGTACGGAGAACTCCAGGACAACTCGACGAGGTTCCGGACAGCTTTCAGGTCAGGTTCGAAAGAGGGAAGCGTCAGGGCAAAGTTGACAGTCCAGGCTACAAAAAGCACCTCAGAGCTTGTCGACATATTGGGCGCAATATGTTAACGCACCGTTGTGCATAATATGTGTCAGTGAGGCTCGAATCTACAATTCACCATTAATCATCGCCTCGTCCCAGAAAAATGAACGCACCTCCGACAACAACTGCGGTTCAATACCAAACCCTGGAACGTCTAGAGCTGCTTCAATCATTTGGAACTTCGGCGTATGGAGGAGCGATTCGTCCAGAGACCGCTCGCAGAAACGGGCGAGCTGCCTCTCCATCGCCTGCGAACCCGGTCGGTTGAACGCATACACCTTGCCTACACGCTCGTCGCGCAGCAAATGCTCAAGGACGTCGCACCCGAATCCTCCCGTGGTCCCAGTAATCAGAACAACGTCCTTTTCGCCTTCACGAGACCGGAGTTGTGTCGGCCGTGCAGGGAGCTTTGAGGAATATTTCTTGGCGATACTGACTAGATCGTCGACAGAGCTGGCGGCCAACGAAGTACTGTCGTTGTGAACGGCGTGCAGTACTGCCTCTGTCAATGAGGAGATCGTGGGTGCTTGGTAGACGACGTTCATGTGGAGTCGCTTGGCCAAAGCAGGAGAATGCTCTCGCAAAGCACGAAGGACGGTATTGCGGATCCAAGTGGCTTGCAGACTGTTGTTCGTTGGACAAGTGAGTACCAAGACCAACGTAATGGAAGGCGCACATACCTATCACAACCATTCCTAAAGAAGTCGGCGTTATCAGGTATGGACTTCCTGAGGACCTTCTCGACAACAGTCCGCAAAAATGTGGATGTGTCCTCTGAGTTCCATTCCGCGGGGGTAACAACATCGCTTTGAGCACTCTCTTCTATCGTCGCATATAGAGTATTTATTTCTTCCTGGTAATCCTTGAGAATCCATGACCGACGCGGATAGCCTTTGATATTGTAAGAGAATGGCTTCCCAGGAGAAGTGACAATGATCATCTGCGATGTATTTGAGACTCGAGTTGGCGACAGATTATCCATTCACAACATACCTCTTTGAATAACCGTGAGTGATGTGGCGCTAGCTCATTGGCGCGTTCAATAGACTTCCTGAGTGGCTATCAACAACTGTACGCGAGGGCAGCGAGGCAAGACGTACCAGATCTTTCTCCTGTACTTTTCAAGCTGCTCGACGTCATGCGGGTCAAAATTGTACTCTTGCTTCGGCTCGACCAATATCCCATTCTGGAATTTGCCCTGTCCGAATATGACGCAACCCTGGATATACGGGTCCTCGCCAATGATGGTCTCTATGTATGGGTGTTAGTTGGCACCTGCTCCTAGTAATCAGCGCTGCATACCTAGAGGTGCTGGGTTTGTCTAAGCGGGTACAGGAGGGGGTTAACGATGTCCTCATGCTCCTACGCAATATTCGCTCTCTCGCTCACCTTCTCGCCATTTGATAGGATAATCTGGTCATCCAAACGTCCATAGTACTTGTACCAGCCAGGACGAGCAGGGTGCTCGTCTAGAATGTCATTCGTGGCATATGCGTCTTTCCCCTCGAATTTCGTGTTCAAGATTGGAAGGGGCATCTCCGGGTCCGACTTGAGCAGGTATGCGTGAGTCCTCTTGGTTGTCAGAGATTGGGTCTCCCGATATTAAGAACTTACAACGACGATGAGCTCAAATCGGCCTTCTCCTGCATCAATCACCCTCTGATCAAGCAACGGGTTCAATTGGAAGTACGCCCAATCCATTCCGCTGTTCGCTATGGATGGGACGTATGAGTGAGGACATTCCTAGAAGTCCTGCACCGACGTCGAACTGACCAGGGAAGAACTTGGCAAATGCGCCGACTTCTGTGCTGAAGCGAGTGCGTGAGTGCACACTCCCATGTCATAACACTTCTTGTCCTCTCACCTGCCGTAGAGCGAGTGCAACACGATCCCATGTGATGCCAGAGTGTCTCCGACTCCTTGGTCGAGCGGGGCCCCTCCGAAGATCTGAACAACATCGGGTCACAGTTGGAACTATACAAGTCGGTAAATCGCCGACTCACGATACCTCTCATGGTCTTCATGTGCTGAACCTTCATCGGATCTCGTGCCCACAACTACAGTTTCGTCTTAGATGGCCTTCTCATCGCTCTGACCTGATCAAAACGTACTTCTACCATAGCAGGCGCGGTCATGACGTAGTTGGATGACGTCTTCATAATGCCGTCGAAGACATTCTCGGGCGTAGGAAACATCGGCGGAGAGGATGGAGGGAACGCTCCGAGTGGCAGTCCGTCGTTCGCCTACGGTTATATGTGATCAACAAACGCATCGGGAGTGGAGCTATACGGTAACCTACCGCCATGCAATACATCAAGACGCCAATAGCGTGGAACATGGGTGTGCCATGCACAGCGATGGAGGCTCCGCAAAAATCCACGTCTCCATACCCTGGAACATACCAATTCAAAAGGGGACGACTTCAGTATATAAAACAGATACACACAAGGGGTAGTGGTCCAGTTTGTCATCCTCTTGTGAGTCCAACGGATGGGCTTGGGATGATTCGTGGAACCTATGGATGTGCACGACGTCACGCCTTCTCATACATAACAATAATAAAATAGGGTTACCAGAGGAGTGCAAAATCATGGCCAAGCTATTCTTATCCAACACCGTGGGCAGGTCTTCCACGCTGTCTGCTTCAGGATTCACAGGGGCGTCCACGGGGAAAAGGGTGTCGAATGCCGGCATCTCGTGTAAGGTGATTCCATCTACTTCCTTCAGCGTTGCCCGTGCCAGACATTGGATGGGGGTATCCGATGTCAAGAGCAGGTGGCGGCAGCCAGTCTTGCGAAACATGTCGGCTACCGCGGCCGGGACGTTTCGGGGAGAAATAAGAAACATAGTGTACCCTGCGCGGAGGATGCCCAGTTGGGTGATGGTATAGGTGATCGTGTCTATACGATAACATCAGTTCCTGTGTCTCGACGAGGGCATTCAAGCAAACTTTTACCTGCATTCGCGATGACGCCAACGATTTGCGACGTCGGGATGAGGGCCTTGACGTACCGAGCGGCTCGGCGAATCCCTATGATGGCCTGAGCATAGGTGATATCGTGGAGCTTCTGGCCATCGTGGAAGTGGTAGAGTGGGTAGTCTGGGTTCTCCTTCGCGTGCCACTCGAATAGCTCAGGTATAGTTAGTTTTCCTGAGCAGACAAGCTCGCGTGGAGAGTGAAATGCGGGTAAAGGAGTCATAGGAGACGACGATAGGAACCGTTATCGAGAGGACTGAAGGAAGGGTTCTATCTCCGACCCCAAGGTATATAAACTTGGCTCAGGAGCCCCCGCTGAGAGGGTGTCGTCACAAGGGGTCTACATGAGAACTCGGTGACAACTCACAGTCCGGCTTCGAAAGGCGTCCGTGGCCATAACTTTGCTGCTGTAACCAATCTGGGGAGACCTTCGTCGAAAGTAGGAAGTTCGGAAAAAGTTGAGTAAGCAGCAACAGGAGTTCTTCGCAGCATTATATCAGGAAGAGAAGCCATGGGCGGCGACAACCCTGGTTGAACCCCCAAGCTTGAAGACCAGTGGCATCCCGATTATTGGACACGCTTTATCACCACTGGTCAAGTGAGCGAAGCCTGAGTAACTAGGTTGAAGGGCGACTTGTTGGTCTCCTAAGCACAGAGACTGCCGGTGGGAGCCAGGCTGAGCTGTGACAGGGAAGGATCGATCCGGTGCGGGCTGGAATAATATTCAGATGGTAGCTCAGCGCACGCTCAAGACTGATTGAAAGTGAATGGGCCGGTCAGGCATTGGATAATGAATATTGAACATGGAGACGGAGTAGGATGGTGGTGAGAGGGAAAGACGCGGGCGACGGGGAGTGCTTGTCGCCGGTGTGCAATAGCCACAGACGCGTAGCCGAGGTCACGCCTCTCGCGACTCCACCCCGCAGCCGCTCCTACGCGTCAAGGACGCGTCGAGTCTGGCCAACACCTTCACCTTCGTGCATCAGCTCTTTCTGTTCGCCCCACACGTCCGCCAGAACATGTCTGCTATCGACGACTATCTCACGAAGCAGCTCTACATCGACAAGAACGTCGTGAGTCGTTCCAGCCTTCCTCCCAACTTCCATCGCGCTGACCACCCAACCACGCAAGGTCACGTTCAGGTCTCTCAGTCGCCAATTTGGCATCCATGTCAATTCTGCCAAGAAGTGAGATATACACTCGACTCCCTTCAAACCGTGTGCTGACCAACCTCATTCTGCAGTGAGCTAGCCACGTTCCACAATAACTCCGTCTCCCCCGACACCCACTCCTACGCCACATATCTCATCTCGGGCCAACCCGTGCCGCAACCGCGTGCAAAACTGGCTAGCTCATCACAGATGACAGACGACAGCATGGATGTAGATTCAGGGTTGGCTGGGGATGGGAACGAGGAGGAACACCAGGAGGACGTGCCTATAACCATCATGACCCTCGTAGGCGAGAACGACCTTGAAGGTACGTCACCTTGCTCTTCGTCAAGATTGTTCCCAACACATCACTTCTTCCTTCTCAGATGCAAAGTCCAAGTATGCGCGCATATTCTCTGTCCACATGTACTGTCTGAGCCCATCACCTCTCAAGGTACGTTCCTTCACGAATGTCCTAGTGTGCATTATCTCAGGTATTTTTCAGGATGCGGGCCACATTTGCGATCCGTCTGTCATCGTGCACAAGGCGGACGCGCTTGATGCGCCAGTATCTTCTATTACCCTTGGTCGCATAGTCAGTCCAGACGTTCGCGTAAGCATCCTCTCCGCGTTCTACGGTCTACCTATCATGACGTTACTACGTAGATTGGCAAGGTACCTCCTCCTATCGCGTCCTCGTCCAAGGCTCCGCAACCCATATCTCGCAAACCCACTCTCAAGGCACCGAGCGAGGATGTGAAGCCAGCAGAAAGCGTGAAAGAGAAGTCAGATACGCGCAAGCCCAAGGCGGCTGGCAAGCTTGACTGGAGCAAAGCCAAGAAGGCGCCTGAGGCAGGGAAGAAGAACGGCAAGGACGTGAAGGTGAAGAAAGAAGAGTCCCCGCCGCGTAAGGACAAGCAGATGACGCCGACCAAGTCCGAAAGCGAGTCGCCGAAGGACAGTGGCAAGGTGGGACCGTTCACACCCATGTCCGTTTGCACTAAGCACAAACACCTTATGTGACAGCGCGGCGTCAAGCGCAAAGCTGCGCCCCCACCAGCATCTGACACGGAAGACAAACCGGAGGTGAAAGAAGAGAGGCCAAAGGCGAATGAGGAGAAATCCAAGCCTACGCCGGTGAACGACATCAGACTCAGAAAGAATCGCGTCGTATCCGACGACGAGGATGAGGGTGATGCTCCTGCCGCAAAGCCCAAGGGCAAGGGCAAGTCCCGAGCATCCGCCATCGCCGACGCGCTCCAGTCCGCAGAAGAGCGAAGCCTCCGGGCAATGATGGACATGGACGACGGTGCGTGCCCTCAGCCTCCTCCTCGCCTCTCGTGCAGCACGCGTGCTGATCAACACGTCATGCTGCGATCCCGGCTTGCACAGACGAAGTTGAGAACGCCTCCCGGGGCCGTCCCCGACCAAAGCTCGCATCATCCCCCGCGATCGCGAGCGATGAGGACGTCGAGATGGCTGCGTCTGAGCCAGAGCCCGTGCCTCCCTCGGAACCGGAGCGAGAGGACGACGATGAGATGGACATGGAAGAGGACATCCCGCAGCCAAAGAAGCCGCAGGCCCGCAAGAAGAAGGCGCCGAAGGAGCCCGTGCCCATAGGGCGCAACGGGCTGAAGAAGAAGCTCGTCAAGCGCACCGTCGTTACGACGGACGCGAAGGGGTACATGCGTACGTTTTCGCTTCTCTGCGACTGCTCCGCAAGGAGTGGTGCTGATGAGCGTGTTACACCCGCCACAGAGTCGACGGACGTGTTCGAGTACGAGTCCGTGGACGAGGAGGAGGCGGCAACGGAAGAGACGAAGGAGGCGAAGAAGCCGGCGAAGGCGAAGAAGGCGTCGGCGGCGAAGCCCAAGAAGGGCGACGACGATGCCGAGCCCCAGGGGAGCGCCCCCAAGCCGCTCAAGCCCGCCGCACGCTCGAACAGCGTCAAGAAGAGTGCAGGCGCGAAGCCCAAGCCCAGCGCGCAGGGCAGTTTGAAGGACTTCTTTGGGAAGCCCAAAAAATAGCCCTGCGGAGGAGCGGGATTGGGGGTGGGGTGCCTGTCTGCGTGTCCATATACTTATTCCCTTTCGTTAGACGCTCATTTGGATGGGTGAACGCATGGGTCTTGTTCGCAACCCAAGTCGTTCATCCGTCAATACGATATTCCCTGCCCGCCGTGTCTCTCCGTGAGGCAACAGCATCACAGGGTTGGAATTCACAGAGCTATGTCCATGATGGGCCATCGGACATATTCCCAGGACGATGAACCATGTTCTCGACTGAGTTCGAGTACGATGCAACATAAGAGTGAAGAGGAGAGGAAGGTGGGGGGATCAACTGAGAAGCCATCCATGAGGGCCGTAGACCCTGAAAACCCGTTGAGCTCAAGCGAGCTCAAATCCCACGTCCTTGAGCTTCCTCTTTGTCTCCCAGTTCAGCAAGCGGCCCTCCCAGCAGATACTAGCCTCGGCCGGCGCCGCGAGGGACCGTCGTAGCCATCCGCTGCATAGGCGTCGGTCCCGCCCGGCGCCCGCCTGTGGACAGGCGATCCCCGACCTTGCTTGGGTCGGCTGCTGCCTTGGCATTCAGTTTGTATGTTCCCCTCTTATCAGTGCCTCTGCATTATCTCCAAGTTACGCGCTTAGGGGATCCGGGGGGGGGAGGAGATAGAGATATTGGTGTTTTAAGGTGAAATTGCAACACTGGTGCAGTGATAGTACATTTACGTCGTCCATCGTCCACAGACCTTTGCCGACGATTCGTCGACATCGTCTATCTGGCCCCGCTCGGGACAATCACGTCAACCAATCAGCTTGAAACAGCCTCGAGAGGATGTTTTGCGACCCCTTCGCGAAGAGAGCGCCTCAGGTGGAAGTGCGGGAGAGGACCCTCTATCCAAGTCGCGTGGTGGTGGGCAAGAAAATACAGCTGTTTCGGTGTCCTCGCGCGCTTTTGGTGAGAAAAAAATGCAGAAGCTTGCATGGACCTGAGCTTGAGCGCCGAAAGCGGGTTTGTCACGGTTCACCACTTACCACATTTGGCCCCGCAATGGTGCTCCGTTTGAAGCTTCAAGCTTCAAGTTCAACCGACTATACTGGCTCTACCTATCTGCCGCGTTCTTTCACCTTCTGCTTGAAAATGGCGACTAGAACATCGATGTTATGTTTTTCGTAATGCTTGGCTTACATCTGGTCCTTCTTGAAGGTGTAACGGTTTCCGGAGCTACCTACAAATGCAGATCCTGTCCTCACGGCTGTGACTATAGGACGCTTCACCGAGCTGCGATTGGAAGTCGTTAGTGGTTGCTGAGAAAGACACGGGGTGCCAAAGGGATGTGTTTGGTGTGTAGGACACTTTCTGTACGTTGTCTGAGACTCACGCCGACCTCCATTGCACCTCCATTACCCTCCAACGTTTGTTGATTGCAGCGTTATCTCCATATACCCTGCGTCTACATACGGCCGCAATGACGTAATCGTCATCCCTGTCGTCTATGGCCTGCCTACCGGCATCGAACTTCCACTTCACCTCCTACGCCTTGTCAGTAAATCCCCTCTCCCACTGCCTGAGACCAGGAACAATCGCGAGTGTAGCTATCCTCATTCTCCAATGAACAGAGCCTGAGATGACACATCCATAACGGTCGTGCCGTGCGAGGTGGGAGTTATTCGGAACCGACACAACTGGAGAGCTTGCACTTCAAACACTGAATTCACTGCCAACGGACTGATTGTGAGCACTGCTAGAGTATGGGAGGATGACGCGGGTACGAGGGGACACGAGAAATGGTAGCAGTTCGACTTGATTTCGACTTAGAATTTCGACGCGACGATATGCAAGAGGGACCGGGATTCCTTGTAGAGCCCCAGCCAGCGTATCCAAGATCTATGGTCGATTCCCCGTAACCGCATCGTATATCTGCTTCAGGAGGAGCGGTTCGGCATTCGCGAGGTAGCGAGCCTGCAGCTCCGCCCCACCGCCGCACGCCGCCTCGGCTTCGCGCAGCTTGGCGCCAATGTATGCCGTGAGCGAGGCCGTCCGTACCGGGTCGTTGTCGAAGATCTGGAAAAACAGCGTGAGCAATTTCCTATCCGCTAATTAATGTGGATCGGGATATTTCATACCGCTCTTCGCCGCTCATGTTCCAGCGTCCCCTCCGTGTCCGTGTTCGTGTCGTCGAACGGCCGGTCCCAATACAGCGTCAGCGACGGGCTGCTCCAAACGGTTAGATACCTCCGCGAAGACAACCAAAAAGAACGCAGCACGAACTCATCCTCGGCGTTGCTCTGCGCCTCCTTGATCTCTCCGAACACGTCGATCCACAGGTTGCAGATCTCGGTCGACAGCCGATCAAGCACTTCGTGCTTGCCCGTCGACACCAGGTTTGCGATGCCCATGGCGGTCAACTTGCGCAGGTGCGGCTCGGACATGTTGTCGAACTGCCACGCGGGGAGTGGGGTGGGCTTGATTAGGAGGAGTGCGAGCGTCGGCGAGGAGAGGTAGAGACGTACCCGAGTCCACCACTGGTTGAGGATCGGCTCCCAGATCTTCTCCTCGGGAAGATTGAGCGCCGCGGCAGTTGCGGACACGAGCTGGAGGAACAGTTGCCGGTCGGCGATCGCGATGCGGGCGAGGAAGTAAACGTATTCGGTGAGGACGGGCGATGGGAACTGGCAGAGGGGATGTTAGCCTGGCTTCCTGAGTAGTGTTGAAGGTGTTTGAACGCTACTTTGTCCTCCTCAAGTGTTTTCCAAACAGATGCGAAAACGCCACATGTATGCAATGCTTCTCCCCACAATGCGGACGGTGCGACCTGCGTCAGCAGAGAAAGAGCACCAGTCATGTGCTTGAGGTTTGCAGAAAGGGCTTCCTTCATCGCCGTGTTGAATGCGCCAAACAGCTCCCTGGCAGCGACCTGATGGGAAGGACTAAGTACAACAGGCGTCAGGGATGGGGATGAGCCCTGCCTGAAGGATGCGGGGCGCATCAAGCAGAAAGTACCCCTCGAGGACGTGTACGATTGTGCCCAGCATCTCCATGTTCCCTGAAAGCTGCTGGATGATCAAAGGCACGAGCTCGACAAGACCGGGGGCGCCGTCGATCGTGTTCGTATTCCGCAGCGCACTTAACCAAAGTGCGAACGCGTCAGTTTCGAGCTGTATTTGCGCCTATACCAAGTCTCTAGTCAACTACGTGCACGTGACGAGGAAGATTGCATATCGCTCACAGGAGGAACGAAGGAATCGCGGATGAGGGGTACAATGAGAGGGCTGAGGGAGTTGGCATGCTCTTTCGCTGACTACTCGAAATGAGTATCACTATCCGTCTAGGAAACCCGGGGAACATACCTCGACAAGTTTCTGGACAGTGACTAGCAGGCAAGCTTTGAAGAGCCAATCCTCTTCCGCCGCAGTCCCTGGAATACACGCTGAGCAGCGCGTTACTTTCGAGAAAACGGATGAACGTACAAAGCTGAGGTATTGGCGCCGCGACTATACCAATCAGAGGAATGATCTACCACAGCTGATCAGCGTTACCCAGAAGGAATACAGCGTATAAAGCATACCTGAGCCTCTACTCGTTCGATGACCGTGTTCAGACTATCATTGATTCGCCGTTTGGCCTCGAGCGAGTCCGCCTCAGCGATTAGTTGCACCAGGCACGTCACAACCGTCGGCAAGAATGGCGCAAACGAATCTGCGTCGAAGTTCAAGCTCTAGATATTGCGGGCATGAATTGCACGCGTCATAAACATCGATCCAATGTGGACATACGTCGACACACTCTCGGATATTTATTGCAGCTGTAAGGCGAACGACCGCATCGGAGCCGGGGCCTTGATCTTGGAGCAGATGGACGAGGACTTGCCAGAGGGTAGAATTGTTCGCTATTAGACACTCGTCCAAGATCAGCTTGCCCAGTAGCCACGCAATTCGCCTTTTGACGATGCAATAGCTAGAAGGTATGGTCAGCATTATGGTGATTTGTGTCATTTCCTACGACTGCCGGACCTTGGATGTGTTTCCTGAGCTTCGGCCAAAAGAGACTTTTCCAGCCATTCCCCGAATGGTATTGTGTCTTTTAGACGGAGAGCACAACGGCCAACTGCACAGTACAGCGCTTCCTTTTGGATGATGGTTGGTAGGTCCGTCGCGCGTGTGCCTATTATAGATACAACTATGAGCATGTAACCCCTCGAATAAAGGGCTGTTAGTAATTCACTCACCGACCAGGTTGTTGAAAGTGGTGTGGATCAATGGCTTAACATACTGCGGATATTGGGCAGCCAGAGTCATCAGGACACGCTCGCCACAAGGCTAGAAATCGTTAGCACGAAGGCACCTTTAAACGCATGAAATGGACCCACTCTGAGCTCATACTCCCATTGTTCGTTCTCTTTCTCTTCTGCGTTGACCCACTCCTCGGGATCGGCCATCCATTCCTCGAGATCTGAGGCGTTCAGCGGAATGAATCTGGTCACCAGGATCTTGACGGCATCTTCCACGAACTCTTGCGTGAGCACTGCAGACACAGGTCAGCAAGAACATTTGATGCGTATGCAGTCAGGATGCACACCTTTGTCGTTTGTTGAGCCGTCCTTCTTCACAGGCGCCCATTGCGCGAGGCTCTCGCGGAAGAGCGCCATGCCCTGCACCAGGACGCGGACGGGGAAAACAGCAAGAGACGAGTCTGGACAGGACTTAGACACTGCGTTCAGTGAACTGGACATTTAGACGGGTCCACACCTGCAATCTGCTCTGGTTTCCCATTAGTCGCCTGCACGACCTTGCTCCAATAGTATAGCACCAAGTCGCCACACATTGGAAGGGTCACGAAATTCTCCGCATTGTCCCGCTGCATACGCCTGAACAGCTTCCCAAAAACACGCACATGACGCGTGAGCAGGTCGACCGTGCGCTCAGTCATGGCGTCTCCAGATGTGGTCCCGAGCGCGGAGACAACGTTTATACGCAGTTCCGAGAGGGCCTGGAGCTGGACGGCCGAATTCTGAAAAAACTCCCGGACCCATGGCGCGAACTCATGGTAGTCTCGACAGCAGGCGAAACGGTGGTATGCCCAGAACGCAAGCTTAACCAAGCATTTGAAAGTGAGGTGTGTGAGGAGGAGATCTTCTGCCGTTCGGACCTGGCTAAGGGATGCGGGGTTGATGGAGGTCAAAGAGGACGAAATCCTCGCGTAGTGGGCTTGGAGAGGCATTCGAAGTTCTTCTACGAGCTGCAGGAAAGATGTAGGTATGAGAAAGTGAAGCTGGATATAAGTTCGTACTTTGCCCATAGTTGCTACCCCGGTGAGCATTTTGAACCCAGCATACTCCTTGAGGATAGCATTGAGGACTTGGAGCGCACGGCGTAACATGAGTGTCGCGTTTGGATCGCCAGTAGAGTAGCGCGCCTCCACAGAGGAGTTGATAACTCCTCCTAATTGCGACATGAGGTCCTTCCTAACGACAATGACTGACGTGAGTACGTGAGTGACACGCTTGTGCGGGTGGGCTGACCAGGAGACGGGGTAGTCGAGTCGGGAGATCTTGGCGACGACCAATGCGTTGCATTGGGCAATCTATGATGCATCGGGGATGATTTGCATACAGCAAGTAGGGTCAACTATCACAAGCGAAGACTCACAACATCGTCAGTCTCGCTTAGGAAGGTCATGGTGCGGGCCCGTATCCTTCCCTTGGCAGCAGGAGGGAAAATTCTACACAAGAGAGTTATGGGATAACGAGTGGAATGCACAGAGCGTGATGCTCACCTGTTGGACCTCCAATGACCAGTGGTCGCGTTTTTGAACTGGATTATGGCCTGTTGGCGGACCTGTAGAGGGACGGTCTTCTGAGCGGCGATCTCGTGCAAGATGTCATACGCTCCGGGTCGTGTAAGGAGGTCCTTGAGCCGATTTGTGGACTCTTGGACCTGAGCTGGGTTTTGGGACGCGGCGCCGCATACGACATTGTACAGCTCCTCGGGGGACACGGGCTCCTGGGGAGTGGCTTGCGCCGGAGGACTCATGGTGGCTGGAGAGTACGAGTGGAAATGGAGCAAGGAGAACACACGCAGAGAGAGTAGGATTGGACTATGTGAGTTAAATACAGAGAGAGAGCCCTGACGATGCGCGGACACGTTGAGGGGGAAAGACGCGATCGACGGTGTGGATATGAGGCCAAGGCTTGGTCGAGGGCCCTGCAGGGCAGCGCGAGGCGACATGCCCGGCGCTCAGGGCCACAGTCGCGGATGGACCAAACAACGCGTAAACAACGCCACGCGCCTCTCGTTCCAACGCGCGACGCGTCTGTTCGCTTCCGTACGCCGAGTCCAACCCCCGCACCCCGCGACACTCGACGCGCGACCGCGTATGTGGCGCGTCCCCTCCGCCGCTCGTTTCTCCCACTTCGCCCGCCCAAGCAGCAGCCTTCCCCCCGCCAGCATCCCCACGTGCCCTCCGTTGTTGCTGCCGCAGCTCTGCTCTCCTATTTTGACTCAGGTGTTTGGTGCTACGGACGCGAAGCGTAGACTCATGACGCGTCCATTCCCTCCAGGGTCCCTCTCGGGCAGTCAGAGCTGGGCTTCCCAAGCTAAGAGCGACACGACTGCAGACTACGTCGAAGACTCGGAGCCGGAGCGGGAGGAGCGGAGGCTCCAGGCGGCGAAGACGCGCCCGGTCAAGAGGAAGAAGACTCCTGTGGTCCTCGTCCCACAACCAGCGCAAGACGTGATTGAGCTCACGGACACTAGTCCCTCCCGTCCGAGCACTCCCGATCGCCGCCCAGCTAACATTCAACTTGCACCTCTCGTGATAATTGACGTGTCTGGTGAGTCGCAATCATTAGTGCGATGCCGTACACGCACACAGAGATTCAGCAATTGATCCGCACTTTAAGATAGCGAAGAATCCTCCACTGACCGTCTCCGAGGCACGTCACGCGAAGGCGGCAGCGACCACGTCGTCATCAACGGTCTGGGCATCGAGATTAGTGGAGGTACGTCTCGGCGTGAACGGTAGCTCAAAGTGCCAAAGTGACAAGAAATCTTAGATCACACGCTAGAAGACTCCCTTCCATCCATTAGACGTGTTCTCGGTTTGCCCAAGGCCAGCAATCAGAAACCGCCAGATTCTCCCCCGCGCCCTATGTCGACGCGCACTTCTCCAGACTTATCGGAGCATGAGAGCGACGCTGGCAGCGAGCCGGGCAAGCTCAAGCTCGGGCACTTTGCGTATGCCGCTCCAAATCCGCTTCGACGTACCGCGTCCAAGACCCCGTCGCCCCTCGAACGAGATTCTCAGACACCGGAGGTTACGTCTGGTGTGAAGCGCACTGTGACCCCGACCCACCGTTTCACCGAGGACTTTACAGATGCCCAACTATCGCGGCTGTTCAAGTGTGTCTCCTGCGAGCTTACGTGGACTGCACGAAAGACCGTCAAGGAGAAGATGAAGCATATCCAGTCTTGCGCGAAGAAGAACAGACTTACCGACGAGACCGTCCGTGTGCTCCTGCGCACAGAGCTTGCCAAGCTGCCGCCTGTTGCCTCATCGTCAAAGTCGAAAGCATCCCCCGGGCCGCCGGCACCGTCTGCGCCCGAGACGCTCCTAGAAGAGACTCTCAAGGACAAGCGATCGAAACGGTCGGGTCCCCGGAAACAGGTAGAGCGGACAGTCAAGAACGTTTCTGAGACCCGGGGTAGCATCCTCGACAAGGCTCGCCTGCTGCTCCAGAACGTTCATGATGGTACTCCTGGCCGTAGTGTTTCTCATCAACTGGGAGAAAGCTGTATCAGCTCGACAGGTGCCGGCTCAGCTATGCCTCCCGCTACCCAAGCGTTCACAAGAAGCAATGTTGCCGTCATCAATGGCCTCCCGGGCATACATCCAGCGGATACCACTCAAGTGTTTGGTTCTAGTCGACTAGGCGTCGCCCGCATCCAAGGGGGTATCGTCGACGCCGGAGCTGCCATCGCTGGGGAGTCGGACATTTCCCCTCTTACTCAAGTTTTTACTAGGAGCGCATTGGCATCCGCGATGGTCAAGGTTGGCTTCGCAAATGGCATGCCTCCGGCCGCACAAGTGTTCTCCCCTAGCAAATTGACAAACAGTGCAGGGATAAGTCGTACAGTTGTCCCTGCAAACGGTACGTCTCTCAGTTATTCAAACTCATGGTTTGCTTACATTGGCGTGTAGAGGACGCAATGGACGAACCTGTCTCGCTCCATGACACGTCAGAGGATGAGCTGGACCTGAGCAAGTCCTCTCCCGCACGGCCTGTAAGCGTTATATACATGTTTCCATCCTAAACAAGACTGATAACAACTAGTCCGTCATCGAAATATCCTCCTCCCCCAGCTCAAACACAAGCTTTCTTCCACCCTTGGCGACGCTGATGAATCCCCGCGTGGCCACCGTCGCCCCAGCAGCCCTAGACTTGCGTTCGCGGTCCCCACTCGCTCGGGGGAGTCCGTCGCCCGCTGGTGATGACGGCTCCCCCGCTCACTACGGCAACGACTGTGACGTGGATTTTGGTGTACAGGATGGTTATAAATACCAGTGGAATGATTGGGCTGACGAGCACGACCTGTGGGATGAGTATGGCGGCGGTGGGGATGCGTTCCTGCACTACCACCCTGAGGCCGATAGCGAGCCCCTAACGAGGTCGGGGAAGGGTTCCGGCTCGAAGCCTTCCCCTCCGGGCTCGTCCCAGCGGACGCCCAGACGGCTCCTGGCGGCAATCCCAGAAGGCGAAGTGCCCGTCGCAGGGCCATCTAAGATCAGAGAACAACCTGTTCCCGTTCCGCCCCTAGTCGAGCCGGTCGTAAAAAAGAAACAAGGTCGGCTGAAGAAGGTGACGACAGATGAGAGCGATGCTGAGCCTGGCGCGGCTGCGGGGAAGGACATATCTCAAGAGGATCTGAATGCGAAGCTCAAGGAAGCCATCCTCAAGGACGAGGTACTCCATCTCCGCATCTTGCGTTACGAAGTATGGTTTCGGCTTGCTCGTCGTCTGCGTTTCCGGGATCTGAACAGCCTTATTTCCGTGCAGCCCATTCACTTCGACGTCTTCATGCAGCTCGCCGCAGACAACGGAGTCACGGAGAAGAAAACCAGGCTCAAGGGCAAAGTACGAAGCTTCCTGGACCAAAAGGTATGCGTATTGCTTTGGCATGTTTCTACGAAGCGCACCAATGACGGTCCATTGACGTTGCAGGCCATACATTTCTACGGAGCGGAACCAACCAAGAGCAGAACAAAACGGACTCGGAACCCATAGCATCGTCTACGACGCACCTGCAACTCAGCACTACCACCCTCCGCAAGCGCACACACATGTCAGGACATGGACAGGTGGACATAAGTACATTATTTGGTAACTAAAACGGGCCTGTTGAAGGCTACAAACCCTACTACTACGCTCTAGGTAATGTGCATGATATACCGACATCTATTCGAAAGCATCTCAGACGTGAAATGCGAGGCCAGGAGGATGAGCTCGAGGTAGGGTAGTAGATGAGCACATGAGATTAAATCAGAGTGCAACGTCGGACAGACCGGCGACCTCGATGACACCCCCAACGAGATGCAGGCTTCCTGCCACGAGGACGTCGACGGTCTTCTCGCCAGAGGCCTCGAGTTTCCGAACAACATTCACTGCGTGCTCGATGGAGGGGAGGACGTGGATATTTTCTCGGGGGTATGACGGAAGGAGAGCAGACCAAGCATTGGCGAGCTCGTGCTGCGTCTTTAGGTGCAGCAGCTCATCATCGGAAAGAGCCTTTGTGGTGAGATCTGTTGAACGATCTGTGAGTATACCTGATCTCGACGACTGTCCATTACCAATACGACGTACCGCCCTTGAAGTTGCCGTCGGCATAGGTCACATTGGCACAGAAGATGACCTGGTCGAACAGAGCGCCTGCCTCCTCCGCACGTCTGTGCTTCTTGAGCTGTTCGGCTGTGCGAGTGAGCATCGCTTCAAGGAACACATTTCCAGTGCGACCACTCGTGCAGTTGAAGATCAGCACTTTGGAACGCTGGCTGCTGCGTGGGATGAAGGACATTTCAGCTTAGGATCCATTAAACAGTGAAGGATGAACTCACAAGCTCTCGGGAGATCTAAGGGCGATGTCAGGACTGACATACCAGTGCACGCAGCAGTCAAGACTCTCCAGCGTGTGCGCGCCGTCAAGGAACCACGTCGTCTTCGTGTGCTGGGGATCAGCAACAGTCTGGCAACGCCCCGGCCACTTGGTTGCCTTCAAGCCCTGTACAAAGGTTTCAGGCAGACTTTCATCAAAGACCTTCGCTGTTTGGGCAGCTAGGAACTTCTTGGCCAGGGCAACGGCGAGGTTCGCATTCTGATACTGGTGGCTGCCGGCCAACCCTGCGAGGCAGTGAGCAGGTCAAATCAAATGCGACCAGCTCGTCATATGCGTACCGAGCTTGACGTTTGAAAGCCCGGGTGTAGGTGAGAGGACCTCAAACTCCGAAGCCTGTTGAAGGATGAGCTTGGCGAACAGATGCACAATCCAGATTAAAAAATCCGACCTTCACTATCTCAGCCTGCTCCTTCAGGACTGGTGCGGCTTCTTCTGGCTGCTCGACAGTCAAAGCCGGAACACCTCTCTGGAGACGGTATAGGATTGGTCCTGGCACAATATATGCACAAGTGTAAGCTCTCACCTTGAAAATACCTGCCTTCTGCCAGGCGATGTCCTTCAGAGTCTTGCCGAGTATGGACACATGATCGATACCGAGGGCCGTGATTCCAGTGATGATAGGCTTGGGGACTATGTTCGTGCTGTCGTATCTTCCACCGACACCAACTTCGAGCACTGTGGCATCAACCTGACAAAGATGAGCATTGAGATACTCTGTCTCGAAATTGGGGCTAACCTTAAGCTGTAGGAATGCGTGGTACGCCACAAGGGTCAGGAAACGGAAGTATCCAGGCATAACTGGTACCCTTGGGTTTGCCATCTAGAGCTCATCCTGAGCAGCTTTGAATGCTGATTCTCGCGTATGACGTACCTCGGTAGTTTGCTGGAGCCTATCCCATACTTCATAGAAGTATTTTACGAATGTGGACTCATCGATGGGCGCGCCATTTATACGGATTCGTTCACGGACAGCGACCAGGTGGGGCGAGGTATATAGACCTTCCGTCGGAATTCAGTGGGCAGCCGGCGATGAGAAACGCGTTTACTTACCAACTTTCCAATCCGGACGCACGGCACGAAGAATTGAGTCCGTAAACGCGGACGTCGACCCTTTCCCTTTGGTGCCGGTGATATGGATTACGTTCAACTTGTTCAAGTCGGACGGCTACAACTGACGTTTACGATGAGGCCAATCATGGTCATAGGGAAACGACTTGCGCTATACCCTATTCTACCCAAATATTCGATCATCACCGGGATGGCGGGCTCATTGAAGCGTTCGCCTGTGGCTATGGCTACGGCATTGGACTGGAGGGAGTTGAGATGGTCGACTGCTTCGCGGTAGGTTTCTGTGGCCATGGTGCGGCGGCGGAGGAGAGCAGGAAGGAAAGCTATATGTACAGAGAGATGGCGAGAAGATAAGAGCGAAAGCAGGGACATCAAGGATGCATGGCTCAATCTATCCGGCGCTGGACCACACTCCGAGTTATGAGTCGGGTTCTGCGCGAAGCGGACGAACAAGTCACGTACGTACCCGCGTAGCCGCCCGCCGTCGAATGACACGCGCGTCTTCTGTGCTCAACTCCCACCTCGCCAGCTGCCTTTCTCCTGTTTCTACCTCTCTTCTTCTTCTGCGGCGGAAACAATGCTGCGCGCTGCTTGTCCACCTCTCACGGGCGTCACGCGTCGACTCTCGACATTCACCAGTGTCCGCGCTGCCCCTACGTCCACAGCATCCCAAAAGGCTTCCCCATCAAAGCCACGTATTCCTCCTCGCAACGCAGAAGGGGCACAGAAAGCATGGAAAGGGAAGGCGAAGGAGAGGTCAGAGGGAGGTGGCGGAGCGGTGTTAAAACCAAAGCGTCTTCTCAAGCCGTATGAGCTCACGATGAGGTTGACCAAGCTGTGCGAGGAGGGCAAAATGGACGATGCCATCGAGACTCTCAAAAACATGCCCTTAGATGCGCAGAATCCAGCAGTTTGGAATACGATGATCAGCCGTGCCGGTCGCGCCGGTCGATTCCAGCTGGCCTACCAGCTGTACATCGACGTGAGTAATGCCACCCCACCAGCACCTACCTCGTTCCTCCGTCTGACAACGCAATCGCAGATGAAGCGGCGCGGCTTAAAACCTGTCCTGCGCACCTTCACCACACTCATGGGCGCATTCATGCGCGTGCCATCCTGGGAAGACCACACGAAGCTCCTCCAGAACGTCCACAAGACCTATGAGAACTTCCTCGAATACATCGAACTCGTAAAGGACCACAACCCCCAGAGCCCCGAGTACAGCATCGCTCCGATCAATGCTTACCTCTCCATCCTCTCCCGTGCCGACCAAAAACAGCGCATGTTCGACGTTTACAACTCCCTCGACCAGTCCGGGCCCTTCTCTCCCGACATCATCACCTACACCGTCGTCCTCGGCGCGCTCGGACACAGCAGCACGGTGACACCGGGCGACGATCCCGCCGCGCGCACCCTTCGCGAGCGCAACGCCTCCGACGCCCGCCTCGTCTGGCGGCAGCTTACGAAGCGGCTCGAGCAGGGCGACACTTCGGTGCGCATCGACGCGCCTCTCATTTCAAGCTTCCTCACCGTGCTTGCGCTCGGCCGCCCCGCGGACCAGGTCGTCGCGTTTGACGTCCTCCGCGAGTACGTCGGACTCGCGAAACCCGGCGAGACCGCCCCCGCCGCGACCGTCGAGCTCAGCGGCGCTCTGCTCTCGGACGTGCTCTGGCTCTGCAACGCGGCGAAAAAGCACCGGCTTTGTGTGACCTTCGTCCAGCAGCTCATGGCGCAAGAGTGGCCTCTTCTCGACCGCGGTCACATGGACCACGTCCTCTCCGCGTACGGCGCGCTTGCAGCGACGGGCTCGACGACGGAGGCGGCGCGTGCGCTGCAGGTCCTCGAGTGGATGATCGAGCAGGAGGTCACGAGCGACCGCGGGCGCATCATCCGCCCCGGGCTCTCGACGTACACGCTCGTGCTCGTCGCGTGCTGGCGGGCGAAGGACTGGGACAGCACGATGCGCACCTTCGAGCTCATGACCGGCTTCCGCGCGCAGGACTTCGCCGATGGCGCGACGGACACCCCGCAGCAGGCGGCCCGTTCGCACGGCAAGAACCTCCTCCCCGACGCGGCCGCGGCGTCGTGCATCGCGCGCGCGGCGCTCGAGACGGACGACGAGGCCGCGATGCGCCAGTGCCTGCGCATCGCGCACCACCTGCACCTCACGAAGTACTTCTCCACGGAGAAGGCAGAGGCAGAGGCGGAGCACGCGCGCGTCGCGGTGCGGTTCAAGAAGGACAACGCGTTCTACACGCACAAGCTGGCGTCCGCGCTCGTGGGCATCGTCGAGGAGCTCGTGCCAAAGAGGACAGAGGGCAGCCCGCCCCTCGACCCCGAGGCGCGTAACTTTGTCGCGATCCGCTCCGCGGCGCGACGCTTCCTCATCGAGCACCGGCACCACCGCCCGGGCACGACGCCGGCGCTGGAGGAACAGCTGTGGGCGAGCGAGGAGAGCTTGTCGAAGATGGACAATGCGGTGGAGTGGGACTGGATATCTAGAGAGCAGAAGACTCATAGCAGACCTTTCTAATTTCCTTGTATTCATCTTCTTAATCTGGACCTGGAATATTTACGCTATAGGCATTCGATGCTTCATGGTGTGCACGCTGACGAGGTGAGGAGCAAAAGAGCGGTTTTGTAACTGTGTACAGTGGGTGTCAGTAAGAGGCACACGTAAGAAGCGACAGCATGGAATGCGATATCCAAAACTCTACTAGTCCGTCCCAAGCATGCGATGCAACCAAGCCACGCCACGACGATATACTACTAACAAGGAGGTCCGTTTCTTATCGATAGAAGAGCACAACATGATGCGGATACGGGAGGGTAAAAGCAAGCGGACGCAAGGGAGCATGTGCAGTCTAAGGACGAGGTACGGACAAGCACCAAGGTCGAAGACGTGAAGCACACGTGTGCGTGCATGCATGCATGAGCGACATAACACCCTCCCCACGTCCCTATTCAAGCCAGCAATACGGGAGCAAAAACATAACAATAGTCCACCAAACGAACGACACCTCCAACCCCCAAAGCTCATGCAACCGACTTCGGCCGGTCCCCTGCTCTCACGACGCTATCGAAGCCCGGCTTTGAGAACGCCGGGCTAGGGGGCACGAACGTGTCCTCCGTCAACGCCATCGACACTGGCTGGTACGCTCCGAGAGCGTCAGGGCCCGGCTCTTGGTGCGGGATGTACGACGACGGGCGCGTGAGCGGCATGGGCGTGCTGCGCCCAGGGGTCTTCCGTGCGCGTGCCCTGGTGCGGCGGCGGCACATGTACACGATGCCAGCGATGGCAAGCACAAGGAGCACGAGGGCATTAAGTGCCATGATGCCGAGGATCGCGGGGATATACGTCTGGAGCTTCGTGAGCGTGTCGACGAAATCGGTCGAAACCGAAACGGTCGCTGAGCCACCTGATGCGGCGGCGCCGGTCTGGGAGACGGCCTGTGCCTTGTAGACGATGTTGGTCGACGCGGAACCACCGCGAACCTTGTGGAACTCGGCTGAGGCGTTGTTCGGATCGACGAGGGAGAGGAGCTGGAGGAAAGGGTCGCCCATCTGGCCAGAGCTGTCGAAGTCACCAAAGTCGTAAACGGTGTACAGAGATCGCATCACGTTGTCACCGATAAGCCAGTCGCTGTGGACATATGCAGTGCGTTAGCCCGGCCGCTGTCATGAACTCAAGGTTACTTGTGCTTACAATTGGTCCGCCCCAACAGACACTGTTTGTGGGAGGAAGGAGCCAACACACATCGTGTCGTCGTTGACATTGGTCGGCGCGACATCCAGAGGATGGAGAGGATATACAGAGGAGCTAGAAGAAACCGGTGATAAGTACACTCCTAGTCAACATTTTACATCATCGAGACTCCATTAATGACACTCACCCGAACTGGAGGGCAACATCCACCTCTGCATCGCAAGGGATGATCCATTGACCAAGAGCCGAACTGTACGTCGCGCCTTGAATGCCACCATAAATCGCGTCACACACAGACTTCGGGGCATAGCTAAGCGAGATGGTGTCAATATACCAGTTGAATCTCGTGTAGCAAGCACGGATCGACTGACGTGTATGACGTCCCACTGTCGAGCATCACAACGGCCTTGCCTGACGGTGCACCGGAAACGGACGACGATAGAGGAATGACCGTATCGTTATTGCCCAGGAGGATAGCGTCGAGGAGCATCGTCCAGCGAGTGGGGTCAGATTTCGGATACGTGGAGATCTTCGGGCTGTTCACGACGTCCTTGTAATCATCGTCATACTCGCCTGAATAGGATGAGGTCAGCTGCATGTGTAGAGTTATGCTCGGCGCCCCGTACCGATTGTGAACGAGCCCTCAACATCCCCACCAGCCACAGTTGCCCTTTGCAATGCGAAGGCGATGAAGTTTGGCTCCGAAGGGTTGTCCGCGAAGAGGTTATAGAGCAGGGCCTTGCCATCCGACTGGCCAGACTTGTTGAGCTGGTTGTCGACACTAGACAGCTTGGTGAAGCCGAGGCCAACAATGCCGCTGACGCCATAGGACAGGATGGGATTGTTGGCCTGAGATGCATCAATGAAGGCTTGTTTGGGTACGCTGATACTGAAAGGACATGTATTGAGGACATGGTGGAGGGAGTCGTTACAAGTCACTCACCCGGCGAATTCGACGGAGGTGTAGGATATATGACCATATGTTGAGCCGATCCCGTACTAGCATCATATTCAGAGGGGATCATTGCTGTCGAGACGGCGGTGCGGGACTCACTGTTACATTGAGCGTCAAGGCCTGGGATGCGGAATAAGGTCAGTGAGGCCACAAAGATGGATCCCCCAATGTGACGCACCGTTTGATTAGTGTTGGGAAGTGGGGAGGAGGCTCCCTTGACCCAAAGGTCAGAGGATCCAGTATCAAGTTGCAAGGGGTATTCTTGAAGTGTGTGAAGAGAACGTCAAGCAGGGACAAAGCGCAAAAGACGTACCGGTTCCTCCTACGGTGACCTTGGAAGGACAGTGAGGTGAGGCATGGGGAGCAGGAGGTGAAGGAACTCACGTTAGCAATATACAACAGGTCGTGAAATGAGCTGGGATAGAGAGTTCAAGTTTTGGTGGGAGCATACAGGAAGGAGGAGGCCATATACCTCAAATCGACATCGCCATCCTGGGAAGTGGAGGTTGACGAGGTAGCGGCAAGGACGGGTCGCCTGAAGGAGGTCTTGCCGGACCGCTTCTGTGGAAAGTGGTTGTGTCGTTTGTGTTGTGTGAAGGAGAGCTTAGCGGCCTGAGAGAGGGGAGCGGAGAGGAGGAGGCCGAGGGCACAGGCAGAGAGCCTCATAGTGCGGAGTGCCGATGCGAGAAGGAGCCGAAGGAGCGACTAGAAGAGAGTGTTGGGGGTCAGGACGGGCTGAGGAGGAGGACGGCACGAGTCTGTGAGGACTGTGTCCGGGAGAGGGACGGCGAGGGGGGTATATGAGAGACGAGACGGGGCAGGGCTGCCGATAGCAGCAATGATCTTCTCGAGCCCCCCGCTCTTGTTCATTTCCAGCCGAACCCCGTCCCAGCCCACTCCCGGCGCCTTCCTCGCTTCCCTGCATGCGCAGTTCTGCTCATGACACTACTCCAGCTCCTCTCTTTCCCCCATTCGTCGTGACAATCCGCACGAAAATCCGCACGATTCGCTGGCAAGAGGTTTGATAACTTTACATTCTATCAAACGCCGCAGTGCCCCCACTTTCCCATCGGTCGGATGCGCCGTTCTGACAGCCCTCCGTTTACCGGCTCCCTGATCAACAAACACGGTGCGCTGTGTTTCGTCAACGATTTTCCAACCGACTGCGCATGTCCCTTAAGCCATATACGCCCACACCGCGCGATTGGGCGAGCAGGCTGCGGGGACTGTCCGCGGGTGCGCGCCGGAAGTTCTGGACCTCGAGGAGCGCTAGTGTGTCCCGGGCTTATACTTGTTGGTTACATAAGACGAGGACGTCTCGATATGGGCACACATACTTACACCGCACACACAGGTCAGACTGGCTGCATCGAGGTCCTGATGACCTAGCTTCCTCGGGCTCCTGACTACAGACCATGTCGTAGGTCCACAAATGCCATCGAACCCCCACTGACGTTACGCGTCTTGGAGCGCGTAAGGTGCACACTGCACGGTCACAGGACCGAACAGCATGCCTTCTCGTGACCGGCACAGGCGTCTTCCCCACACCCATGCCTTGGCTGCCGACTCTCAGGTTATATAGGCGGGAGCTCCTCCTTTTCCGCCTTCCGTTCCTGCCCTCTCACCCCTCCACATACCATGTCGACTGCTGCAGCCTCCAGGGGCGTCATTAAACGCCTCATCAATGCGGCTCAACATACCGCATGCCCTTGCCATGGCTGTCGGTCCGGCGGCGCACACAATCCCTTCCATGCTCTCCAGCAGATGAGAAAGTTTGCGACCCCCGTGGAGAACCTGCCTGTTGAGAAGGAGTACGCTTTCGAGGTGTGTCTCATGCACCGCCAGCTCTGAATGAAACTTAGTTGGAACTGTGCAATGTGGGGTAGGTCGCTGCCGCCAATCTCCGCTTCGGCGAAGGCGTAACCCGTGAGGTCGGCATGGACTTCAAGAACATGAAAGCACGCAAGGTCTGGCTGTCTGAATAATACGATACCCACTCGGCGCTGACGACACTCCCCAGGTTGCGGTTTTCACTGACCCTAACGTTGCGAAACTGCCTCCCGCTAAAATGGTGCATCCACATGTGTCAGGTTCGCTTTACATAATTGAACGTAAACTGCCTTCTAGGCCATTGCTTCATTGGAGGCACAACAAGACTTGCCCTTCGAAGTCTACGATCGTGTCGTCGCAGAGCCAACGGAAGCCAGCTGGAGGGATGCAATTGCTTGGGCCAGGCAGCAGGATTGCAGCCACTTCTTGGCGTGAGCATCGCCAAAACCTCAATTCCGCCCGTTTCTGACCTCGCAATAGAGTTGGTGGTGGAAGTGTGATGGACACGGCCAAGGCCGCCAATTTGTACGTACATGCTGCCAATCTGCGTCCGCTTGGGAGTCACCTCATCGACCATAGGTTTACGGTGTACAAGGATGCAGACCTGTTCGACTTCATCAACGCGCCTGTGGGTAAAGGCCTTCCTGTCACGGAAAAGCTACATCCTCTCATTGCAGGTTCGTACCGGCACGTTTTGTGATTTGTTGTCTTTCCGCTTACAGACACGGACAGTACCGACAACTGCCGGAACTGGGTCGGAGACTACGGGTACGGCAATCCTTGACATAACCTCTATGGCCTTCAAGACCGGTATTGCCAACCGTGCGATGAAGCCTATGTTGGGCATCGTCGATACCCTCAACACTAGATCTTGTTCCAAGGGTCAGCAGCATTGTCAATTCATACAGGCTACCTATCTGACTAGTTGCTCTGCAGAGCTTCACATCAGTGCTGGCCTTGATGTATTGTTTCACAGCCTGGAGAGCTACACTGCGATACCGTAAGTCGTTGTTGTTCGACCCGTACCGTCGGATTTCGCGTCTAATAAGGATCAGTTACACTGAGCGCACACCTCGGCCGAGCAACCCCATTTATCGGCCGGCCTATCAAGGGAGCAACCCGGTAGCGGACATCTTCTCTTTGTGGGCGCTGAACACGACCGTGAAGCACCTTCCGCGGGTCGCGAAGAACCCTGACGACTACGAGTCGCTGTCGCAGATGCTGTATGTCTATTTCAATGATCCCGTGCTTGTATGCGCCCCTAATATGAACTCCTTCCCTATAGGTTGGCGGCTTCTTTCGCTGGTATCGGCTTCGGCAACGCCGGTGTACACCTATGTCATGGAATCAGTTATCCGGTCAGTGCTACCTTTCTGTGTGGCACCTCTAGATATGTCGGCGTCATGAGCTGACACTTCTTGCGTTTAGATTTCTGGTCTGAATAAGAAGGGTCCTAAGTACAAGTACGCTGGCTACAACGTCGACCATCCCATTATTCCGCATGGTGTCACGTAAGTCACCATTTTGTCTCTCTGGCATGCTACTGCACGCAGCCACGCTCACGCTCACGCCCCATATCACATTATGATTCTGTGATACAGTGTCGCCCTCCCGGCCCCTGCAGTGTTCCAGTTCACCGCCCCTTCATCGCCCAACCGCCACCGGGAGGCCCTTGCGATCTTCCGGGGCGTGAGCGCGACGGACCCCTCAATCAACGCGATACCCGACAGCGCAATCGGCGCCCACCTGTTCGAGGCGATCGCGCGCTTCCTCGACGGGCTCGGCGTGCCCCGCGGCCTGAAGGCGGTCGGGTACACCAAGGCGGACGTGCCTTCGCTCGTCGACGGCACGATCCCGCAACGGCGCGTGTTGGACTTGGCGCCAGGCATTGGGGACGTCGCAGGCGAGGACGGGAGGGAGCACTTGACAAAGATTATCGAGAACTCATTGGAGTACTGAGTGGCCTTCAGCCTGAGAGTTGCAGCGTCGAGTATTGACCGTGGGCTTACGGACCGGATCTCATTGTAAAATAACACCCATTCACGCAATGCAAAGTTATGTCTTGGAACCCACACGCAGCAGCTGCAGATCTAGAATGAATCCAGACCCCTTGCAGCTGGATGGTCTGTAGATCGGAGATCAAGATCTGCGCGAGATGGCGCAGCACGACTTGGTGGCGTCGCGCGTCCTTTCCTGCTCTTTCTTCGAGCCGACCTCCACCCACGCGCACGCCATGGTGCAACCCCCAAACGCACATCGTAGATCGCTTTTCCGCCCATGTATTGACCTGCACAACGGCCAGGTCAAGCAGATTGTCGGCGGAACCCTCAACGAGGACAACCCGACCCATCTCAAGACGAATTTTGTTGCAAGGTACGCACGGCGGTCGATGTGTCCAGCCTGGTGCTTAACCTAACTGCAACTTCTGGTAGTCATCCCTCGTCATATTTTGCCGAGCTTTACAAGAGACATAGCCTCGAAGGCGGGCATGTCATCAAACTTGGCCCCGGGAACGATCAGGCTGCCAAGGATGCGCTCGCTGCTTGGCCAGGTGCGGTGGTCCAGGGCACCGCGCGCAGGGCGGTATAGCTGATAGATTCAAATTAAATCTGACGCAGGACATTTGCAAGTTGGTGGAGGGATTTCTTTTGAAAATGCCGCCGAATGGATCGCCGCTGGAGCAAGCAAGGTATCTTACGGTGGCGATGCCAAAATGGTTTCGATGGTTCAATTCGCCTGCTCGTTTGTATAGGTCATCGTGACGTCGTACTTGTTCCCGGACGCGGCGTTTTCTTTGGAAAGGCTGAAAGCCGTCTCGTCCACGGTCGGGAAGAACCGTCTTGTGGTGGACGTGAGGTACGCGGGTTGTGATAGATATCCACACGAAGAAGTCTGATATATAACTTTGACATATAGCTGCCGAAGAAGAGGAGACAAGTGGTTTGTGGCTATGAATAAATGGCAGACCATCACCGATATGGAGGTAGAAAAAGGTAGGTCCAGTGGGCAGTGTATTTGTGCTAGCGGGGTTGACTCATCAGTCTTCTACCGCCAGGCTCTCTCGATTTACTCTCGGATTACTGCAGGTATGCGGCAGCCGTGGACTCTCCTGCTCAGTTAACCATCAATTGTTTCCCCCTCATTTCAAGTGAATTCTTGGTTCACGCTGCCGACGTCGAGGGCCTGTGCCAAGGAATAGACGAAGAGCTCGTCACAAGTAGGGTCGTTCTGCTCTTGCGCGATCAAAATGCTAACGAGTCGGCCTAGAACTTGGAGAGTGGGTAACAATACCAACAACGTATGCCGGAGGAGCGAAGAGCACTTCCGATCTAGCTTTAGTAGACCGACTGTCTAGTGGGAAGGTGGATCTGACCTACGGAAGGTATGTTTGCTATAGAGCTGGCCAGATGGACTTTAGCTCATTTTGTTCAGTTCGCTCGACATTTTTGGTGGAACGCTTGTCAACTTTGACGATCTCGTCAAGTACAACACCGGAACCCGGGGTTGATAGACCCCCAGTCAAGTATGGTTCACATCGATCGGTTTGTATCTATTACCACGACTTGTATCGATACTGTACATCTCTAGGCCTTCAAGAAGTCGGACACCAGCTTCATATACTTCCCTCGCTCCTCCCAATGAGGGGTGTGACTCGATTCGGCGAAGGTGTACCACTTGACTCTTGGAATAGCCCTAAAGAATGGGACGACGGTGCTATCTGCCGCCTCATCATATGCACCGTTGAGCAGCAGGGTTGGTATCTCTATCTTGTTCGCCTCGTCCACTACACTCCAGTCCTTCAACAATCCGGTCACATAGAATTCCGAAGGGCCGTTCCTACAAGAAAGGTTGGTCCCATCGCGGCTGCAACCTCTGGTACGCAATGACTCACATCGTGAAGTAGACCGTGAGATCTTTCTCCATGTACTCGAAGCTTTGGGTCAGTTCCTTCGGCCATGGCCAGAGACGGCACAGGTGGCGTTTGTAGAACTCCAGCATCGCATCCTGATACTCCGCCGAGTCGGTCGTACCCGCTTTTTCGTGCTCAATCAAGGCATCCTAAAGCGAAACACGGATAAGTCAAGACAGATCAGCTTGTGAACGAAACCTAGCACAAACCCGCACAGGCGGGTCCAGTTTCACTATCAGTTCCTCGTCGGCCGCCTTTACGAACAGCCGCATGCACGCTGGGCTATTCGAAATGACAAGGCGTTGCAGACCCTTCGGCTGGCGCGTTGCATGACGAGCAGCGAGCATGCCTCCCCAGGAATGCCCGATGAGCGAGTAGTTGTCCTGGATGCCAAGGTGGCGGAGGAGGTTGTCGAGCTCGTCGAGGAAGAGCTGCTCCGTCCAGAACGAACCCTCCTCGCCGGATTTCTCAGGCAGATGTGTCGACTCCCCGTTACCAAGCTGGTCGTAAAACACGACGGGGATGGAATACTTGGTGGCGAGGTCGGCGATCGACAGGATGTAGTGGTGGGTAGATCCTGGCCCGCCGTGGATGGCGACGACTGGGGTCGTCCCGGATTTGAGGTCTCCGAAGATTGTGTATGCGGTTTGGCAAGGCCTCCCTGCTTTCGCGTCGAAGTCGACTGTGCCAGTCAGAGTGTGGGCAGCCATGGGCAGGGGCGTAAGTTACGTCGGTGGTGTGGACTTCCAGTTGGAAGGAGAGTTCAGATTATCTCTGGCATGATTCATCGGGGACCACCTGTAGATATCTGAGGCTTAAGCACGACAGATTGACAATTTTAGGATTACACAGATAAAGAACTTCTTATAGGAACGGTCAACGGCAGAAGCCCCGGCGTGAGTTGGTTAGGAAGGGAAGGGGCAACCATTCCGGTTAGAGACGTGTGGGCGGGTGCGGGGCGGAGATGGTAAGTGCATTTGCGGGCAGTAAGTCATAGGCTCCTGCCAACCGATGTCGATAGAATGCAGAAAATGACGGCGCAGGGAGTAGCCTCACTGTCAGAGAGACGGTTTCGGAATCGTTACGCAAGCGCTGCCGCACGTGGCCCAGGGCGGAGAGATGCTTACATAATCCTATCCTCCGACCTTTCCGGCGCGGTTGCGGCCACTCAACGCGATACAAGTCGCAACCATGGTCTCTCTGCAGCGGACTATCCGCTCCATCCGCCGAGTCGGCCTACGAGAATGGTGGAGGCAGATGCAGTACATTGGAGACGCGAAGTCAGGTCGTTTTGTCGGCAAGGACCAGTATGTAACTGTCATCTCCCATTGTTTCTGCAACGCTGACCAGCCAACTCCATGTAGGTTCGGCAACCGTTACTTTGAGAACTACAACGCCGAGGAGGAGATCCCTGGTGAGTTGAATTTCTTTGAATGCAGGGGTGTCTGTGTTGAGGTGGGAAAACAGGCCGTCATCGTTGGGTGGACTACGCTCAGGTGCGTTCTCCCATTCCTGTCTCCGTACTCACCCGGGTTCACTTTGTCCTGCATCCAGCATGACAACAATGCCACTCAGGTTCCTCCAGAGTGGCATTCGTGGATCCATCACATTCGCAAGGATCCCCCGACTGAGGATGGCATTGTGCAGAACTTGACTCCCCCATGGAAGACGGTACGTTTCGCTGCCATCCAACGTCGCCTGCACCCTCCTCTTATTGTTTGCCCTAGCAATGGGTGGAAAACCTTACCGGCACCCGTGGTGCTTACCGGTCCTACAACACCACTCGCCCCAAAGTTGAACATTGGGAGCCCAAGACGGCCGCTCGTGGATAATCGGCCGCATAGAGCAGGGTTGTCACCATCAATGTGGTGTCATGCATGTACATCGTTCCTCTTCACTATGCATGCCCGCCGCCCATCATATCATCAACTACGTACTCAGCTATTGCGAGACTCGACGTCAGTCCAGGGCTCTCTATCCCTAACAAGCTAATCAGCTCTCCTTCACCTTTCCCATTGGCAAGATCCCGACGGAAGACGAAATCCTGGAAACCCGCTCCGGGCCCTACAATCTTCGGCCTGATGCCGCAATAATCGGGCTGGAAACCATCGAACCCGACGTTCGGCAAGTACTCCTTGACTACGTTGTACATGAGCTCCATGCGGGACTCGTCGGGTGCAAGATGCGCCTGCCAGAAGTCAGCGTCATCGGGACCATTAGGCGGGACGAGCCAGTCGAGGTCTGGCCCAAACCGGACCTTTCCCTGCAGGTCCAGCGTGAGATGCGTTCCGAGGGAGGCGAACGCATGCTTGTCTTTGCCCACGGCAGGGCAGGGGTATATGAGGTGAGATACGTTCTTGATCCCGGGACCTCGGTACGAGGCATAAGAGCCTTTGGCAAAGTACATGGATATCCGTTTATCTTCCGGAAGGATGGCGTTGAGGATGAGAGGGGCTGAGAGTCCGGCACAATTGATGACGGTTCGGGCAAGGAGCGCATCCCCCTCCTCCGCATCGCCTGTCGCTAGTTGTACGATCCACCCAGGTCCATCTCGATTGGGGTCGATGCGAACGGCCCTCGTCGAGTAGACGAGTTCGCTGCCTTCTGCATCCAAGATCTCTTTTTCCAGAGTCTCCATAAATGCATGCGAATCCACGATGCCGGTTTCGGGACTCCAGAGGGCGGCGACAATATCTTTACTGAGATCTGGTTCAAGTTCCTGTGCTTCGTCGCTTCCTATGAGCCTCGTTGGTAGTACCGGAAATTGGACAAGGGAAGGATCGGAATGCGTAGGCCATTGAAGTTTCTCCGCTTTGGCATGGAGGCTCTCAATGTATGGTCTCTGCTCTTCACGAGCGACGACGAGTTTCCCGGTCTTCTTGAAGGGTATGCTGTGTTCCTTGCATCGATCGTAGAGCAGCGTTCTCCCACGGAGACATAGTCTGGTCTTGAGCGAATCTGAAGGATAGTAGAGCCCTACCGTAGAGTGTGAGCACGACGGCCTTGATAGCCCAAGGGGAGAGCCTGGCACCTGCGTGGATAACTTCAGAATTCCGAGCGCTGCGTAAATCGACATCAGTAAGTCAACGAGTGACCTGATCTGTAACCACTGACCTTGTCTCCTCTCCAGGAAGGTGGTGCCTTTCTACGAGGTAAGTCGACTTGTTGGGGAACCTCTGGCCGAGCCGCTGTGCAACGGCAAGTCCAATAATACCTGTCATCCAATCAGAACATTGGATGAGCATGATACTCAGGATGCGTTTTGCCTTACCTCCTCCAATGACGAGGTGATCTATGGCAAACTCTGGGCCCTGGTGACGTTGTCTTAGTTTTCCTTCAAGAACAAACATCTAGTACTGCAGACTCACCTTGAACTTGAATTTTTGGGTGCCATTGAGGGCGACACGAAGCCCTCTTACTTGCATCGTCAGAAGACGAGAACTGGAAACGACAAGGCTGACCTCCCGTCGAGGCCAAGTCGACGACGTTGAACACGCGGTCAATGTAAGCCAAACGCCACAGCGATGTTGATAGCATAAGAACAGAAGATGTACGAGTTTTCTCTCTCCTCACCTCCGAGGGCACTAGCAGCCGCCTGTTTGAGTCATAGATTGGCCGCCGCACTCGACGAGCCAGCCTCGAGTTGGTAGGAAGCTCGAGCCTTGCCCTGGCCGCCATTGTGAACAGTGACTTACGTCATGAGAAGATTAGATTAGATTCGGGCACCAAGACCTCTCGAAGTTTGCGACTGTAACTGGTTTACCTCTGGATTGACTGGGCTACCCTCCTCATTCACTCTAAAACTATATAACTCGCTTGAATCAATTCAGAGTCAAGCTATCAACCATCCCCAGGTGGCCCTGAACATCAATGGCGGCCGAGAACCTCCCATTACCCCAACCCGCCTCTATTGAGGACAAGTTGGCGGCATTCGACACCATTCCCCTCTTCATGAGGTCGTTACCTGAAGACGGAATTGAGGATTCGGCTATAGCAGCATTACAGAGCCTTGCATACGAAGGTACCCCGGATGGTAGGTAAGATATCCTTGCCCGACTATTACGACTTTGTGATAAACATCGCATTAGAGGTCGCTCAAAACTTCAAGGAGCAGGGTAACGACTACTACAAGGGCAAGCGGTATCGTGAAGCACTTGGTTTCTACTCGCAAGGGGTAGAAGCGAAACCCGCGGACAAATCCTTGCTGGAAGCTTTGTTGTGCAACCGGGCGGCGTGTAATCTGGAACTTCGTACGTCAAATGCCCATTCTATCTGCATCCCTTTGTTGATGCAGACCGCCAGAAAACTACGGTTCCGTCCTTCGAGATTGCTCGACTGCGATAAACACGAATCCTCGGTCATCTAAGGCATATTATCGGTCCGCCATGGCTCTTATCGGTCTAGAACGATACGACGAAGCCTTGGACGCTTGTGATCGTTGTCTTGAATTCGATCAAGAGAACAAGACCATACAAACAGTAAGGGTGACGGCCGCAAGACTACAGGAGGCCAAGCATCGCAAGGAACAAGGGCGCCTGGAGAGGGTACGGCAAGAGCGGTTGACGCAGGAGAGGCTTCAGGCAGCGTACCGGGTGAGCTCACAACCTTCAAATATGTCTGAATGATAGTTCTGATGCGATGCTGCTCTGGACACAGGAACGTAATATCATCGACGTGCCTGTGCCAGACAATGTGGTGAAGAACTCGTACGAACCGCACTTCGATCCGGAAGACCGAACTGGCAATACAATGATCCTCCCCGTCCTGTTCATGTATCCCCAGTACGTGACGACCGACCTAATATCGCACTTCCAAGAAGACACGCCATTTTCGGCGCACCTTAACGTCATGTTCCCTCCGAATGCTCCACCGCCCGAGTGGGACAAGAAGGGGGAATACGTCAATGGGAATCTGGTCGTCCTAGGGTGGACGAGGCGACGAAGGCTGCTCAAGATCGGCAAGAAGATGACCTTGCGTGACGTTTGCAATGCAGCGCAGGCGAAGGATGGAAAGCCTAAGGACGGACTTGAGATGCGCGACGGAACGTTGACGTTTGTAGTGTTGCCGAAGGGCGCGGAGGAGCAGAAGTGGGTAGAGGACTTCAAGAAAACCAGGGATTCTGCTCAGATAGCGTAGCGCGTGAATCTTGCATGCATGTCTATGTCGAGCCTAATGTCGCAGCTAGCTGACCCTGTGATGAACGCGTGGCAGTCATAAAGCGAAAAGATGGACAACCAGTCCAGTTTGTTTGACAAGCTTGCGAATGACCATAGACGCCGGAGGGTGGTCACTTTGTTCTTGTTTGCCACTTTCCCAGCCCAGCCATCCCAGCGCTCGCAAAACATCGAGCACAAGGCACCCAACGGACACACTATCGACGACGGCAACAGGATCGGTGAGTGTTATTATGCTATTTTGCGTCAGGGCTGGAATGGGAGGTTGTTGTCCAACATACCGTGGGCGATTGGGAGCGAGGGAGCGGGTGTAATGGGATGGATTGGCCATGGGCGGTTTGGATGCTAACCAGACCTTGCGTCCCGTCTGCCAGTATCCTCAAGACAGCAAGATGTCCGTTCAGCACAAGATCTTCCGCACCGCCAACGCGCCCAGGACCCCTCCAGATGAAACTGAGGTCGCCGTCGCCCAGGCAATCATCGACCTCGAGAACAGCGCACCCGAGCTCAAGGGTGAGCTCCGCCCCCTCCAGATCTCGGCTGCGCGCGAGGTCGATGTCCGTGGTGGCAAGAAGGCCATCGTTATCTTCGTTCCCGTCCCCCAGCTCAAGGCCTTCCACAAGGTCCAGCAGAGGTCAGTTTCTCATACGAAACCTTTGGCATTACTTGCGCCGTCAAGTGAAAGATGGCAAGAACTGAATGGTCCGATTCGCAATCTGTAGGCTGACCCGTGAGCTCGAGAAGAAATTTTCCGACCGTCACGTCGTCTTTGTTGCTCAACGTCGGATGCTCCGCAAGCCGACCCGCACGTCTCGCGTACAACAGAAGCGCCCCCGCTCCCGCACCCTGACGAGTGTTCACGACAAGATCCTTGAGGACCTTGTCTTCCCTACCGAGATCGTCGGCAAGAGGACGCGGGTGGCGGTCGATGGTTCAAAACTGCTCAAGGTGTACGTACTCCAGTGTTCCTGTGATTTCGACGCGTGAGGCCCTCGGCGGCCACCTGACAGGCAACATTGTAACAGCTTCCTTGACGCCAAGGACGCCACGTCCTTGGAGTACAAGCTTGACTCTTTCTCGTCGGTGTACCGCCGCCTGACAGGAAAGGATGTTGTCTTCGAGTTCCCGGTGCAGGCGCAGGACTAGAGGGCTGCTGCTTGGCGCTATGGGTGTATAGCACTATGTCGTTTACTGTCTCACCACGATCAAAAATGTATGCGCGCATGCCCCTCTATGTGCCACTGCCAGCTAGGCTGCGGCATCTCGATATGGAACCGGACCGGATGTTTGGGAACGCAGACTTGACCGAGCTTAAGGGGCAGCGGCAACTCAGAACACGATCTGCAGTGTGGGAGGAGCGCCTGGCGGAGAGCGCCGTGCCGTACCGAGCAGCCGGGCGATAGGCGCACGTGGGAGAGTGGTTCTCCATCGCAAACGGCTGAATACAGGAACAGTTGCTCCTTAGCCCCCTCCTCCTCTCTCCCCCCTCCCCTCGCGCCCCTCCGCCCCCCTCCGCCTCCGCACCGCGGCCCCTCGCCCCGTTACCATGATGGCGGAATATCCACGTATGGATCCCTACCGGAGGGCCCGATACGACCAGGGGGTCGATGCGAAGATAGTGATCATGGGCAACACTGGTCCGTGCTTCGCTTCTTCTGAATGCCCTCACATGTGCCGCCGTAATGTGCACGAGGACACTGTGGCTGACATGTCGCGCAGGCGTCGGCAAGACCAGCCTGTTGCACAGATATACCCAGGGCAAGTTCGATCCCAAGAACACCACCTCCACTACCGGCGCGTTTTTCGTCACCAAGAAGGTGACCGTAGATGGGACCAAGGTCAGGCTTCAGTTGTGGGATACGGCGGGCCAGGAACGGTTTCGTAGCATGGTGCGTTCCTCCTCCGTCTTCACGACCACCGCCGATGTTCGGTCACCGGTGGCCCCAGCTAACCCCGGTCTGGCTAGGCTCCGATGTACTACCGCGGCGCGAATGCCGCCTTGCTGTTGTACGATATCACGAACGCATCCAGTTTCGAAGACGTCCGTGGGTGGCTTGAAGGTGCGCACAATAGCCCTAATTGCATTTGATGCGCACGCACGCGCGTTTGCTACCCGGCATTCAGTCATCTCACGTCGCCGTTGGAACCATCACCACAGAACTCAAGAAGAATTGCTCTCCCGACTTGATCATTTACATCGTTGGCGCAAAGGCCGACCTCCACCAATTCAGGCAGGTTACGTCCGACCTTGCCCGTCTGTCCCTGCACACATGGTTCCCACCACCACGCCCACCGACGCCTCCCCCACCCCCCGCTGCACCGTCTACGTTCTCCTACATCCGCCCCCGCTTCACGTCTTTCACCAGCATCCGCTCCGTTCCAGCACTAACGTCCACGACCACGAAACCACAGTCCCCCACCCCCGAATCCGACAGCTCCCTCAGCGACGCACGGTCGACCGCCATCAAGCGTGCCAATACCTCTGCCTATACCCGCCCACGCGCAAAGAGCGGCGACCTGCTGATACCCAGATCACAGTCCGTCAACTCCGAAGCACGACCAATACCATCCCGATTCGCCTACAGGCCAGGGGGGTGGAACGAGATCGGTGATGGTAGCAGCAATAGTCTACCAGAAGACGACGACGAAGCGGACACGGGCGAGGATCAGGAATGGGGCCTCCGAAAAGGCATGGAACTGTTTGAGGTGTCTGCCAAAGATGACTTCGGTATGTGAAAATTGAATTGTGCCTGTTGCGCGGCGTCGGGTGGAGGTATTGCAGGGATGCTCATTTCGATGGGCATTTCTTTGACAGGTATCCAACATCTATTCGACAGCCTTATAGCCGCTATCATCGAGAAAAAGGACAAGATCGAGCGCGAGAACGAGATCAAGAGGCGCGACAGCGTCTTGCTCTCAAGCTCCGCAACGCCTGTATGGGCGGCGCAGGCTGACCAGGAGGAAGCCCGTGAAAAGGCCCGAACAGCCGCAGGCTCGTCATGGAGCTGTTGCCAAACATAGCGTCCGATGCTACTCTCCACGCTCTGTCTTGGATGGTCTTACCCTTCTTCACTGCGCTAGGTTGCCCTACCCACTGCTTCTACATTTTATGACTCTATGTTATTACCTTTTGTTACGCCCTTATAGCCATGACCCTCTCAGCTTCTAGCGCATCGCTCAGCTGTCCACATACGACCAATGCCATCCTCGTTGTCTGTCTCTCTACGTCTCACCTCTCTATCTCACGACACTCTTCCGATTTATCGCTGTTTACTGCATATCGTATTGTACATACATCGTCCATAGTGATACCGCTCGGTTGGTTTTTTCGTAGCACTCATGATGACATGCAATGCACTTGGTTGCTGCTCTCGATTGGCTCTCTAATTTCACGCGATTGCTACGAACCTCCGCCCTGGAATCGTGCACACGCGCTTGATTCGGTAAGCAAAGAAGATAAGTTAGTTCGACCCGGGCCCGCAAGCCGTGGCGATCCTGAATAGTGCTGCTGTGCGTCCGAGCCGCGGCTTGCGTCTGGCTCTGCACGCTCCCCTCCACTCCACCACTCCCCGCTGAGAGCCCACCTCGCCATGTCCAACGTCGAGTCTGAGCTCGCAAAGCCAGGAGCGGAGGTCGAGCAATTCTGCCTGCCTGAACACTGCTTTCACAGCTTCGATGCCCTCTTCTGCGCACTCACCTCCTCCAAGCCCATATCGGCTAATTTCCCCGACGGCATATAGTATGTGCTCCTCAACGATTGTGTGCGATGTCGACTCCGTCTGATATGCCCCTAGTCCCCTCTTTGTAACGTGGAACACACGCTCGTCCCGCCCCGGGAGGTCCCCAAGGCTCCGGGGCTGTATCGGCACCTTTGAGCCCCAACCGCTTCGAGATGGTTTGGCAGAGTATGCACTCATCAGTGCCTTCCGTGACCATAGATTCAAGAAGATTGAAGAGTGGGAGCTCGAGTCCCTCGAATGCACGTACGTTTGTGTTTCTCCACTCCTCCGCCCAATCTGCCTGCTGAAGTGCCAATCCGCCACACCCCCGTTGCTCTCCTGCTCCACCGCTCACCTTGCCCCCTCACTCGCGGCGATCACATGCACACACGTACTCGCCCATGGCATACCGTCGGACACCCGCGTCCCCGTCGCCCCACGCAGCGTGTCGCTCCTGATGGACTTCGAGGACGCGGCGAGCTACCTTGATTGGACCGTCGGCGTGCACGGCATCCAGATCTCGTTTCCGCACCCGTCCCTGCTTGCCGTCTCGCCCTCGCCGTCGTCCGCACCGTCCCCGCTCTCGTCGAACAGCGCGAGCGCGCTCCCCACGCGCGCGTCGCTCAGGCACTCCTTCTCCGCGTGCTATCTCCCCGAGGTCGCGCCCGAGCAGGGCTGGGACCAGCTCGAGGCCGTCGACAACGCGATCCGCAAGGCCGGCTGGAGCGGGCGCATCTCCGAGGACCTCCGCCGTGCGATCAAGGTGCGCAGGTACCAGAGCCGCCATTGCACCGTCTCCTGGGAGGAGTACGCCCGTTGGAGGACCGCACTTGGGGGTTCCGTTTAGAGCTTACGATCACCTTCCTTCCATTCTGTCTGCGCTCGTGACGTCGTCGCAGTAGAGCTTGTGTGCGCCTTTCGTGCGTCATCCTCACCCCCACTTCGTCTGTGAACGTGTTGAACTCCGGACCTCATTCTTGTCACTGGTTCTACATAGAGTCGTCGGAACTCGGGGTTCTTTCTCCATACTCACGTAAATGACTGAATAACTCGCGGGCAGCATAGCAGCAGTAGTAAATGAACGGAGCTGTACCATATAAGTTCCTTCCATTACGGCGATCATAACGTAGATATCTCCGAGGTGTGTTGACGTGGACGTGGATGTGAAGTGTATTTGACAATGTATAAGATGGTCATGGATCCTGGAACCGGTCCCGGCTCAAGCGCAAGCCCTCGAAGTACGACAGGTCGAACTCCTCCTGGAAGACCCTTGTCCGAAGCACCTCTACCCTCCCGTCCCACACAGCTCCATACCGAGCCGCAAGCCTCTCCCACACCTCTCGTAACAGCGCCCGATCATACCCACTCGTGATAGCGAAGGCGACCAAAAGCCAATACACCGTCCGGCCGCTCGGCCGCGCGTCCTGTGGAAGATCGATGAAGTGGTCAAAGAGGGTGCGGAGCTGGTCCAGGGTCCACTCTTCCGAGTGGCGCTCGCCGTGGGTAATCGCGTAGTCGTACTCGTACGCGTGGCCCGGCAGGATGGCGTGTCGCGCAAAGCCCAAGAAGATGGCGCGGAAGATGGGCAGAATGGGGTGCGGGAGCATGGGCCCTGAGACGGGGACGCACACGTCCACGAGCCGCCCCGTGACCCGCTGCGGGGACGTCATCATGTGTTCAAAGACGGTGAGGGCCTCCTGAAGGCGGCCGCGGTAGGCATAGACCTGGATGAGGGCGTAGTAAGTGACCGCGTCGGGCTTTAGACGGCGTCCGATCTTGAGGCCCTCGAGTTCGTGGAGTTCCCTGGCGGCGTCCTCCACATCGCCAGGGTCTTCTAGAGGGTCCTCCGAGCCTGGGTTCGCGAGAAGCATGCGATGGCGGAGAATGCGGTAGATGAGTCCAGCGATGTCTAATCGGCCGTTCCGTCCGTACGCCCACAGGCACAAGTTGGTGCCGTCCATGCCGAGCGCGAAGCGAGACATCGTCATGCGTCCCAATGTGGCACGTACGCCCGAAAGCTCGCCGCGCTCTGCGTAGTAACGCACGTAGGTCAGGAAAGTGGTGCGATTCGGATTCAAGCCTGAAGACGCCAATTCGGACGCGGCACGGCGAACTAGGGTCTCTCTCCGCGAACGAGCAGCAATGGTAAGAAGGGTGGTGTACGTCACGATGTCCGGCGTGACGCGCTGGGAGGCGACAAGGGACTGGTCGTGCACTGGGAGGAACGGGTCGTCGGAGAGAGAGAACCCCGGGGCCCGGTTCGCTACCATGTCTTGGTAAACATGCAATGACGCGTTAAAGTCCGCCACCCTCGTCTTCCGCCATCCAGTCCCTGCCAGCTCTATAAGCGCGTTCCATTCCCACAATCTGACCTGTCCGCCAGAGTAGTAAATGGTGCTGAGAACAGAGAGGAGGCGGAGAAATGTCTTCTGGGTGCGGGATCTGGCAGGTGGCATCCAGTCCGTGCGTGCAGTGAGGCGTGAGGCGAATCTGTGAAGGTATTTCTGAGGGATGGGTTGCTTGAGAAACTGGGGGCGGTCCTGAAGAAGCTCTTGGTAGGTCTTCCAAGCGTCATCAATGTCTGTGGATTCCATCAATTTCCTATACGAGTCCAGGCGGCGACGGTGCTCTTCGAAGACTTGCCGTCTCCAAATGGCGCCGGGTGTCATTCTAGGAGTTGGCTGCTTGGGAATTCGGGGCTTCCGCGCTCTAGGCCAGTATGGCTCCTGTATAGTACGGATAGTCTTAGCTCCAGTGAGGATGTCCAGCCAGTGGGTTGGGTTGGGTTGCACAGGTGGGCGAAAAACAGCAGGTTTCGGTCGACGAGCGGCCTCCCTCAGGGCAAAGATCATCTGTCGCGGTGTGAGGTAGGAACGACGGGATGACGCAGCCTTCGATTTGGCTGCAGGGGCGGGCCGGAACGCGGTAGTCGACGTTTTACGTTTCGACGGGGGAAGAGGGTACATTGGCGTAGTAGGGGAGGGGAAAGGATTGGAGCTACCGGCCTTGGAGGATCCACCCGACATCTGGCCCGCTGTGGTCGAATAAACGCGGGGAGAATTACTAGCGAGCGGGACGGCTTCATGGCTAGAGAGTTTTCGGAGCAGGCCTTGAGTTCGGGAGTGTGTGTTGCGCGAGATCCCATGAGTGAACGCGAGGCCAAGAGAGGACGCTCTCGGCATCAATGCAATGTTCAGTCATCCTGCAGATAAAATGATCAGAAAGGGCCCGATATCTACTCCATTGGCATAACTGACCGCGACACGACAAACCAGCACAACCGAGTGCGCGGACGCTGTGACGCGCCAGCGTGCTGCCTTCGTACACCTTCTGGGAAGTTGTTTCTCGTGAACAAGACAGTAGAGACTGACGGCTGCAGTTGTGGCTCACCGGGCACGCTGTAGGAAACCCAGACGAGGGAGTATGAATAGTCTGGAGGTGATGGACGCGTGCGGTCGAGAGCAACGTATCACTCCCGTTTTCGCACCCGTCGTCGCTTGGCGGTCCTCGGCGCTTCTGTCATTCGCTACCCCTTGATTGGTTCCAGCTGCATGACGCCCGGCCGCACCTGGTCCTATCCGACCGCCCTCAGCAGACATTGTCTTACTGCAAGTTATCCATCGATGCCTACCGTTCGCAGAGTTTGCGTGCCTTGACACTCCCGTCCACAATGCACCCCAACACAGATAAAATCGGATATAGCGCCTCAGAACCGACACTCAAACATGATGCACAGTGAAGGATGTTACATGGGCGGTCATGTCATTGGCAATACAAAGCATAGCATGGATGATGCGACATAACGGTAGAGCGAATGCAAGTAACAGTAAATCATGCCCGGGCCTTGAGTGTACCAAGGAACGCGAACTTTTCCTCTGCAGTCTGGAACGCGCCGTGCTGTACATCCACAAGATGTCGGTCAAAAAGGTACAATCGTTGTCCAACAAATGGACACTTACACCAAACTTGGACGACGTGTCGATGAACTTGAGGTCAACCTTCTCGAGGTCACGACGAGAGGTGTGAACCATGAGCGACTTGCGGATGGTGATGACACGCTTCTTCGTCCCAGGAATGGAGCCCTTCAACATGAGGTAGTCATTCTTCACGACACCGTAGTGGGGGAAGCCACCCATGGGCGTGATGGTCTTCTTAGTGATGTCGTGCTCAGTGGAAGCATTGGCGTCATCGCTGCCACGACCAATACGGTAGATCTTCTTGTTGAGTTCCGTACGGTGGTGGTAACCGTCTACAGTCATGTCAGTCGACGTTCTCGGACTAGCAAATCTGGGGTATACGCACTTTGACCGGCACGAGCAACCGAGAACATAACCTTCGACGGGTGCCAGGCTCCAATACAAGCGACCTTACGGAGACCCTTGTGAGTCTTGCGAGGAAGCTTCTTGGTGCCCCAACGGTGGGTGACACCCTCGAAGCCATGACCCTTAGTGACCGCAATAACATCGATGACCTCGTCCTGCTCGAAGACAGACGAGACCTCCACGGGCTTTTCGAACAGGCCGTTCGCAAATTCGACCTTGTCCGCAACAGATCCACCGTTGACCTGAATCTCCATGAGGTGGGCCTTCTTTTGGGAAAGGCCGGTCTTGCGGATCTGGGTGTGGGCGAGGACACGGACAACAGTACAGTACTTGCGGATGCGTTCGAGCTCGCGAGCGATCGACTTGCCACCGTCCTCGGCGTGCTTCTTGGCGTAGCGAGTGAACGCCTTCTTCTTGGAGCGGTACCAGTTCTTGTAGAACCTCCGCTTGAGCTCATCCGAGAGATGCGAGGCCCAGACGGTAGTAAGGGTACGGAGACCACGGGGAGTCTCGACGTAGCCAACAACACCGACGACGATGAGAGGCGGGGTCTCGACGATCGTCACAGCCTCGACAACTTCACGCTTGTGCATCTCTGCGAGTATATGGTCAAAGATTGCGGCAGGCTATTGAAAATGGTCCATAGCACCCACTCGATCCAGGACGGTCAAGATCACGAACTACATGGGTCATACCTGCCTTGTAGCCCATGATTGCCGTCAAGTGGACGGGCTTCTTGGGGTCATCCTATCACGAGCGCAGCCTCAACACCTATACCGATCGCCCATGGAATCACGAAGAGGCATACCTTGGGAAAGGCCTTGACCTTTCCGCGATGGCGGGCAGCACGCTTGCGGGGCAGGAAACCAAGCGAACCATGACGGGGGGCTTCGTACTAGAGGGGTAAAGTCAATAAATTGCTTCATTGCCCTCCAGTCTCATCCTGGACAGACCTTACGGTGGCTACAAGACACAGGTCAGCAAAGGCGAGGAAGGATAAAAAGAGGACATGCTCACCTCATTTTGGGGAAGGTCTTGAGGGCGTCGGTAGCGTTGAGGATGGCGACAACGAAATGTGTGGAGGGCTCCGGCTGTGGCTGGAGGAACTATACAGTACATCCCAAACAGGAAGGACGGCGGACATCTCCGACCATCAGATCTAGTTAGACTTGATCTGTGCTTAAGTAACCTGTTGCGAAGACGGCCGATTGCCAAAAACGCGCTTGTCACAGAGGCGGTCACAACATCAGGCGCGCGTGGACGTGAATGGCAGGCTGCGACTGCGAGAGTTGGTCGGACAGGCCCATCATCGAGCTCGCTGACCAGGTTCGCGCGCTCTCTCATCCTTGAAAAGGCTCCGCTCGCCTGCCTACGCGTCGCTCTGTGCATTGCTGCTCACCATGTCCGACTCATCTTCGCCTGTCATCAAACGATCCACCAGGACCTATGGCAAGCCGCGAAACACGTTCACCTCTGATACCTCCTTCGACACCAGCCTTGAACTAGACTTTGACCCCGACTCTTCTACTAACTCTGTCTACGATCTTCCCCCAACCTCGGACCCTCCTGATCTATCAAACGCGTCCCCTCGCCGCCAGCACTCGTACGCCGACAATGATAGCGACGCGTCCCAGGAGAGCGGCGACGATACGCTCCCCTCTCATTTGCATGACTGGAAGGCTGCCCTCCGCCAAATTGACGCAGAATTTGACGATGATGATTCACCAACGCCCACTGTGCTGGTAACTCCGCAAGAAACGCAACCGACAGATGCACCCCATGCCACTCTTTCACAGGATCAGCTCATCCCAGATGCGGTCAGTGGCTCATCGTCCCATTTACCCGGCTCTTCTCCCCTTCAATCTCCCGTCTCTGTCCTTCCTCGTGCGCACAGACGAACTGCGTCAAGTCCTATCTCCCAGCCTGACTCTGGTCACGAATCACATCCACTCCCTTCCCCCCAGGGTCCCCTTCGCCATCCTATCGGCACCCCAAGGTCGGGCTCTTCCTCTACTCTCCCTACATCTATCGAAGCCATGCCGAAGAAAGGGAAGGGTAAGGCGCGAGCCGTCGAGCCACGCCAGTCAAATAGCGACGATGAAGCTCCAGGCAGCTCAAGGCCCTCCAAAGGCTCTAAGGCAGGCGGGAAGGGAAAGAAAGCCGGCCCACGCACCAAGGTCAGTGGCGCGTCGCGTCCTCCCTACTGCTGCTCGGCTGACCTCCAACGCCTTTGTCCCCATAAAGGCGCCCACCAAGAAGGAGCGCGAGGAAATGCAGAAGACGACGGCCCGGCTCGTTGCCGACCAGCCTGTTTCGCTGTCGAGGTCTGACCAACCTAAACAATTCACGCTCTCCAGCCTCTTATCTCGGTGAGGCCCTCTTCTCGGCCAGATACTTCCATAGGCACTAACATGTCACAGCGTCTCCGTACTGAAACCTGAGACTCCTCGGATTCCGTCGTCGGACCCCATTCAATCCTCTCCTCCATCTACAGGACGAGTCGAACTGAGCCAGGAACGTCCCGAGCCTTCGAAGGAGGCAACTAAGGACGATTTCTTTGTGGCCAATGGCTTGCTGAGAGACGCTGACTCGCAATCTGAAGACGAAGACCTCCCGGATGGGCTAACGCTGATCAAGCAGAACCAGGCAGCAGCCGAGGAGACCAAGAGGCAACAAGAACTACGTGAGGCCAAGCTCCGTCTGTTGGAACAACAGCAACGGCAACCCGTGGTGGACGACGAGGAAAGCGACCTCGAGATCGCGGACAACCAGGAAAGCGTTCTACGTGAAGAGGGCGAGGCCCGTCGCACCGAGTACGCCCGTGGGGTTCGTCCCTCCAAAGGGAGGGCGGATCAGCTCGCCTACGCCAGCCCCAATGCGCGGAGGAAGACCGTGCAGCTTCCTATTGACGACTCGCAAATGCGACGCGTGTTCAAGGCGTCTGCTGCATCTGTATTCGAACCATCGTCAGCGAAAAGTGCGAAGCAACAGAAGCTTTCGAGACAGGACTTGAACAAGATGCTCATGCAAAAGGCGGAGAGGGACAGGCAGCAGATCGACAGGACGAAGCTGGAGGACTGGAAGCGGCGGGGCGGGAGGCTCAAGGAGCACGTTGAGGCGGCTGCGCCGGTTAAGTCTCCGGCAGAGCTGTTGCAGGAGATCATCCAACAACGGCAGGCCAAGTGGAAGGCCTCAGAGACGGTCTCTGATGACGACGAAAGTGACCAGGAATGGAAGCCCGAAGACAACGGTCACGTGGCAGAAGGATCCGGCGAGGAAGATGAAGCGGTGGGCCGAAAAAGCCCAATGCTCATCGACAACGAGGGGCAGGCCGACGACGAAGATGAAGACGAGAACCCTTTCCTCGTACCGCGCATGCGACGCCCTGGAGGCTGCACACGCACTCGTCTGATCGCGACTCAGTCGGACGACGAGGACGACGCCGAGAACCATCCACCAATTCAGCCATCGCTGGGAAGCATCCTGGTCCAAGAATCACAGATCCCATACGAAGACACCCAGCCTCCCGACTCAGCTCCCCCGTCGTTCGCGCACCGCGGCTCCGTCTCGTCGGTTGGCGAGAACACGGATGGCAGCCACACCGAGGACGGCACGGACAAGGAGAACGACGTCCGACTCAGCTTCGACCGCGGCGAGGACAAGGAGAACACCAAGGTCCACTCGCCGCTCTCCCCCGTCCCGCTCCGCCTCGGCCACAGTTTCAGCGCACTCTTTGCAGATGACACGCAGCCGCTGGCATCGCCCTCGGGATCGGTGAGGCGAGGTGCGCCCGGGGATGTCCGCTCGCCGTTGAAGGAGCTGCCAAAGGACGACGATGACGACCCGTTCAAGTTCACGCCGGGGCCGCCGTTGCCGCTCGGCGGGGTCAGTGGGATGGCGAGCCTCGAGGCGTCGCCGATACCCATGAATTTGGGAGAGGGGAACGGCCTTGGCCTCGAGCCTGCGTTCTCGCCCAAGGGCAAGGAGCGTGCGAGAGATGGGAGCCCTCTTGGCGACGCACTTGACCTTGGGGGTGAAGGGCTTGATCTCGGTGGAGGGTTTGGAGGGGGTTTCTCCCAGTTCGCCACCCAGGCAGGCGTAAGTGATCACTGACTTTGTCAGGCTTTGCGATAGCAGCAGCTGACGAGGTAGCTTTACTCAGAATGCTCGAGGCTTTGACCAACTGAAGGCTGCCAACGACGACATCGACCTGACCCCGGACCCCGGTCTCCTGGCCACACTCGACGTCAGCAACACGTTCCGAAAGAAGGCGGGTGAGATCTTCGAGAAGGAACAAGTGGCTCTTGCTGAAGAAGGGATGGCAAGTGCGAGCGAGGAAGCGCCTCCGGAGATGTTTGTAGACGCGAACGGGTGAGGATGTCATGCGTTGTCTTCTTGCTCACCAGATGCTCATGAGCGATGACAGCTTCCTGACGCAGACTCGACCAACCACGGACGAAAGTCCAATGCGCTTCCGGTCACCAATTAAGACACAAGTCACTCCGGGGTGGCAGTTCTCTACGACCGCTTCAGCGAAGAGCGTGTTCTCGTCCCTGAGGAAACCGCTGGCACCCATCTTGTCCCAGGACCCCGACGAGGACGACGTCCCTACTCGGAAGCGGCTGTACAAGCGCGCCGTGTCTGTATCCCCAGAGCGTGCGCTGGGACCGGCGCCAAAACTGCGCAGTGCGTTCGACGTTCTCGGGAAATGGACCTCTCCCAAGCGCAAGCGACCGATGAGGTCCGACTTTGTTGAGGGTGAGGCGGAGGAGTCAGATGACGAGGCCGCGTTTGGCTTCGGGGCAAGGAAACCGGACGACGATGAAGAGGACGGGGAGGACCAAGATCGGCATTTGGAGGAACTGGTGGATGACAAGGAAATGGATGCTAAGACGCTCGCGGAGGCGGCGGTCCTAGAGAAAGTTCGGTGAGTGGAATGGTGCAGCTCCTCCGGATTGAAAAAAGTGACCCCGGTGTTGCTTGTAGGGAGCACCAGGAGGAAGATGATCGGAAGCTCGAGAAGGTGCACGTGGATGCCATTAAGGGTGCCTACCGCGTCAGGCGCAGAGATCGGGGACTTGGCTTCGAGGATGACGACTCCGACGACGACGAGGTACGTCGGCCGCGGCCCAAGCGAATGCGCGTCGACAACGACACCATCGCAGCATTAGGTTGGTGTCACTGCCTGCGGCGGATCCGTCCGTGAGAAGCCAATTTGCTGACATCCTTCCAGCGAGGAACAAGGAGACCCAAGCGTTTGCTAATGAGTATCATGCGCGCACGTCTGACGATGAGAACGAGTTCGCTCACCTGAACAACGACGCGATGGAGCTGGATTTCGCGCAACCGGAGGAACAGCCGCTCGAGGACGAGGAGCCCGGGACCGTGTCTGCGGCCCAGCTTCGCCAAGAGCTCCGAGAACGAGCGCGACAGGCGAGTGTTCGCGCGCTTCTTGCATCGTCGTGCGGACCCATTTTGACCGATTTGGACAGCGTGAGGAGATGGAGGCGTTCAATCCCGAAGACACATCTTGGATCGATCGTGAGCGCGCCGGCGAGAGCGACGACGAGATGGACCAAGAGCCTCGTGTGAGGGAAGTCTCGAATGAGGCGGTTTCCGCGAACCGTCAGCTCACGGAAGAGCCCATCCAGGTGAGACAAGTCTGCTGACGTTGCCCGGGATCTGCTTGCTCATCGCACTTTCGACCGTACTGTCACCGGACCATCATACAGGCGATGAGCTCACGCGTCAACGGTACCACCCACGCCCGCATGGCGCAATGGGCCAAGTCCGAGACGTCATCATTGCGGGCTGCGCCAGTGGTCGGGCGCAACGCGGGTGGGTCGGCAGCCGTGACGGGACATGGCTTGAAGTCCAAACGCGAGGGATCTTTCAAGGCGCCCCGGGCTGCAGCGTCATCGTCCGAGTCGTCTGGCGCTGTCAAGCCAACCAAGATTAACAGGGAGGCCAGTTTCCTGTCAACAGCTGTGTCGAACAAGCGGGGTAGATTCGCAAAACCAACGTAGGCGCGATGTAGTTTGTAGTGTTCCGCACGGCGCGGGACCAAACCAGCACCGCAACATTCCGCTTGCGTTATGGACGTTGATATGCACTCTCCTTGTATACGATTTGTAGGACAAGCCACATGTAGATGTAATTAGTTCGCCGAGGACATTGGGAATACATTAAGTTGAACACTGCTTGATGCCAACACGAATGTGCGCACTGGTGGACACTGCCAAGCTGCTTCTCCTGCTTCTCTGAGCGCTTGATAAATAACAGTCTCACGAGCACACGTTGAGGGGGCAGCTGGGGCAACAATGAACAGGTATGAAAGGAGTCTCGGGGTATACAATGAGACGCAGACAGCTCCGAAAGCATCTAGAAGTGTGGTAGTGGTGGTATACAGTCAATGGTTTTGCTTTCCATACGCCCGTCCAAATCGAACACCAACACTCCATGGTATGTTTCGTGGCGGTCGTGACGGGGAGATGTTGAAGGCCCGCGCGGCTCGACGGGCTTGGGTAGATGTGTTCCGCCTCCGGGAGTTGTCCTGCTGCAACTATAAACGCAGAAGGGGAGGACGGAAACCTTGAATGACTGTATGGGGAGACATGGACATGAAAGTGTGGGGCTCACCTTGTGCCTGAGCATAATTAGCTTTGCCATGCAGGCAGGTGGACCCGACTCGCGAAAGGGCGTTCCTATACATAGAGAGGTGAGAGGGTGAAGGAGGGCACGAGAACAAGAGGGCGGACTTACGGGACGCAACGACCGCAAGGCCGGCTTCGTGCGCATCCAGAAACTCATCTCCCCCGGTTATCGATGCCCAGACGGAAGGGAAGCAGAGACAGGATAAGAGGAGGGAGGCGAGGAAGGAGAGAAGGACAAGCATCCCGGGCATCGTGCTCGACGAGCAGGCGGCCGTGGTGGCGGGCTATCCGCAGGCTGGGGGACGTGGGGGCCGATGCGTTGCAAGGACAGCAAGGACAGCGTCCGCCCTCTGCCCGCGAACATCTCGCATCCTATAAGCGACCCCTCGTCAATTCCTCGACCCCGGCCATCCCTCGGCCCGCTTAGTCACCCATCTCCTTTCCCTCATTCGCCGGCCAACCGCCACGGTCGGCCGGTTGCCGTTCCGACGCGCCCTCGTTCCAGACAGGACCAGCCTTGCGACCACAGACCCACACCTGGACCATTGAGAGCGTCACCAGTAAGATTGCGATGTTTGCATTAATATTGCGGAAGGACGTCCTCCCTCCGAATTCGACTACACATCGGAAATTACCAAAACGTCAAATTCGACCACAGCCCTCGGAAGTTGCCACCGCCTATTTGTTCTGCCTTCCTATTACGCGACTCAACGCCCAAGGACACATCCCCTTCTGGACAGTTCTCGTAGCTTACGTAATCATATGGTGATATCATCTCCTGGGACTCTCTCCGCACCATAGCACCAACCCAACGCGCAGCTCTTTGGAGACCCTTTGCCTGAGGTGCAAATGTGGCCAAGAGGATGTATTTCCATTCAATTCCTACAAAATGATGTACCGCAAATGCTGATCCTGGTCCTAGTCATCATCAAAGATAACCTAGAGTCTGAGGATGCTGCCAAGAGCCCAAGCAAGTTGTTGGTCAGTGATATGCTCCAAGGGTTGAATACAACAACGGGGACAATATAAGTAGCCAATATAGTAGCGACAGTAGGATGGCCAGAGGCTGGTTCTTTGTGACGGGTAGCAAGGTGGAGGGACACGCGGTGCACAAAGATTCTAAAGCTTCCGAGATGCTTCGAAATCGCGCCACGCCGAGTGCAGGAGCAGAACGAATGCTTGTCCCTCTGGGCTGTACTGACCAGAGAGCGACGTTGTGTTAAATGTCTCGGGGTCCACGGTATTGAGCAGCCAGCCGTCCTCGTTCACGCTCTGCTTGATGACCCTGAGGGCGCGGTTAGCGCTCGGGATGTGGATGGAGTTTCCGGTGATCGTGGCTAGACGGAACGAGACCGCGCCCAGGAGCGCCGTCGAGGAAGAGTCGGCAAACGTGGCCGGGGCGTCCTGGTCGATCCAGTTGTACAGCGTCCCGTTCTCGTGCTAGCGGAAGGCACACAAAGTTAACATTTAAGCACCAGTCGGCTTTTATCGCATCAAACCATCTTACCTGGAAAGTCCACGAATGGGTCAAAATCTCATCGATCCATATTGCGAGGTTTGCCAGCTCAGCGGCGAACTTCCAAGCATGGCCGGAGCGAGCAATGGTTTCAAAGACACGCAGCATACCAGCCGCAGCCCAAGCATTGCCTATGAGGGGTGTCGGTGAGAAGGCGAGGTCAGTCTTCGGCTGCAGCACGAGGTGGATTAGTCGGCCCGACTCACCGGTTCCCCAGTGGTTGTTATCCTGCCAGGAGCCAAGCACAATATGTTGCCACAGTCCACTGCCATCGCTCAGGTACTGGCGATAGAGCATGCATTGCTTGTGGGCCTCGGCGAACAGGGAGGCGCCGTATTCACCACCCGCGATAGCGCCGTAGTATGCGATGAACGGCGGCGCCATGTACACGAAGTCCGCCCTATCGTAATGAGCGCGTGCGCGTTGACACCAGGGGGGAAAGTCCCTTACCAGAGCTGGACCTCGCTGGTGCGGTGAGAGATAGCTCCATCCGGGGTTCGGGGGGCGACATTGAGGAGGTAGTCGAGCTGGTCCTTGGCTGCATCCGCGAGCCTGGTGTCATTAAGGTCCGTCCGTGTCCAGTTTGCAAGGAGCACGGCGACTCCGAGGCCTGGAATGAATGCGATAAGTAACATGAACGATACTTCATTGAATTCTAAGAAGCGGAGATGCTTAGGCCGGACATAATTGAACTTACTTGCGGGATCGCCGACAGCGCCGTCTCCATCAATGAGTGGAGTGGGCCCGGAAAAGTCGGTGATGTTATCAACAATGCTACGTATGGGAACAAAATCAATGTGAGCGAGCACGTAGATAATAGAAAGGACCATACGCCGTGACCTTGCTAATCACATCCGCGGCGGTGTCGGGAGTGGGAAGCTGGGCAGGAGGAGGGGCGGTCCCGTAGAAAACAGACAGCTGTGGCCACTCCAGTTCCGTCAGGGTTTCTAGCTCTGTTCCAATCTCCCAGCTATGTCGGGCAAAGGTAAGACGATGAATAACAACAAACAAATGAAGATGTACAGACCTGTGAGTGGCAATCATCTCAAGGTTGGCTTTGACCATCGCGATGGTAACATTATCGAAGCCTTCGGATGGGACTGGACTGCCAATGACTGCTGAGCAGACCGCCAGAAGGGTAAGGAGGCTAACGACAACCATGTCTGGCTCTAGTGAAAGGCAGACTTGCAAGGGGGGATTGGCCAGGGAGCGCAGTGCAGTCAGCACGCTCGTTGAGTTTTATACTTACCGCATGCTGAGATCTTTCGACGTCACGGGAAGTGCGTTAGTTCATTGGAAATCATTCCACGGGGCGATATGCGGGAGTCGGTATGAACGTGCGGGGCTTGTGAGAACATTTTGGCGATATCTGTACAAGGAAGTGGAGATCATTCAAAAAGTGTGTTGCGGTGTCAAACTCGAGACGCCGTTCCGAGCCCAAAACCCATCCTTAGGCTGGGCCACAAGACGACGGAAATCAGCCACCCAACTGATCCGGAGGGGCCGAAAACGCACCATCTGAGGCCACTGTCGAAAGGCAAGCAATTGATTGTTCTTCGTGCTGCAAGGCGTCGCAACTGGAGTACTGAATAGCGTCGAAGTCGTGTGTACGAGCGGCTCCGGATCCACGGCGGGCCCCGTTCTTTCCAGATCGAGAGAGCGGGTGGTGGTATTTGCGGCAGATGGAATGACCGTTATTCTACGCCGCAGCTATCTTGAGAACAGTTGCTCGCCGCTGTCCCCTTCTTCGTCGAAAAATACGATGCAACCGGGAGCATGCGTGGAGGAAGGGCGACGATCGCGGGGTTGGAATCCAGCGCCACCCCGGTGACCTCCCATCAGCTACCCATACCTCTGCTTACTTGCTCGAACGATGGACATCAGATCTGAGGACGCCAGCCTCCTCCAATCTTCATGTCGATGACGTCCGAACGGCGATTCAAGTGAGTATGAGATTCGGTCCTTGGTTCGAATGACGGCCAGGGGAAGGACTAGTTCCATCATATGTCCATAACGCTGGTTGGGCGTAATATTGTGAATGATCCCATTCCTCCGCATACTCATAGATAGCAAGAACGCAATAGCGGCACAGAGTGAGTTTGTAGGGAGTAAAATCATGGAGCGCAATTGTGAAAACTTGCACTTACCGCAAGTTAAACGTGCCACAGGCAGAAGTGGTAACAGTGGCCAGATTATGCTTACCTTCGCTCTTGGCAGCGCTCAGAGCGTTTGTGAACACTCACGCAAACTTGGCGACTGGCTATGTACTAGGCATTAGAACTATATTGTTATCCCGAGCTTAAAAAGGGCCACCGATTTGCCTTGCAGGTGTCTACAAAAGAAAAAACCTCAACGATGGGAAAAAATGTATTGGGTTTGAACACCTTTCGTGCTTGGTGTGAACTTTCCACCTGCGCCAGTAATAAGTTGAAGAGAGCTTGACCTCCTCCGCCTTGTATGGCCCTCGGGTGTGCGGAAATGACTGCGATGGAAGCGCTTGACCCCTTAGGCGCTGCACGGGGTGGTGCAAACAGGGCTAAACAGGCGCAGGTTGTGGCGAAGCATCACGGTGTCGTGGTAGCTGCTTCCTACCACACCTTGTCCTCGGTTTCGCTTTCTTACCGTTTTCGTTCTGGCGTTGCATGGATATTCTCGAGTGGACCTACAAATGCCTGGCCAACTGGGAGAATGGCGGAATCATCGAGTGGTGCGTTGCAGATCGCTGTACATGGTCATCCCGAATTGACTGAAATCGTGGCGACAGTCGCACCCTCGTTTCCAGCCACCACTCTAATCCACACGACCCAGACTCAAATGCTGCACTGACGACGGCATATCACGCGCTACTTTCCTCTACCCTTCTGTCTTGGTCTCCCAAAAAGTCACTTTCGGTCGACGACATCGTTGCGTTCGTCCGCTCGGTGGTCGACCATCTACCTTCGTCATCTGCCGGGGCTGAGAGGAATCCCAATGTCGCGGCGTTCGGAGAGATATTGGTGGACATCCTTTGGGCCATTGACTCGGAGCTTGAGGACATCCTTGGAGATGCGAAGGGGGCAGCGACTGCGGCAGAGCAAGGCGCCTTGTCTGCAGCCACCGTCGCTCAGGCGGTCAAGGCTAAGGGCAATGCGGAGTCTGACAAGGAAACCCTGGTTGTGATGGTCAGAAGGTTTCTGGTACGTTCGCTGATTCCTTGTGCATTTTTTTTGGAAGAATTCGTGAATCTTGCTGGTTGTGGCCGGCTCCGCTGGATCCTCCGTCCTCCTCAACCTTTGGCCCAATCGTCGAGTTCGCATACACGATGACCCGTTCTTTGCCTGTTTCTTGGCATTGAACTGTGAATCCTGTATGAGGAGCCTGAGTGATGTGTCCTCTAGCTGGGCTGTCTTTCGTCTTGTCGCCGTGCAATCCTGTGGCGTCACGTTCTCATTTGCTCCATGCTGACTGTTCCACTTATAGGGCACAGGCATCCTTGACCCTACCATTTGCCGTGAAAGACTCGACCTAGGCTTGGTCGCCAGCGTTGGATTGGTTGCAGATAAGCTAGCGTTCGAGAGGAAGGAGATTAGAACACGAACTGGACTATTGTGAGTTTGTCCTCATTTCTTTCTTTCATCCATTTGGATACTGATTTCCATGATAGCTACAAGCAAAATAAGTTCAATTTGCTTCGTGAACAGTCCGAGGGATACAGCAAGTTGACGACAGAGCTTACAAGTAGCCTTGGCCCATCCCACTCTCCCTCGACAGGATATCCATCTGAACCTCTTCAGGCGATTGAGGCTCGTGCGCGGCCATCATGGGAGCGGACCCTTGGCCTCATCGGATACTTCGACCTGGACCCTAACCGCGCTTTGGACATCATCCTTGATGTCTTCTCCGTCCATCTCGCTACCCACCATAGTTTCTTCTTGTCCCTCCTCTCATTTTCTCCCTGGGGCCGTCGGACCCGCCACAACATTAAACAAGAAGACATGGCAGTGGAACCCGAACCCAATTCGTACAGGGGCAAGAGTCTCAGTGAAGTTCTCAAAATCGCCGAGGAACGCGCTGGCTCCCGGCTTGATAATGGCGAGAACAACACTACCCGGGTTCTAGCGCAAGTTCTAGGCTTCAAGTTCACTTACTATCAGGCGAGTCCGTCACAGGCGGGTTTAGAGGTTGTTACTGATTCCCATTCAGTCTTCGGGTGTGACCGAGAAGACCCCACAGAACTTGTATCTGATGGCTGCTCTGCTCATCCGCGAGGGCTTTTTGTTACTGGAAGACCTGTACTCACACGTGTGTCTGGTTTGAGTTGCATTGTGCATTGCTGATCAAAGTGGCTCATGTCGTATTTTTGTCCAGATTGGTCCTGCAGACGAGAGCATGGGCGATCTCCATAAGGCATATCTTGCTAATATCGAGACCCGCATTGCTGGAGCTAAGGTCAGTCAGCTCGCGATGGCGGCTCCCTTGGAGTCAGGCGGCTCTTCGAACACGAAGGCACGTCCTGCAGCGCCAGAGGGGAAGAAGGAGGAGGTGGTAGAGAAGGAAGCGCCGAATCAGAAGCTAGGACTTTTGAGCGCGTTGCTTTCTGTGGGTGCTTTGCGTCCCGCAATCTCTATTCTGTCCAAATTTCCTTGGATGGTGGATGCATACCCCGAGCTCGCAGACTTGATGATCCGCGTGTTGAAACACTCGATCGTGCCCGTGTTCGAGACGATCGCACCACAGAAAGACAAGACTGCGAGTTTCGCGAAGCCTCGCGCGCGGTACGGTGCCACGGGATTAGTTTCCCCGCCGGAACGCAGGCGGCAGCTGACCTTGGTCGCGCCTACGCCGCCGAGCACTAGCACGGTGGACTTCGTATTCTTCTTCCCCGATTGGGCGCAGCGCATTCCTATGTGCTCGACATACGATGATCTCATCGATGTACTGGAGCCGCTGATGCGCTTTGTTGGGCTTCACGTATCTCGTGACCCTTCTTTCTTCACGAAGCTTCTCCGTGTTGGTCGGCGACATATCACGAGTACCGTGAGTTCAGTTATTGTATACCATTGGTTGTGGCTCACAACATGATCTCCAGCTCGACCTGGATCCCGAGACCAACAAGCCAATAGGAACGCCGGATCCAACCCACCCTGTCATGGTATTCTGGTTCAAGGCCTTGCGCATGTACATCCTCCCTGCTCTTCCTCTCATTCGCGGCAATGCTGTTTGTACCGTGGACGCGTGGAACATCATGCACCAGTTCGAGATCACTCGGCGATGGCAGCTCTACGGGGAATGGAAGACAAGCACCTACAAATCCCATCCAGAGCTCCGCGTGCGACAGGTGCAGACGGATAGGGAGTCCAAAGGCATCCTTCGTCGTCTCTCCCACAATACTATTGATACGCTATCAGGCACTGTCGCAAAGCTTGCCTACTCAAATCCGTGCATCTTTTTTACCAATGCCGTCAACCAGGTCATGGCCTACGATAACTTGGCTGGGGTCGTGATCCAGGCGCTTAACTACGTGACGAACATGGGCTTCGATGTGCTTGTGTACATTATTCTGGATGCTCTCGCGAACCCTAACAAGGAGAGGGTGAAGGATGATGGTGTCAATATCTCGGACTGGCTACAGAGTACGTGACCCTCGTGATTTCTATCTTGTATTTGACTGATCATGCGTAGGTCTGGCCGCCTTCACTGGCATGCTCTTCCGGCGTTACAGCGCGGACTTGACGCCGTTGCTCACATACGTCGTGCACCAGTTGCAGAACGGGCAAACTACAGAGCTCGTCGTCTTTCGAGAACTTATCTGGAAGATGGCAGGGATTGAGCCGCTCCCAAGTTTGTCGGATTCCCAAGTCATTGCAATGGCTGGAGGACCAACCTTACGAATTGAGGCTGTCGCTTCAAATACCCGCGGCGCACGGCTCGATCCTCGCGAGTCAAAGTACGGAAATCTTAACCGTCTCGGGAAGGCTCTCCTGGATTCTTCGCTCGCACTTCCCCTCCTCGTCCAAGTGGCTCAGCAGCGCCAGTCATGTGTATTCCAAGCGCCCGACGCTCACCCCAAATCCCTTGCCAGTCTGTTTGACACGGTACGCCCAGTTATGGCTCTTCCAGCTAGTCTAGTTGTTGATGCTTATACCAGACACACGGAGTCCTTTTGCAATACCTGGAGCTCCTCACCACACCGACGGTCATCAGCGCTCAAGCTTACGCCACAAAGGTCGTTCCCTCGCTCGCCGAGCTCAACGAGAAGTATGGCATCTGTGCGCCTATATGCATGCAGATCTATAGACCTATTCTCCATGGGACCCTCCTCGTCAGCCTTCCATTCATTAATGCCTTGACAAGCGTGACTAACAGACTCTTCAGGCGGCGGCGCTTGCAATGCAAGAGAAGGAACGTGTGGCGAGTGAAGAGGCAGAGAAGCGACTGAAGGCAGCTCTTACAGCAAAACGAGAGCCGAACGCCTCCGTGTCGCGAATCGCTTCTCCGAATCCTGGCGCTGAGAACACGTCAAATGGCGACGCTGCCGCGGAGCCCAAGCTAGTGATTTCAGAATCGTCGTCGACAGATGTCTTGATGGAGTCCGCGGAGGAGAAGGCTACCACCCCAACCGAAGTGCGTTGCATCCATATCCCGCTTAGTTTCAGTAGAGTGACGAATGTGCGCAGAACCCCTGGCTTCCTGAGCTGTACCCGCTGTTCGAGGACGTGAGGAAGATAGCACCTGGTGTTGCAACCGAAATCATTGGGTACGTACTTCTCGTGGGCGTCGAAGGACTCATCTGACGCTCCTCGTAGACCCGCCTTTTACCTCACCTTCTGGCAGCTTTCCACGTATGACCTCTGCCCTCCAGCCGCCAGGTACGACGAAGAATGTGCGACACTACGGGTCCTAAGTCGATCCGAAGATTCCAAGTCCATTATCGCGGATCGTTCAGCAGATCGTGCCAAGCGTATGACTGCTGTCGTCCACCGAGAGAAGCGGAATAGAATCAACAACGTCGTGACCGCACTCAGTCAAGAATTCAAGGAACAGGCTGCCGCTCGGGCTTTCACAATTAGGCGCCTAGCTCGGGAGAAGCAACACTGGTTCGCGCATAGTGAGTGGATCTGGATCCTTACAACGGAGTGAGCTTGACCTGCGATGCCTAGATCCTAAGGCAGCCACACTTGCCGCGTGCATTATCGAGTACTGCATCCAGCCACGGTGCTTGATCTCACCCATGGACGCGGACTTCTGTGCCCAGTTCATCAAAGTGATGCACCTGCAGGGCACACCAGGCTTTCCCACTTTGATGACCTATGACAAGGTTTGTACCATTTATCCGACAGTGTCACCAGTGCTGAATTCACGTATCACCCGTTAGATCTTGGGGGAACATGTGAAGGTCGTCATATTTTCTTGCAGTGAGTACGAGGCGCGCAACTACGGTATGTGACGATATTAGCGCTCGGTGTCTTCGGCCATTCATGAAAGCGAATAGGGCGTTTTCTGCACGGCGTCTTGACCGACATCCAGAAATGGTATCAAGACGAGCAGTTGTTTGTGCAAGAGAACCGTACGAAGAGCGGCGGAACGGTCACCCTACTCCCTGGTCTTCAGCTTCGTTGGACTCCTAAGCAGGTCGTCACGCAAGAGGACTTGATCAAATGGAGCGACTTTAAGCAGGTGGTCCGCAAGTGGCATCGCAAGCTTGGCAAGGTATCTGCTGGCTCTGTCTTCCACCCTTCGCCCCATTTTGACCGTTCTGTAGTGCTTGGCAGAATCGATAGAGTCCGGGGAGTTCATGCATGTGTACAACACTATCATCGTCTTGAAGGAGATTCTCCCCGTGTTCCCAGTCGCCTCTGTCTACGAGTTTAGCGGCTTGAACCTCAGTAGAGCAATCGAGAAGTTTTTGGAGAACGAGGAGCGAGGAGATCTCAAGATCCTCGGACGGGCGTATGTCATTTCCTCCTGCGAGTTGACACGGATTTCTGACGGTGCTCTATAGCTACTTCGCTAGTTTGAAGAAGCGAGAGGCTATCTGGGCAGCCCCTTCAAAGGTACGTAGTGCTTAGCTAATATATTGCCCAACGCCCATACGCTCTACAAAAGCCCATCGCGCCTCCATCTGCGAGAACTCCCGTCCCTCCTTCCCAATTTGAGAGGCCTCGCAATGGCACCCCGACCGCACCTGCTACGCCAGCATCTTCTGAGCCACGCAGACCACCACCAACTTCCGCTCCTTTGGCACCCAAGGCACAATTGGCCCCTACCGCGAACACTGCCTCACCAGCGCCTCCAGACAGAACTGGAACCCCAACTTCCACAAAGTTGGCTCTGGACAGGTATGCGTTGCGATCAATATGCAAATTTAAACCGCTTTATTGACCCTCCTTGCAGTATCCCTCGACCGGAGGTCGTTAAGAGGGTTCGACCTGAAACAAGGTCCACACTAGATGGCAGGACAGTCGCAGAAACCAAGACTGTGCCGAAGACAGACGCAATGGACATTGACCAACCTGTACCACAGTCTACCTCTCGTCACGGTTTGAATCTACCCAATGCGCCCCCTAAAGGCCTTTCACCTATCCCAGCTTCTGTCAGCGATAATGCACGCTCTCGACCTCCGACGCCCAGCCAGCCAGCAGCAGTACGCAACGCGGCTTCCAAACCGATCCCCAGCTCACCTCGCGGCTCTCTCAATAATCTTGACGCGAAGGGACAACACACGGAAACCCAACAGACTATGCCTCCTCCTTCTGAGCCCAGCCAGACACTTTCTGCACAGGAACTTCGGGAGACTGCGAAGCAATCTCGGGTCGACAAAAACGACATCCCACTGCCGACGGAGCCCCGTTCACAAGCGCCGGCTCCGTCACCTCGCCGCAGGTCACCCTCTCCGATGAGTCGGCCGGGCACCAGAAACCCCAGTTCCGAGTCCAGAGCGAGTGGTGACCGTCGCTCCGCACGGGGAGACAAACCCGACGAGAAGCGTTCGGAGCGCGAAACTCGTCAAGAGGGACGTGACCCTTCGCGCAGAGACAGCGCCCGCGAGCGACGAGCCACCCGTGAAGACCGAGAGAAGGATGGCGAACGCGACAGGGATCGGGGTCGGGACAGACATGGCGAACGCGACAGAAGGGATCGCGATCGCGACCGTGAACGAGACCGTGACGAGAAGCGCGACCGAGAGAGGGAACGAGACCGGGACGGCCATAGGGAGCGCGAACGTGAACGGGACCGTGACCGTGACCGCGACCGCCATCGCCGAGACGAGAAGGACCGCGACCGCGAGAGTCGGAAGGACCGCGAGCCCGGCAGAGGGTCGGCAGCTGCGGCTGCTACTGCTCTTGCTAATGCTGACGACCGTGGATTGCCTAATCGACCAGAGACTGGCGGCCGACACCGCGGGGACGAGTCTCTTGGGAAGCGACGTCGGGGAGGTGACGACGAGGTATGTGGCGATCGCTGCGGACGTTTCTATCTGGAATCGCTCATTTACTGAACTGAAGGCGGACCGCTCTTCTAAGCGTTCGTCTCGTAAGGACAGTCACCACGAAGACCGCAGTCGTCGGTCGTCTGAGAAGGACGGCCACGAACGAGGCGGCCGTGACTCCGAGCGGCGCAGGAGAGACCGTGACGCGGGGGACGCGGAGGCGAAAGGCCTCTCAATTGACACGAAGGTAAACCTCCCGCTTCGATCTGCTGGAGCATTGACTAAACCCTGCGCGTCTTTGGCAGTTGGGTGACAAACGGGTACCCGACGGACCGGCCTCTGCAAAGGCATTGCCCCCTTCAACCCCATCTGCACCTCGCGCGATGACTGGTGGAGACAGTTCGCGTAAGGACAGCCGTGATCGTGATTGGAAGCGCGACCAGCCTATCCACGCATCCTCAGGGCCAGCGGGCGGGGCCAACGGCAGCTCGCTGGAATCCAGCCAAGGCGGCAGCCTTCGCTCACGTATCTCTGCCGCACCAGGTGACAGAGACTCGTCGCGAGGGCTGCCCCCAGCGCCTTTAGCGGCCTTTGGTGACAGGAAACAAGATGATGATCGCGACGGTGGCAGGAAGCGTACGATATCTGGTATGTCCATTGCTTCTCTCGCTTGCTGATTGAAATTGCGGCTGGTCGCTGATCACCACGCCTTGTACAGACCGTGAGAGGGACACACCGGAGGCCACCAGTACCAGTGAGCCAGCAACTCAGGCTCCCAAGCGCCTCCGTCTCATTCGCGATCGCTACTCCGCGGCGTCCACCGGTGGATTGGCGAAAAAGCTGCTCCCGATCGACCCCCAGGCCGCAGACAAGGCTCGGGCGGCCCGCAAGGATTAGCCGCGAGGGCGACCTATTCCTCTCTGTAGCGTAGATGACGACGACAGCTATCGCACATTGTTATTGTATTACCACTCCACTCGGTGCCATAATCTCGATGTTTCGAAGAGACTTTCTTCGTTCCAAGTATTCGGTTTCCATGCAGTCAATGCCGGCAACAGCGTATTTGAGCGTCGTTTGAGAGTGATGTCATCGTAGGACACCTCAGAGCCTTTATGGTGAGAAGCTATATATGCGTGAATTAGATGGTATACTACAAGTTGAATTGTGCTAATACAGTGTCGATGTTGGATCGAGGAATGCAGTGCAATAGTTGGTGTTGGAACCGACAAGCGGAGTCATGTTGGGACCGATGGGATGAGGTGTGGTGTTAGACCAGTGAGTATTGAGCAAGAGAACGTGGGGGAGGTTCGACGTGCGTTGGAGATACACTGATGAACTGTATCCAGACGAGTTGAATCGACGCACTATGAGAGGTGCGGACGATACGTAAAGGAAAATAGCGGAGCGCCCGCTACCGGCCTTTTATGAGAGTAAGGAACTCCTCGCGGGTCTTCTGCTGAGTCCGGAAGCAGCCAAGCATGCAGGAAGTAACGGTCACCGCGCCAGGTTTTTGCACGCCGCGCATGGTCATGCACATGTGCCTGTGCAAATCCACAACCCGTCAGCGACTACATACGACACCAGCAGACCTACACAAACGACACGAAGATGGCGGCGCGGACGTACGTCGCTTCCATTACAACTGCGACGCCGCGGGGCTTGATCGCCTTTTCTACAGCAAGCGCGACCTGCTTTGTCAGTCGTTCCTGCACCTGTAGCCGGCGACTGAAGGTCTCGGCAATTCGGGCGAGTTTGGAAAGCCCCAGGACCAATTTGTTCGGGATGTAGGCAATCGCAATCTAAACATAGTGAGGAGGCTTCTGTGGATGCCGGACCGGAGAACTTGGGAACGAACCTTGCCAGTGAACGGCACGAGGTGGTGCTCGCACAAGCTGGATATCTCGATGTCCCGTACGAGCACCATCTCCTCGTGGTCTTCCTCGAAGACGGCGTCATTGATAATGTCTGGAGGCGAGTAAGACTAGGACGATGTCCGGGAACCCAACAAGGGTTGCGGAGCGCGCTCACCAGTGAGACGTTCTTCGTATCCTCTGGTCATCCAGAGGAGAGCCTTCGCATAGCGATCGGGGGTTTTGAGTAGGCCTTCTCTGTCAGGATCCTCTCCAATGCACTCCAATATTGTGCGGACTGCGGCCGAAAGCTTCTTCTCGCGTTCCGCGCGCTCCTCTGGGGTAGCGTTCATGCGCAAATGGGTGGATTTTGCTTCGTGGGCCGTCAGTTCGTCCCCAAGTGCCACAATGCTGAAACCTCGCGAACTCACCGGGCCATCCGAGACCATGCTCATCTGGTAATGCATTTACGACGTTCGGTACGATTTTGGAGGGATATGCGGGAGTCGATAGCCCAGAAGGGACGCGGAAGCCATAGCCCTCATGCCTGTGCGCGGGACCTACTTGACGGGAACTGGAAGAGGATCCATCTCCCAACGCATGGTGGCCATACTCCTCCGGCTCTTCGGCTATGGTGTGGTGGGAGTCCTGCTGGAGTTTGAATTTCTGGAGGCGTTCTGAGACGTGGTTCTGGCTCGCAGGGTCATCGAGAGACATGACGGAGAGATCAGACAAAATAAAAAGTTTGCAACGGATTCCGGGCTCGGAGTGGGGTCACTCTCACCCGGAGTCACCGTGGCCCCAGCCGGCGCCCGGTGCCCGGCGCTAGTAACTGGTCGCAGTCTAGACGCCCGGAATTTGTCTGGGCGGACCGAGCGTGCGCTGGAGCGATTGGTACGAGCCCGCTGAGCGCACGACCGCCAAGCTAAACTCGAGCTAAACACACTCGTGGATGAGCATCACCACGAGCAGCTGCACCGCCCAATCCATCGCCAGGATCCAGGAACGCCAGACAATGCACGCAGATGCGCGTGTATCCGTCATGGCACTCACGGCCTCATCCTCCACCATCCTCTCCCCAACCTCACCGCATACACCCAATTGCCGAGGTGCGACATTCTCGCCGCCATTGATTCACACTTTGTCCAATCGCAGCACCCCTTCGGTTATGTTCTGCCGTATACCTTTCCCTCACCCTCCTGCCGCTTTGCAAGCTAGAATGACCCGCCGGGCACGGATGGATACATTCGGACCTACAAATCGGCAGAACGGAACTTGACAACATTGCCATAGGAACTTTCAACACCGCAGCCCTCGACACATTGACGACACAAGGCCGAGAGGAGAAAGCGCGGCGTGATGCGCGACATCTGCATTCTCATGCCCGCAGCGGTCGGATGTGGCCATTAATTCCAGTGGTCCTGCCCAAAACCGGAAGGCACAAAGGCTGAGCGGCAGCTTGCGGCGGCGCAAAGCGTGCATCAGGTTCACCGTGACCAACTGAGGAGATCTCAAAGACGCGTACGCTTGCTGTTCCGCCCGGAATATTTCACCCTCTCGAAATTCATCCTGCCATATCCGGTACACTTGGACGCTCCAACCGGGGACCACTGCCTCTCGCCCTTTACCTATCAACCCTCTTCCAAAGACGTCTGACGCCTTACCAAACAGTCACACTGCCTAAACATCACAATTTGGTCCGACCGCTCCCTTTCGGTGCATGCTTCCCATAAAATGCCTCCGCTCACAACCAAAATGAAAGCGCTGACGATCCAATCTCACACCCAGACAATAACGCTCCTGACGTGGACAGGAGGGGCTCCATCCGGGGGCGTTCTGAAGCCTCTTTTTATAAAGCCCGATCCCCCCAGACCTTCTGCGCGTCGTCCCGGTCGGTCAGCATGCCTATCCTCCTCCTCTCTCTCTTGTCTGATGCCACTCGTCAAGCCTGTTCCATCGCCAGTTATTTCTCCCGGTCATGCTCTCACGACCTCCCTCCGAAGCCCCTTTCGTCCCGCGAGCGCGTTAAGCGAGACGCCTTGGACAAGCCACCCGATTTATACGCAGATTGGGTAGCGTCCCGACGTTGCTCAGAAGATGACAACGAGCATCTCCCACCAGGTGCACATCGTCGCTTCTCCTTCAATAATCTCAAAATCGCCTCCAGGCTTGCCAAATCTTGCACTCCTGAAGTACTTTGTTGCTTATGGGATGCCCACCCATACAGAATTTGCCTTTTGTTCACCCTCGATCTAGTACGGGGAATCTTTCCCGCATTTCGAGGGTATTCGCAAGCCCTCATGATCGACGAGGTTTGTATCGTGCTAATTTCTTGTTCCTACGTGTATCCAATATCGTCAACAGCTTCAACGCCTCATTTCCTCCGGTGACTTCATGCTCGCCAATATACTTCATCAAGCCGTCATGGAGCTCGCTCGGATGAGTTGCGAGGCAGCCCTTGACATCATTGCGTGCGCTATCACTTTTGTGGCTAATGAGCCTGGACGCTCATCCTTCCCATGCAGGACTTCAAATGAAAACATCGTGCATAATTCCGCCCGCTTCCTTGTCGAGCGCAAGCAAATGGAGCAAAAGTTACGGTTAGATGTCCCGACGCTCTCCGACCCGCTGGTCCGCGACCTCCTCCAAGAGTCCGACACTTTCGTCCGTTCGTTCAACGGCTTTTCCGCATTCGGCGTTTTCTCTCCCTTTGACGCGATGCGTCTTCTGACACTCATTTCCGAGCTCCTGACTCACCTCTGGGTGCTTTCCTCATTGACGTTCGGCGGAACACCTCTGTCGATCATTCTTCTCTCCATCACCGCATCCGCCTTACCGTCTATACTCCCATGGCTTACCTGCGGACAAAATGTATGGGATCATTCCGATGGCCAGCTCGAAGCACGACTAACGGCAAAACAAGAGGCCATGCGCGGTCTCGCTTATAGCGACTCGTACCGACCAGAGATCCTTCTCTTTGACCTTGGTCCGTGGATATTGAAGTCCTGGTCACGCGCACGGAAGTCGCTCCTCGGCCTAGAACGAAGGCACAGCGACGGGGACACCAGCCTGTCTTCTTTTCTTCTTTCGCGTATTTATTTGAATGGCATGTTTTCCACCTTTCAAAACGTCTGTCTTCCACACACCTCGTCAGATTTGATTATCGTTGCTGACGTCGGTTTCCAGGCACCTTTGCTACTCGTCCTCCATTCGACATCGACTTCCATCGGTACCTTTACGTTGTACCGAAATACTCTACAGAGCCTCTTCTTGACGGCCGAGACTCTCTTTCGGACTCTTCGTATGGCCTTCCAAGGAGTATTCCTGATGGGTGCATTCTGCGCAGCCTCGGCCTTGAAGCCCCGACTGCAACCTGAGGCACATTCGACCATTTCGTATGAACCTTCCGGCAAGGGTATGGCCATTGACGTCAGGTGTGGGCCCTGGCTTCATCTCTCAGTCTTTAAGCTGTGGCTAATTTCTCAAAAAGGAACCTCAGCTTTCGCTACCCCGAAAGTAAAGTCCTGGCGCTCAGCAACATCAATTTGTCCGTCAAAGCGGGCGAGACTCTTGCCGTCGTCGGCTACAACGGCTCTGGTACGTCCACAACTCTGATCGCCGCATTCCCTCCCGGTTAATTGACCGCTCAACATGCAGGGAAGACCACCCTGGTCAACGTCCTTCTGCGCATCTACGACTTCGAGGGCAGCTTGCTGCGCGTGAACGGAGTCGACATCCGCCGGCTTGACCCGCACGACTTCCATGCGCACGTTTCCGCGGTCTTGCAGGGCTTCTCCAAGTTCAGTGCATCCGTCAAGAGCAATGTCGGAATTGGTTTTGTCCCCGAGATGAACAGCGCCAACGCTATCGACGCCGCACTTGAACTCGCCGGCGCCGCAGACCTCGTCCGCTCGCTGCCCAACGGCGTTGGCACAAGATTGGACGGAGACGAGCTCGGCCGCAGCTGCGACGCGTTCTGCGGGGACAGCGGCGCATCCCAGAAGCTCCACGGGCTCTCCGGCGGGGAGGTAGGTTTTGGTTTTCTCAACGACTTGGCGCTCGGCGCCTGTATGCGAACCCGATTCTAAAACGCCGAGTTCCCGTCCAGTGGCAACGCATAGCCATCTCGCGCGCCCTCATGCGTGCACGGCGTCCGGAGGTTGAGCTCCTGGTCTTTGACGAGCCGGTAAGTCCCGTTCCTGCCGCGGCTTCTTGCCTTCTTTTCCTCCTTTGAGTTTAGGTGTCCTCCACCACACCACTTCCTCCCGCTTCCGCGGTTCACGGGGGTTCTTGCCGTCGCCACCCCATGCCTGCGGTCCGAGAGCTCATCGCGACCACTCTCCCACAGACGTCTTCCCTCGATGCGCATGCCCAGAAGCACGTTTTCGACACCATTGAGCAAATTTCCCGTGGTCCGAACGGCGACCGGACGAAGACGGTCATTTACATCACGCACAGGCTGTCTACCGCCCGCCATGCTGACAAGATCGCGATGATGGAGAATGGGGTGCGTCGCAAAGCTTCGCTCGACGTCTGCACGTACGCCACCCTTCTCCATGCTAACATAGATCTATCCCCCTCGGCAGAGAATCGTCGAATTTGGCACACACGAGCAGCTGCTCACTCAAAACGGCAGATATGCTTCTCTATACCATGCTTCTGTCTAGACCAACAACCCCGCGTTTGCTACATCGTATTTCGGCCGTAATAACGAGACAACGGACTGTGGTGCCTCAGCAGTAGATGATAGACGACGGACAGAGCCAGCCCTCGAAGCAAAAGTGTACATGAGAAGTATAGATATTTAGATTATTGTCTGAAAATACCGATAAGAATAGAGTATGCGTGGATTGGGCCATACGTAGCGTAGCGTTGTCTTGACATCCCGAACGGTCAAACACCGCCGCCCCCAGCGCTAGTGTGGGAGTGGCGAGAGTGAGTTATGCTCCCTGCATCCCCCGCTGTGTGTGGTCGAAGTAAATCAACACGCCGTCGTGGAGCGTGGCATCAACACCGTTTGCCTCCGTCCCCGCGGTCGTGGGCAGCCTCTCGGTGTCCTCACGGAAGCCATACGTCCCCACGACCAGTCCAAAGTCTTTCACGCCCTGTATCAATGAGGGTACTTGTGTCTGCAATTCCGCGTTAGGGTTGATATGGAATGCCAATGCCGAGCCCAATTCAGCGTCGTTAAGATGGCACGCACCAGCAGCCTTGCATCCAGGAGGACACCCAACAGGTTGTTCACCTTCGCGAATTCGACGGCGGCGTCCAAGCTCCACAACCTATGGTCGTGCGCGTCGTCCGTGCTGAGCGCGGTGGCGCTGGGCGGCGCGCGGTGCACCTCCCCGCACTGGGAGGCGAGGAAGACGGGGTCTACGAAGCACAAACGCGATCAGTCAGCACGGCGTCCTTGCCTCATCTCTCTCTCGTATGCGTTGTGCTGTAGCTTTAACGGACATACTCACGCCAGCGCGCGGGAGAGAGAGAAACAGAGGGGTGACGTACAGTTTGGCTGCTTCCAGTTGAGGGCTGCGCAGACGTCCGGGGCGAAGGACGTGAAGACGACCGGGCGGCGGCCAATGGTCCCCTCTAACGCCGAGGTGTCGTAAACGGTGCGTAAGACCGAGTTCACGGCGTCGTTCAAGTCGAGCTGGTTTCGCAGCGAGTGGCGCCTCCGCACGCGCGCGGGCGCGTACGCGATCTCCACGCAAATGCCGAAAGCTGCGGGGACAATCTACTGCGATGAAACGGGGCGGCAGGGAAGGAAAGCGAGAAGAAAGGGGGCAAAGAAGTACAGTGTGAGATAAGGCGTGCTTGGCAGTTTGCGACGTGGAACGCGAATGAATGATCAAACAGACGCACCCGCAGTAATTCTTGCATGCTGATCATGGACGACACTATCCACCTCGCCCAGAGGGACGGCGGCGACGACGCATCAGGGGGAGCGCGGCCACGACCTAACCGCGCTGCAAGGGACTGGAATTGAGATAGCGTGACATCCGCTACGCCCAGCTCGTAGCTCTCGTCCGGTAACCTCCACTCCGGAAGCACGACAGGGTGCTGGTCTCTGGTGACCTGGACGGTTACGTAGATATAAGTCCCGGTGACCGATGAACGGGTGAGTGAATGACCGAAGGCCTGTGTAAGAGTCTGGTTTGATGGGGACGTCTGCGCGGACCCGAGGGTTCGACCGTGCTGCCGCGGCGTCAGGAGTTTCGAACTGCTGCCGCCGGGAATGGGCATCGCGAGCGACTTCCAGTACGTTTCGACAGCCCCTCCGATCTCGACCTTCACCCCGCCGAACGGCGTGATGATGTTGACCTCGAACGACACCTTCTCGCAAGGATTAGCTGATTAAGCCTGGGAAGTGGTCTGTATAGACATCGGACTGTACCCACCTCTCCGATGACGTGCAGGCGAGGGTCAAGGATAGGAAGAGTAAAAGGCTGGCTATTTTGGATGTTCTGGAACAAGTGTGGGAGTCCCGTCGCGCGACCAATTGTCTTGGTGCCGAAGTTAGGATACAGGGAGAACTCGAGCGACAGAGCGCTCGGCGACGGGACCTGGAAGGAGAACACGATCTTTTGGTCGCGGATAGGGAGGGGTACGCTGTACGGCGCCGATGTGGTGACGGGCGCGGCGGTCATCACGATCTTCAGCAGGGGCGAGGCGTGCAGGTGCCTGTCTTCGTATTGCGGGCCTGCAAGCGGATTCCGCAGTCGCACGGCCGGACCCTCGACACTCTCGTCCTGGTAGTGTGTGGACAAGTGGCCGATGGTCACCTGGACAAGCGATGCCTTGTCCAAGTAGTTGTGTCCGTAGACGCGGTAAGGCATCATGGGTGGGGGGAGGTAGAGCGAAGGGATCGCATCGATGTCCGACTCCGTCCCGGACGACCTCTGCGTGTCAGTGAGCGGCGAGTCCTGGGCCATCGGGACCTGCGCAGCCTGAGCCTCCGCGGCCGCCTGCACGAGGAGCGCAACACACGTCCTGTGACCATACCATGCGGCGTAGTACATGGGCGAGTTCCCAACTTCGTCGGTCACGTCAATACGACTCCCAACTTCGAGCAGGACTGTCAGACAAGACTCGCGTCCGAACCGCGCAGCGTGGAACAACGGGGTCCATTCGTTGTATTTGTCCGGGACGTCCCAGCCGTCGCGACGTGCAAGAATGCGGACGACCTCCGCGTGACCCTCTTGCGCGGAGAGGTGGATCGGGTACTCTCCATTTGTATTTGGGAGGCTCGGAGCGCCATACTGGAGAAGCAGGACGACCACATCCATGTGTCCTGATCGTGCGGCGAGCGTGAGCGGCATAAGATCACTATTGGAGCTGGGGGTTTGCACTGAGACTTTGCCATCCTCAAGGAACGCCCGGATGCAGTCCACGCAGCCTTTGAGGGTCGCGTAAATGAGAGGCGTGCAATTGTCAACATCAACAATATCAGGAGGGAGCCCGACCTGGATGAGTCTCCGGCAGATGTCGCCGTGCCCGTGCATAGCAGCGTAGTGTAGCGCAGAGCGGCCGTATGCGTCCGTTTTGTCGCTCTGGACACCCCCGGCAAGACAGAGGTCTACAAGGCGTAGCTGACCTGCGATGGCTGCTTCATGGAGGCATGTGCGGCCATTGATGTCATCGACGAAAGTGTAGTCAAACGGACGGGAGGTGGAGGAGAGAATGAGGTCTGCCTGCTCCTGCGGTGCGTCGATAACAGCCTTCCAGAGGATACGAGTTACATGATTCCGAGGTTCCCGGGACTGTGCAAGTGAGTCGGAGAAGCGTACGAGGTCCGCGATAACAGTTCTATCGCCGTCGGCGAGTGCTTTCCGAAGGTTGCTCTCAAGGTCGTAGAATGGCGCCATTTGGACGTTGCGGTCGATATTCAGCTGATGGCTGAGGATGATATCCTCGGCGACATAGAGCTCGTTACCGAGGCCAACAGACAGATCGGTCATATCTAGGAGACAGGCGGCGACCGTGTCCGCGAGCTCAGAGATCAGCTGCACGATCGGAGTGAGCGGAGCGAGCGAAAGCGGCAGCATATACTGCATATATGGCTGGACGAGACTCACCTGTCGGTTGAACACCGGCTGGACCTCGACCTGGCGCGCGAGGTAGAGCTCCTGGGTGGTGGAGCGGGAACGCTTGTCCCACTTCTTGAGGATCTTCCGGAAGCCCATCGCGTTGATCTCTACGAATTGCTGGAGAGAAAAGAGGCGGTAGATACGTATAATGAACTCGGAGACACGCAGGCGCGACCATCTACCTGCAGTTTGCCAATGTCCCGCTCCAGCAGCCTGAACCCCTCTTCGACCGCGCTCCACTCGACGTGGTTCTTGGTTGCGTCGTCCATCGCGTCAGGCAGGACGCGCATGGCCGCGGCGCGCCGCTTGGAGAGGAGGGTCTCAAGTCGAAGCTTGAGCTCGGCCTCTTTCTCGAGGTAGAAAGCGTTGATCTGCGGACCGACGATTCGGCAGACGGGACGATCGTCAATGGACGTGTGGGGGACCTATCGGAGCGCATGTGCGCGCACCTTCTCCAGCTCTCGCTCAAGCTTGAAGAAGAAGGCGGCCTTGTGGGCCTGGAAGCTCGGACCTCGATCGTCATCCTGGCCCAGGGGCGCGTACAGAGGCGGCTCTTCTGTTGCGGATGTGAGGGACGCGACCCCAAGAGACGTCCGCGGAGTTGTGGGGGACGAAAGAATGTCTCCGGGGGAGACGGTGCCTTGCGGCGCAAGAGCAGCGGCCTCGGCGGGTGGGCGATTTGCGGCAAGAGAAGAAATGATCTTCTTGAGAGCTTTGTAGTCCAAGTAGTAGGCGGACCAACCAGGGACCTGCTCAGCCTGGATCTGCTTTCCAAACTGTGTAAAGCACGAAAATGAGACGTGATGAAGCCAAGGGGGGAGAGTGATATGACCTTCATGATTGTCGAAGTCAATGGCGCAAAACGAAGGCTCAGCGCGAGAGACTGTTATGGAAGGAAGCGAACGGTGGTGGACAGACTCGGGCTCGAGCAGAGAGGAATCGGGGACCCCATTGGCCTAGGTCGAGGAGAGCTCGTCTGTGCCGTCGCTGCTCTCGCTCCTGCACACCCGACCCACGTGCCCCATTAATCCTGCCAAGATTTCTATCTCGATTATCGACTAACCGACCGCCCCCCCTTTCCGCCCACCCCACACCTACAAACGTGCGCCCCGACGATCGTCGAAATCACATTGCAAGTCTCTCCCCCCTCTGTACATGCACTACTAGTCCTAGTACAAGTACAGCGTCCTGCATCACACGAGGATTTTCCTCAGCTGCCACATGCGCGCCCGCATCAGCGTCACAGGACACCGTCCATCTTTCTCCACCCAGTCATGTGCGCAGCGATAGCAGAACACATATCCCGACGGAAATGCTGTCGCGTTCGCGATCGGCTTTCGACATAACGGGCATATCCCATATTCCACATCGTCCACTCTGATCCCTTGGGGATGGGGCGGGTGCAACCGAGGTGGTGGCACGACCGGCCCGAGCGGGGAAGTCGACAGGGACCGCGCAGGTGACGAGGGAGAGTACCACCACTCCAGGAACTTGATGAAGAAGATCGCCGTGGGCAAAAGCACCTTCAACGAGTCGAGGAACAGCCGCGGCGACTTTCGTAGTAGCCGCGTGAGTATTTCCAACACACCTCGCGGCTCCGCGTCAGAGGGTTTCCGCACAGCGACCTGCGCCGCACGCTAAGTCCTTGTCAGATTTGCTCCTGCCATTTATTCGCGGGAGACACTTACAAGGTCGTCTGCGCTTACTCGGCGCAGGTCCACCCCAACCCATGACAGCCACGGTCGGTAGTATGGCGTCTGTTCGAATAGGTACGCGATATTGTAGACCAGTAACCAGATTTCGAATGATGTGTTTAGCCAAGGATATGCAGCCTTGTATGCACGCTTCAGTCGACCCTTCCATGTCTGTGCTATGTCAGGTGGCGAGATAGCTTAGTGTATAAATAGGCCGAACGTACCTCGTCCACAGGTGCCGATCGAGTGTCTTCAAGGAGGTCCGTCTGGAGTCCGCCTCCCAACTCTTCGAAATAGTCCTGTGCTTTAGCACGGAAATAGGGAAGTCCCACCTGATCCACAGTCGTGTCATATCTCAACCGGGGCTCATAACATGAAGGCTAGGGACTCACTAGAAGGAGCAGCGACCGCCAGATGTCTCTATTCCTTAGCTCCTCTTCCGGAAAGACCCCGCCTACAGCACTCCGTGCCCGTTCCGTCTTGAACAAGGGTACTCGTCTTCGCTTCAGTCCATAAAAATTCTCCGCAAAGGATGCACCTGCATACATTGTCACGAGCCTTCCTTTGCGAAAAGAGGCATCACACTCACCATGCGTGCGGAGATAGTGCCGTTCCACGAAGAACATAAGCAACGCATAGAACTCTTCATGTCTGTTGACTATGCGTAGCAGGTAGCGCGGATATGATTGCGCAAACACCTGAACGGTCTTAGCATCCTTTGGTACCTGCGACAGCGGAGCGTCCGCTCACCGAGAGGACATACTTGAGTGCTGGTTGCAAGAGGTCCCTCAATTGCTCCTGCGCGACAAGTTCAAAGAGTGTGGGCTTGAATGGATCGTCTCTTGCATCGTTGTAGAACTCCATTGGGAATGCAGTAGATTGGAAATGAATCGAAGCGAAACACGGCAGGGCAGGGCGCGAGTCGGTGAGCCAAAGGAACTTGGACTTGGATGTTGGATCTGAGAGCGCGCCGGCCTAACTCCGAATTGCACGGATTAGCGCCTATTAGCGCTCCCTCGGGGCAAGAATCACATGCCTCCAAAGCCCTCACCGGAGTCGAGCAAATGGTTTACACATCGACAGCTCAATTTTTCAATCGACATCTATCCACAAAAACATTGTTTGCCTTCCACCATCCTCCACTCTCTGTGTGGTTTCGGTCCACGTCCAGACCATGGCACCCTCAGCCTCTCCATCGTCCTGAGTGGTGCCACCCGCGATTCGCGACAGTCTCAGTGACTTTGAGGTTGTGGACACATTGCCCGTTTCGTCCTCTGGCACGTTGTCGGAATCGCTTTCCGCATCTATGCACGTTCGAGCGAAACAAAAAAAGGGTCGGCTGACGATCCTGACTGTCAAAGCACAGGGTCCCCCAAAACGACCACTCACCCTCTAGTAGAAATTCCGCCTTCCATTCAATGTATCGTTCTAGAAGCACGGAAAGCGTGCCGCGACTGTGCTCGCCATCGCTTGGACTGTCGAAGGACAATGATGGTAAGATAGGAAGCTTCAGCTGGTCCAAGCCCGAATCGAAGATCACTAGCTTGGACACGGTCGAACTATGTTCGTAGAGTCTTCAGCTGCGGAAACGATCGAACGGACGTCGAATCCTACCTCTTGGGCGACCATGATGATGTGAGGGCTAATGCGGAGGATACCACGGATAGATATGCAGAGACACTGCAGAATCCTTCAAAATAATTACTACAGCTCGGATGTCATCAACGCACGTCGCTTGCGTGGTTTCCGCAGAGAAGTACGCCGACGGTTCGTGGAGGACGAGCATCGTCGGTGCAGCTTCTAGCGTGGTCTTTCGATGGTGCAAGGCGTCCTCATACTCGTGCAGCATAGACAGTGTCAGCCGCAGGTGCGCGAGAGTCGGAGGGAAACTGTCACCAACGGCGTGAGCTTTCAAAAAAAAAAAAGCCCCCACAAGCAAGTGCCAAAGAAGACGAACAATATTTGGGTGCGTTGAGCGGCGCCAGAGCAGCGTCCACTGCCGCTGTGGAGTTTGAGCCCCTGATCGCCGAACTCAATGAGTGCATCTCTGAAGGTTTCGCGATGAGGTGTTAAAAGGACCGTGTTGTCTTCAGGATGTTCAGATCCATGCGAGAGCAGAAAGTGTATGGCTGCCGATGGGTGGTATGAACCCTTGACAAGTAGGCTCCGAAACTCGGGGAGCAGTGGACAGGGTTGGGGGAAGAATGACACCATCTCATATGACGACCATCGAGGTCGATGGCAGAAGGGCAGCCGCAAGCAGACCAGCTTTACCACTCTACACAGCCACATACGGTCGGAGGGGTCACAACATTCTATTCGGTTGCAAGGAGACACGCAATGAAGGTGCAAAGCATAACGACGCGATACCACCGGACATCACACAAAGCTACGTACAGCATGGGAATAACAAAAACACTGCGAGGACTTCCGAAACAAACGAGCGTAGACGGGATATCCATTCAAGCCCACATCGCGCGGAACTTCTCATCAAACTCAGCCGCCAGCCCATTCACGACTTCATACACCCTCCAGTCCCGATCAGATACGTCACTGGGCCTCTTGAACTCGCCCTGTTCCAAGCCCTCGATGTCCGGGTCCGCCTCCGCGGGGTCCATGCTCGCGAACCCACTGTCGAGCGCCGATGCGCCGTCGACGTCGTCGTGGTCTTCGCCGCCAGTGCTCGCCCTGGAGGACGCCTTCAAAAGCAGCTGCGCGAGCCCAGTGCGGATCGCCTTGAGCGTGAGCGTGAACTCCTGCAAGACGTACCACATCTCGCCGTCACGGATGCCGTTCGCCGCCTTAAGCGCCGCGGTCTGCCCATGCGTGTAGAAGTCGAGCAGGTATGCGTTGAGCGCGAACTCCTCGTCATCCTGCCCCGGGACCGACGTGAACTGGCGCATCGTCGGAATGACGTATTCGTTCAGGTGGAGGCCCTGCCTAGCCGTGGCACTGAGCTCTTTCACCGAGCCGAAGTTGTCCCCAAGGCCGGAAGTGGCGACGAAGGGCGAGCGGACTGCAGGGGTCACTGCGGTCTCGCGGAGATGAAGCGTAAAGGGACTGGAGGGAGCTGTCGAGGAAACAGGGCAAACGGACTTTCCGCTCAATGGGAGCCGCATATCCTTGCCGAGTTCTTCGGCATGTTGAGAAACGTATGCCAGGGCATATCCGGTGAAGACACGCTTGATATGGTCTTCGTGCTCTATTAGTACCTTGCGAGCGTCTTTGGACAATGGAGGTAGTACCACGGTAGACGGCGACTTCCGGGTTATGGTCTGTAGGTATGTCGCAGAGGCGTATGCCCGAGGGAGATAGCGGCGACCGAAGAGATGGCATAGGAGGATCATGAGCCCGCGCTTGGCCGTTATCAAGCTGCTCTGGTTGCTGATGCGATGGATAACACCGTGCCGCAAGAGAGCGACAAGAGAGAGATTGCTGGGTTCTGTGTAGTATAAATGAGCTGCAATGCCGAACAGATTGATCGGGTTTCCATCCTTGTCGAGGAGACCAGCTCGGCGGAGATAGTCAATGCTGAACCGGATGTGGTGGAGGATCTGCAACCGACCGACGTCCGATACAAAGCTGATATGGGGCAGACGAAGAAGACTCTTGATGGCATTGCATGCAACCGGGGCGTCATTAGATCCTTGTAGCAAGTTGAACAGTCGCAGCACCATGGTCGACGTAAGGGGGAAGTTGCCACCGAGGGAAGGAAGTTTGGACAGCACGAGGCGCTGGCACCTGTCCATGGGGAGACCGTAAAACACGACCTTACCAAGGAGATCAAATCCTCGACGACCCGCACGACCAGCGCACTGGCGATACATGAGAGCGGTGAGGAAGGGGGAATCTCCACAAAACACAGAGGTTTTCGTTGGAGCGTTGATACCAAGTGCGAGCGTGCCTGTTGCAATCACCACGCGAAGGTATCCTGCCCGATACAAACTGCCAGTTTGCCCGTTTAGCTCACAGTCAATGTCTGTGATCAGATGCCCTTACCTCTCGACCAAAGTACGATAGTGCTTATTCATTCCAGAGTGATGGACTCCTATGCCCCTTCGAAGGCACTTCAATGCCCACTCCGGAGCAGACTTCCATCTGGCGAGACCATGCAACTCGTCTTCGAGATCCTCCTTCGTGAACGCTGGCGACAGGCCTGCAAACGAGAACTGGGGCGACGGATCCTCTGGGTTAAACGATGCCTCCCAGCTATTTTCGGGCTGTGCATCAGGAGCAGGACCCTCCTTGTCCTTCTTTGTCTTCTTCAATCGCTCAGCTTGGCGCTCGCGTTCCTTCGCCTTCGACACCCATATCTCCCATTGCCTGACCTTCCTCTTCCATTCGGAGCTCGTCTCGCGCCACCTGGTTTCAGCTTCTTCGAGAACGTCAAGGATGGCGGTGGCCATTTTCTCGCAAACTTTGCGGTCAAAGTTGAACAACAGCGCAGGCTACGTGCGATTGCTCTTTAGGAGCTTGAACAACGACATAGTTTGAGGGAACTTACCAGGTCCTTAGAGGCATGGAGATCGGACACGAGGGTGATGAGGTTCTGTAAAAACGCGTCCGCGCTCGGAACGAAGCTCTCGTCGGCCTTCGCGACGAGAGGATCCGAAAGCTCATGGATGATTTGCCTGAGAGTTGAGGTCTGATCTTGAGGGTCAGTCGAGTCGATCAAGTTGGATACATGAGTCGTCAACGCGGCCTCGTAGCGCAAGATATCCCTCTGCGTCAGTAGTGCGCCTTTGCGGTCGGAGAAGAAAGCGATTGGGTCCAGCGCCCCAATGTCGAAGTCAAGCTTCTCTCGCACTGACTCGAGGGCGTGATATAGCGTCAAGCAATCCGCTGCTTCGAGCGAAAAATCTGGAGGAAGGCGGCGGGCGCCGAACGAGAGCATCGAGATAGGATGCACGAAACGCATGCGGCCGGTTTTGGTGTACTGCGGGAGACTCTGGAATGCCTTGCCCTCGCCTTGCAACATATATGTGTACTTGCGGAGATGTGAGTATCGAGTGGGGTGGTGAATGAACGTGTGTCTAAAGCCGTGGGCGTCTTGTACAGATTCAAGCCAGGCGTTGAACTTTTCGGGTTCTCCGATGGTGGCAGAGAGACCACTGTAGAGAATGTAAATAAGCAGTTGAGGATTAGTCATCTGGTGACTTACATGAGAGGACAGGGCGCGAGGAGGATGATCTGCTCCCAAACTGCTCCGCCTTCCTGCTGTCCTATGGTATGAATCTCGTCTAGGATGATGCTATGAGGGGGCACCATTTAATAAAAAGTTCGGGGATGCTCGGTTGCTTGATCTCACCGTTTGATCCTTGGCGTCCATGACCTAGCGAGAGGGGGAGAAAGGAGCATTGTTGCCAGCATCTCTGGAACAGTCACGAGAATCTGACAGTTCTGGGGATTGTGCACGCGGTAATCCCTCGTATGAATGGCCCAGCATGCCTCTGTTGCCGCTCAATCAGTATATCAAGAGGCATTCCACCACAACAAGCTCACTGCTGCCAAGCTCTTTTCTGAAGCGAGCGTATACCTCAGCGGCGATTTGGCTGACGAGCGCCTTCGTTGGCGCGACGTACACGAGGATATCGTCGTCCGAGGACCTGAGGAGCTTCTCCATAGCATAGTAGGAGATGAACGTTTTACCCGCACTAGTCGGGGCTTTGATGTTTGTCAGCGAACGGACCAGAAAAGTCGATATATGGAGCACTCACCAGCCACGAGGACAGACTCATTTCTGTCCAGGCAGTCCAAGACCTTCCTCTGCCAGGCATCCGGCTTGAACGACACACGAGGATCGCTGGAACTGTCCATGCTCCTGTCCATGTACTCCCCGAAAAGTCTCAACTGCCAAACCACCGAGGGCTCGGTGATTCGCATCCACTTGTTGACAGCGTGCCCACTCTTTGACTTCACAAGCTTCACAAACTCGAAGTTCAATTTGCGATCTTCGCCAGATACTGTTGCCACGGTTTCGAAGGACTCGATGTAATCGTCGAGGCCAAGGGAGATAAGGCAGGAAGCGAGTTTCACTGCAGCAGTAGGGAAGAGCTCCCTCGACTCGTAAAGATCCTTGACCATGCGCACGATGGAGACGGTAAACCTGTCACGCATGGACTGGGATTCGCGGTCGGGGGTCTCCGTCCAGCGGGAAAACTCGAGATGAATTCGAAAGAGACGGGACTCGATAGACAGCCAACCTTCCGTGGTTCGTTTGTTGCGCATGAGATGCTCCACAGCAGTGATCTTGTTCGTAACTGGTCGGCCTTCGAGGCTGCTCAGCTGCTCCTGCCACCACACGACGTTCGAGTCATCCTCCTTGGCTTGTTTCTTGGCCTGGTTTGCAAGGCGAATTTTGTCTGCGGAAGACATTGTCCCCTTCTTGCCCTTCTTGCCTGTACTACCTTTGGTGGGTTTTGCAGGCTTGGGGTCCTGCAGTACGCCTTTTGAGACTTTGGAGGGATTCAAGGATGAATGGACGTCATACCTCGACCTTCCTTGGGGAAACCATCTTAGACTTCCTCGCCATTGCAGCGCTGGGGATAACCATCTGCTGCAGCGGCGTGCCCAGGGCACCCGTCAGCGTCTCTGCTTGCCATTGGAGCTTCGACATGAACCTCTGCTCGCTCCGCAGTTGCCGTTTTCTCTGCCACTCGTTCATGGGGGCTATAGTGTCGTTACCGCCCAAATGTGAAGGTAGGATGGCACGCTTGTGGTTGTGCCAGTGCTGCGTGTCATCGAAGCGAGTGTTGAACTCGAGATGAGAAGTAGACGCGTCTTCTTCACTCTCTTCCTCCTCCCTCGAGAGCTCCTCGGCGGCGATGTCGATCGCAGCAAGTTCTTCATTGAAGAGCGGGTGTTTGAAAGGCAACAGTTGGAAGGGGGAATGTTCTACTTCAGCCGCATCTTTGGTCAACGCTGAAGCCGGGAATTGGTGACGAAGAGCAGTATAGTCGGGAGAGGGAAGTCTATGTTCCCTCCACAAGTCGTCCACCATCGTCGCCAATTCGGGCCCTATAATGACGTGAAGAGAAGTGGCATGATGCCTGAGAACGGTATCCAAGAGTGTTGCGAAAACTCGTCCGTCGAGCTCTGAGGCAGATGCAACATGTTCGAGCGCGAGAAAAGCTTTGGGAAGGAACTCGCCAGTCAAAAGGCCCAGCAATTTACTTGGTAGGAAAATACGAGGTCTTGCGCGCTCTTTGAGATCGAGATGACGGACATAAAGCACGTGCGTGATGAATAGCTGCAGGAAGGCAGGGAAGTGTTCGCGGCGAAGGTCTGTACTCTGTATGAGGGATGCTATCGCATCCGACGTCGAGGAAACTTCGGGCGGTGCGAGACGTTGGACGTAGAGATTCGAGCGGGCATTCTTTTCGCGTTCTTCGAGCGAGCTCGAAGCCTTCGAAGCGGCCTGCCAGAACTTCTTGCTGAATCGGCGCTTGGCATTGGTGTCCAGCCGTTGTTCATACACGAATGACAAAATCTACCACTTCTAGATCAATTTAATGAATATGCACAAAGCAAAGTGTTATCCGAACCTTGGAATCCCTATATTCTGCCCCGCGTAACAATGTTAGGGATACTCCTTGAGAGTGCAGCGAATATAGGAAAATGCGTTGAAGTAGGATGCGTTCCGCTGCAGCTACGGTTGAAGAGCCTCCCGCGATACCGCCGTCGTCAGTCATGACGAACATGGGCTGGAGTTCTATCAGCATCGATACACTTCCAAATGCGTCAAACACATTTACCCTCTTCAACCGTTGGTAGGCCAACCAAGCGGGGTCAGACATATCTGTGAAAACATGAACTGATACGTTCAACGAAGCGATGTGGTTGAACAGAATGGTGCGGGCGAGCGAACGCGAAGAGGAGACGTAGTCATCCTCCCCATATAGCAGTGTCAAGAATCGCCGCTCTGTGCGTACCACGTTAGCTCTAGGCTAACCAGGATAAGGTGCTCTCACGAACCGTGCCAGAAGACAAGCTCAAACGAGTCTGATCGTTTGGATATCTGGTGCAATATACGCTCCAGAGTGTAGATAGCGTGTATGCACTGGAAGCTAACGTCTAGGGTTGACATGAGCTTGGAAGAATCCGGCAAACAAGCAATCAGAATGAACCATGTATTCTACCCAAAGCGAGAAGGGGATCGTCCAAGACCAGCGCTATCAACGCCTCGCCTATGCCGAAGGTGAACATCCTGGGCAGCTCATAATTGGATGTCCAGAGGCGCGGACGTACCGTCAACGATGAAAGGCTCGCTGCCTGCGTAATCCCCAATCAAGTCCATCCATCGACCGCCCCTTGTCAGCGGTGAGTACCACTGGGCATCAATATAGTTGACAGCATTCTTCGCGCTTTGCCCAGACTCTGTAGGCTCATCGTCGAGAGACAGTTGCGCGATGGCAAGGTCAAAGTCGTCTAGGTCCATGAGTAGATGTGGTTGGTGAGTTGGGGGCCTGCCTCGCGCACGACCTCTGTGCGGTATATACCATATGCCGCGTGCGGAAACTGCTGCGGTAATCAGGGCCACGAGACGACCTCATTTCTGGAGGAGCAACGATGGATAATTTGTCGAAGGTGTTCCGGTAGATGCCGGATGGCCAACCGACGCAATCGTCTCCGCGAGACGCCCGTCGACGAGTGCATGCCGAGGGCGCTGGCCCGGACGCCGCGGCTCATCTTCGCTCTCTCTCTCCAGACTCCTGCCGCGACAACATGCATCCCTTCGCGTCGTATGTCCTTCGCAGCTACTACCAGGAGACTGGCTGGAATGAGGACAATCTCTATGCAAACCTCACGCGATCCTCCAATGGTAAGCAAATGTCCATCCATGTTTGTAGGACACCGTCCGGACGCTAGAACAGCTCTCCTTGACTTCAGTGTACCAAGGGGACTGCATTTTGGAATATCCAAGTCCCCCAATCCGCTCTTCAAGACGACATACTCCATGAACGCACTTCCGTCGCTCAATGGATCCGTGGGCTACATATTCACCAGCTGCAACCTGGACGTCAAAGGCTCTGGTGATGTCCGCTTTAAAGACATGGTTGACCGCTTCAAGGTATTCGATCGACCAAGACGTCCAGAGGGAAAGGAGGAGGAATGGCTAGCAGGTGATCGCGTTGACACTCGTGGTGCGTGCTCTCACTTCTCCTATACGGCCTTGGATTCTGACCATTCGTTCCAGATTACTTGCTCTATGGGCGCATATACATACCCACCGGACGGCTAGATGCTCTCTACTCCACGCGCATCAGGCCCACTCTTCAGGGAATGGTCGCTGCTATCTCTGATCCCCGCGTGCCTCTGTCGTCCGAAAAGTCTCGGTCGCAGGCCCCTGGCAGCAACGTCATGTTTAGCCTCCAGCACGATACTGGCAAAGTCTGCACCGAGTACACCTGGAGTGCGGAAGATGGCATGTGGGGTGTCCGTTCGTTATTCAATTTCGGCCGAGTGGGCGTGGCTCCAGAGTCGCCAGCAGCAGAAGAGGGCGAGAAGACGGGACGTGCCCCTCTTACTCGCCAAAACGGAGTCAAGGTCAAGCGGGTGGACGAAGAGGATGCGATGGAGGGTGGCTTGAGGGGGCGGGTGTCTGTGGGCGGGGAGTTCTATTTCAGCGCAAAAGAGAAGAGTGCAGGAGGTGAGCCCCTTCTTCTCTAGGCTCCCTCACGGCAGCGGTGCTTACGCCGCCATGAAGTCTCCACTGGTATCCGCTTCACCACCCTACCTGATGCAACACCACCCTCCTTTCAAGTCCCCGCCTCATCTGTGGCAGGACCCTCGGTGATGGGTGGGCCGCCTTCGCAGCCCCCCACTACGATCACTGCCCTGTTCAATCCCATGCTTGGTCATATTTCCGGTGCATATGCGGCCCGCGTCTCCCGCGACCTCGCACTAGCCTCGCGGTTTGACTTCAATGTCTACAGCTACGAGAGCGAGTGGTCAATTGGTGCCGAATGGTGGCAGCGTCACAGCAAAGTTCGGCATCCATCATCGCCATCAGATAGTTCAAGCCTAAGTCTGGGGTCAATATCGGAGCTGGCCGATGAGGTGCAGGGTGTAGTGAAGGCCAAGGTCTCGACAACCACGGTGCGTTCTTATATGCCCCTGGTTTTTCGCCAGATGCTGAAGTGGGCGATGGTTCAGGACGTGTCACTACTTTGGGAGGGACGCCTACGCAACGTGCTTGTCAGCCTCGGCGTTGTCTCGAATCTCTCCAGCCGTTCCAAGCCTATCAAGTCAGTAGGGCTCGAGCTATCGTACTTCAGCTCTGGATAGCGGCATCCATACATGACTCCATGGTATAGTAGCGAAGATAGATAAAACCGGCCATTCATAATCATTATATCGTTCCCATTCGCGAGACGCATCCAGACTTCATAGTACAAGCTGAAAGATCCAGCACGAGATTAGTCCAACAAATAACGCAGTATCGTATACAAGCGGCGCACACATGATGAAGCGGCGAAGACGAACAAAATGAGGCAGAGTGAGAACAAGGTAAACAAGTCGAGGGGAGGGAATACGATAGATAGATTTAGATGTGAGCAGAGAGGGTATAAACCAACAAATATGAAGCAGCCAATCATAGCGAAGACTTAAAACAACGAGGATATATCCAAGTAGAGATCGATGTGATGACGTTGGCGTGAGGAGTTGGTAAATGTCTGAGAGATCCTGGCGGGCCTGCTCAGTCTTTGGAGGCGGCTGCGACGCTCCCAGCCTCGCGCCTCGACGGGGAACCTCCCAAAGCCCGCGCAAGACCAGAAAGCGCCGCGACGGTGATAACAGGACGCGATGCATGCACAGTGCGCGAGTGCGCCGTTGACGTACCGGGGCCCGTTGGTGGCGACGAGTGCGTCCGGGCGTGGTTAATGCGATCCCGCCGGGACGCTCGATCGTCGGACGGGCCGTCAAGAAATGACGCATGTGGAGCGCTCACGGGCAGTCGCAGATCCCGGGGGCGGCCCATAGTCTGTGCACGTCCGTGGCCAGGGCGGAAGTTCGGCGTAGAATGCGAAGTGATGTGGCTCGGCGCAGATTGAACGGAAGCATGTATCGAGGCAGAGACACCCTGCGGCTCGGGAGAAGGGGAGGCGCTGGATGGATCCGGGATGGCCAGGCCACTTGATTTAGGTGCATGCATGAACTCGGACAATCCGCTCTTAGATGGAACATCAATAACCACCACAGGGTCTGGCGTCTGCACCGGGTTCCGCGGAGGGCGCCTTGCAAGTGCGTCGATCGCACCAACTGGTTTCGCAGGGAGGGATGGGTGGAGAGGGACGTTGGTTGGTTTGGTTGGGGATTGTTTCGTTGTCTCCACTGGTTCGGCGGCCGATTTGTTGGATGGTGCAGGTGGCTTCCCGCTTGCATCGCTTCTTTTACATTCTCCCTGCTTCTTGGGAGCAGCTGCAGCGGTCTTTTCCGGTACGCACTTGTCCCTCGAATTAACTTTGGAGGTTGCTGGAGGTCCGCGTGGTGTGTTACCTCCGAGGCCAGCTTTCGCAGATGCCGCAGCAGTCATTGGTGCAATTTCTGGAGGGGGAACAGTAGACACGGCCAAAGGGAACCCGACATCGATACTCGGGAGGGGTTTGAGCGCATCCGCAAGCATGGGGGAGAGCAAATCCGGTTTCTCCGATCGTTCCTGTAAGCCATTGTTTGTGCTCTTGTCCGTCACGCTCTTGACGCCCCAGTCGTCCAAGTCGGGCAAACTGTCATCGTCTTCTCCGGCCCAGTCGATGTGGCTTCCTGGAGTGTTTGGCCGATCCATGGCCACCGCTCGGACACGTTCAACCAGCGCGTCAATATCGTGCTTAATGTCGAAAGAGGGCGTTTCGGGAGGGGGCTGGGGTACCAGATGGGGAGGGAGGTCCTTAGCGATCACAGGAGACCGCTCCGCGTGGAGATGGCTCGTGCTAGACTCTCTGGAAGGGGACTTCTTTGATGACGAGATGGAAGACGTGCTCCGGTTTTGAGGGCGTTTCCGGCGGGAGCGATTGGGAGTTGTAGCAGAAACCGGGGAGTCGGACGCTACTATTGGAGCTGGCTCGATTACAATGGGGGGTACAGCTTTGCGTGGAGCCTTGGCTTCAGACGCTTTCCGTGGGCGAGACTTGGTATCCTTGGACGAGGCTGATGTCTTAGACAACGCAGGGCATGGTGCTTTGTTGGTGGATGCAGAGGTGCTCGGCACAGCCGGCGCAGGGGCAGGGGCGTTATGCGAGGCGTCCTTCGCCGAGGCGCCGTTCAGTTTGGAACCTCGGTCGTCCGGATGGGGAGAATTGGGTCCTGGTGCCCTATGTCCTCCACGCCCGCCTCCACGTCCTCCACGTCCACTGCCTCTACCGGGCCGTCCTCGAGTCATGCCACGGAAGGCAGAGCCTGGCTCGCCACCGCGACCCCATCCCTGCCTACTGCTAGGAGGCTGGTTCGCCCACATCGAGGAACCAACGCCTCCCGAGGGCGTAGATGGAGATGCCGCGGAAGCCATGGAGATGAAGGACTAGTCTGAAGTATTTTGAGTGTCCTTCAAACATGTCATGGAGCTGCGCTCAGCGGTGACGCTCGAAAATAACAGAAACAGACGTACAGGCGGTCTGGAATGCCGTTACAAACGGGTAGATGGCGTGTGGAGAGATCGCGAAAAAATCGTGCCGAGATATGGAGAGATGTACAGGGGACGTGAAAGGCGTTAGGGTGAGGGAGGGTCTGGGGAGGGTCGTCTTGACCTGCGGAGGTCGGGGCTAAGAAACCTCGTTCCGGCACGCCAGGACGGATACCGCTTCCGGACATGCCCACGTGGCCCGTGTTCTCTTTCCCTGCGATTTGCGATCGTGTGGTCCCCCTCCATCTCTCCTCCAGACCGTTCGCCACCATGTCCAAGGCTTCCCAACCAGAGCTCAAAAAGGTACGCTTGCAGGTCCATTTCAGTACCATGCCCGGAATCTCTGACACATTGGCCCATTCGCGTAGTTCATGGACAAGAAGCTCTTTGTCCATCTACAAGGCGGTCGCAAAGTTAGCGGGACGCTACGGGGATACGATTTGTTCTTGAACCTCGTTATCGACGATGCTCTTGAAGAGACAAACCCTGCCCAAAAGCATCCAATTGGCACTGTTGTACGTTCAAGTCCGTGTAAAGGAGCTCATGACCGTTTTCTCATGCCCGTGGTTTCCTCAAGGTCATCCGCGGCAACAGCGTGACGTCCATGGAGACTCTAGAGGCAATTCGGTGACCCGACCCTTGGTATGTAGGGGTTCGGTTGTGCTTTGTATCATATTTGTATTGTTACCCTCCTGTTGTCGTGCATCATCCTTGGAATGCCAATCCCCGCCTCCACATCTAATCCTCACCAAGCTTTACAGTGTCCTTAAAACAAGGTCAACGCTCACTCCATCATCTTCGCCACGCTCTCTCACTGCAATGAAAGTATCCGAGGCTCGAGAAAGCAAATTAGGAAGAACGCGAAGTGTGGCTTCGCTACAGATGCGCCCGTCGAGGAAGGCATTACTAGATATCTAGCGTAGTCGAATGTTCAAACGTCTCCAGGCCCTGATCCACGCCAAGGCAATATCTTCAAAACGATACCCTGAATAACACCATCAAACTAACAGCAGCGATGAAGAGCGCACTAATGCCGGGGGCGACAACGCCGCTCAGGGCGCCGTTCGCTCCACCAGCACTTGTCCCGCCACGACCGCGCGTCTTGCCATTGTTCCCGTTTGACGTCGCCAGAAGAGTAGCGTCAATCGTGACCGTGTTCTTCGTCTGCGTGAGCACTGTTGTGGGGTATGTCGCGACGCTCTCGCTGACCGCTGCTTGCTGTGCGGAATCGGAGAAGAACACGAGGGCGGCCCCGGGGGCAGGCACCTTGATCTGGCATGAGTTCTTCGTCTGGTCGCATTGGATTGTCTGGATAGACTCCTCCCCCTTCCAACGTCCATCGGACTGATAACGTGCGCCAAGCGTCTGCCCCCGGGAGAAAACGTTACATGGATATTCGTGCGTAACTCAAGAGCGAAGTACGTACCTGTCCTGCCCAAGTAATATTGTCCTTCTCCGACACGGAAGGCGCCAGGAGGTACTTTACCTTCACGGTGGTTGGGACGCTGTTCGCCTCGTTGAAGGTATCTCCACCCACAGAGATGGTCACGGTGTAATCGTTCGCGCCGCTCGCGTCCGTCATATAGTTGATGAGCGCCATGCGCGCCAGCTTGCCGTTCTCGTAGACTGCATACGCGGGGGTCTGGTCGTTCCCGTCATTTGGAAACAGGTCTTTGACACGCGCTGAGCCCGACTTGCCCAGTGCCTCGGCGACGAAGATAGACGAGTAGAAGATGGGGCCTGTCGTCCATTCGTGGACTCTCGACTCGTTCGTCGGTGCGGCGGTGAATGGCTGGGTTAATGGTGAGCGTTCACAACGAGACATCAGTAAAGACGACGGGAGACATACGTTGTAGGAGACGTTCTGACCACCGAAGTGGAAGAGGGCTTGGGTGAAGTTGCTATTTGCCATCTGAAGGGCATAGTCGAGACCCCACAGTGCCGAAGTGAACGTGTCACTGATACCTGGGAACCCGCCACAAGACGCGGTGTTCGTCTCAAACATGATGAAGGGCTTTCCCCATTGCTGTGCAAGCATCGTGGAATTGAGATAGGGGTTGACAAGTTTGAGCCCGGCATTGTGGGTCAGATATTGCGGGAACAACTCCAGAGGATCCTTGGGCGGATTATTGGGGTTAGGCCAGACAACGGCGCAATTGTCGCTCGGGTAGCTTTGGATTGAGCACGTTAGCAAGGCCGCCATCATTTCGAAATTGGTACAAGGTCCCTTACTGTTCCACCGCAAGCGCAGTTAGATACTGGCTGTAGGCATCTACAAAGCCGGTGTCCCACACGATCTCCGGTGCCCAGTTTGCTGAAGACACACTCGGTGCGATCAGGTTATTCTTCTTGGAAATCAAAGAATCGCTCTGGTAGGCTTGAACCATGGAGCCAAACTCGTTGAAAAAGTCCGTTGGACCCCATCCCTCCGGACGGTGTCCGTGTCTGCGCATGCGACGTTTCAGTAAACAGGACACATGGAAAGCAGCAACACTTACGACGCATAGAGATCGGGCTCGTTTGCGGCCTGGAACCCGAGGAGCTTGTCTCCCAAGATTGCCTCACCCTTTTCCGCGATCTGGAAGCGCCAGTTTGTGTCGTTGAACGGAATGCCAAGGTACCACTTGATGTTGACAAGGCTCGAAACATTGCCTAGCATGTATAATAAGTCTGGCGTGATGGCGATCACCGGCGTACTGGTCTTCGGGGGGACGTCAAAGTTATTCTTGAAGTCTCACGAGACGATCGATGAACCTACCGGGTTCGATGCATCCTCCTTGTTTTTCTCCAGGAACTTTCCATCCGGAAGGGAGTCAACCATGTATGCTGTCTCTTGCGTGTTACCGCCGACGCGGATATGCACTTCCCCGACAACGGAGGCAATTATGCTCATGAAGTTCAGGAAGGGCACGCGAAGATTCGTCCTGCGAACCCCGTTCATGAGCTTCCACGGGCCAACGGCAGCGAGGGATCAACACTTACGGACTTGTCCCAACTATAAAAGGCAAGTGACGTGGTTGGTGCGCAGCATGAGCCAGCATAGGAGGAACTCACTAAGTTGGTTGGCCACCGACATTTCTATTGAGAATCCGAAGAAGCTGCCCTGCTGGGGGATCGACAGCCCGTTCACGAGATTTGCGTCAGAGGGTACGTCAATCGTGAATTGGTTTGCCGGAGCGGGGCTGGGGATGGCAGGCGGGACCATGTAGACTGGGTTGTAAGCTGCGAGCCCGGTGTACTGAGGGGGCCCTGGTGTCGTCACGAACGAGGTCATCGAAGGACCACTGGCAGACGTGACGGAACCCGACAGGACTGGTGCCAGCGTTGTCTGTCCGGTGAGGCCATAGATCGTGACCTCGGCTTGGACCGATGCAATGAGACAGGCCGAAAGAGCGACAAAGGGTGGGTACATGCTGGGCATGGAGCAGAGGCTGCCCAGAGAGCCCAGAGAAGGGAACGTAAGGGATGACCCAAGGGAGGGCTTGAGGTGACCGAGGGCGGGCATCCGTTATATTGAGGGGACCCGACCCGACGCCAGGAAATGCTTGGCGGGCAGCCGAAGCGGCAAGGGTCCCCCGCCCGCCCTTTGGTCGGCTTCTCTCTTCATCCCACAGCGCCCATTTGACACATGGGTCAAACCAAAGGTTGAGAAAATGGGGAGAAAACACCGTCAATTCGCTTCGAAGCGGTACTAGGACGGACAGACAGGTAAGTCGATTGGGAAGGCTGTGGAGGAGAAATGAATGTATGTCACAAACTATGGCAAACGACGGTGTAAGGACTCGTCATCCGCCTCAAACAAGGACGAAGCAATCTTCCACAGCAGAGAGGCCCCGTTCGAGATGCGTCTGTGAGGACATCTCGAGGGGGCGCTGAGCACGTCCTTGTGGGGCTAAGGCAAACAAACACATCTCACTGGCGACTATATCCCCCCGCCAAAGGCGCACGTGGCGCGGCAATCGAGATCTGCAGTCGTGGTCCCAAGGACGAGCGTCACTGGAGCGTCACCAACTCGCTCGTTCTGTGCACGCAACACGCTCCTTCAGGCTCCTTCGCTTCATTCTTTCCCCCTCGTGTGTCTCTCAATAAAATGGCGTTCACCTCTAGAACATCCGAGTTCCGCCAAATCGTGAACGACAAGTCAGGACATGCCCCAGATCCCAAGCGTCGCAAGCTCTCAACACCCCCAAAGCGCCCGTCCCCAGAAGGCGAGAAGCAACGACTGCTGAACAAGGAATATGTGAAGGAGGCGTACAATGTCGTGAGTAGCCCTTCGTGTTCTGCAGACACTTTTGAACGCACGAGTTCAAGCCGTTTCGTAGCTAAACCATATTAGTACCCTCGCTCGCATGCTCACCTCAGTACGTAAAGCATACTTGAACGTCGACGTCCGGAAACCACCACTCCTACGACCAACGAGCCGAACTATCGACATCGCAGGAGGTAATCAGTCATGGGGCGATATTCGGAACCTCACGAACGAAGAGCGGGACCAGATCGACTTGCAAGCCCGCGTCATCCTGTCCCGTTGTAAAGACCGTGTCGCCCAGCTTGAAGAGCTCGAGAAGCGTGAGTCCCCCATTGCCTCCCGAGCCTCCAACCCAATTATCCTGTACTATGGGCTCGTCACCAGCAACTCAAGACTGATATCACTACCCTCCCTCCCCATACCTACAATCGTCCCTAGGCCGAGTGGAGTTTGCCGCGAGCCAGCAGAACCCGCTCACCCGTTTCCTCCCCGCCCGCCTCCGGCAGGACGACTCGACGGCCGCGTCCGACTTCGTCGCCGCCCATCACGCGTCCATCACCTGGTTCCTCTCCCGCCGCCTCGCCGAGTCCGGCCAGCTCCTGCGCGACATGCAGGAAGAGCGCATGAAGCGGCAGCTTGAGCGCACGCGCACGCTCGGCTCCGGGGCCACGCGCGACGCGGTCTTCCTAGGGTCCAACGCCAACGCCACGCCGCCGTCCCCAGCGGAGTCGTCCGCGAGCGGGAGCTGGCTGGGCAACGCCTCAAACCTCGCGTCGAGCTTCGCCGCGAGCATCGGGTCCTCCGCCGTGGGGGCGCCGTCCGACCCCATGCACTCCGCGGCGACGATCAGACCCGTGACGAGCGCGGCGGCGAGCGACTGGATGTCGGAGACGGATGAGGACGAGTTCGAGCTGAGCGCGTCGCAGATCCAGCAGTTTGAGGAGGAGAACGCGAATATCCTGCAGTCGGTGCAAGACACGCTCCAGTCCGTGCAGCAGGCGGAGGCGAGACTCATGGAGATCAGCGCGCTGCAGGTGGAGCTTGTCGCGCACCTCACGAGGCAGACCGAGCAGACCGAGCAGCTGTACGAGGACGCCATCGCGACTGCAGCGACGGTCGAGAAGGGGAACGAGCAGCTCAAGGAAGCACGGAGGAGGGCACGAGACGGCCGCAAGTGGGTCCTAATCTTCCTTATCGGGGCCAGCATGTCGCTGCTGTTCTTGCACTACTACTGAACGTGCTGTAGTCAGCTGCGTCTTGCTTTCGTACACCAATCTACTCTCGCCTCTCTCGTTATGCTCGTATGTATAGAAGCAGAATTAGTCGTCCAGGATTCTATGGTTATTTAGAAGTACATGGTCCAAAGGATTATCCACCCATCTCTATCAGGCTGTACACATCATACCCGCAACAGTCGCCGGACAGCAGGACATGTATCATAACAATACTTCACACATGGACATCTCAAGCAGAAGAACCGTCGTACCTTGCTCTAGAATCGCTGTGGGGACCCAGCAGTGGCGCACCCTCCTCGGCCTCTTCGATGGCTTCAGCGGCGAGTTCATCAACTTCGGGGGGGACACCTTGAAGGTGCAGGATCTCGTTTCGCATAAGACGATAGATGATCCTGTGAGATGTTGCATCAATTACCGTATGACCTTATCTTGATACTTAGCATTCTTACCAGCTAGCGAGAGCTGCGATGATGACCCCGCCAACAGAAATAAAAATGTTCAAGATTTTTGTTGCTGTTGCGATGGGTACATAGTGAGGATAGGTCAATAGCGGTGAAGACGATCAACTCACTTGTGTCCATGTGCGACCTGGTCTCGCCGTCGGATAAGTCGGCTAGACGCGAGCCCACAAACACAAACACGGCGACCTTTGGGAAGACGATGAAGGTCGCCAGGAAGAACTGCCACAGGGCGACGGATTGGATGGACTGGGTACAACAGCGGTCGTGGTCAGCAAAGCTGAGTAAACTACTAGGTGGGACTTACGGCGAAGAGGGTGTTCGAGTACACCCATGGCGGGAACGGGGACGCTCGGATGAGGATGATCAGAGGCAGACCCTTCGAAGCCTAGAAGTGCAGAAGAGAAGATGGTACGTCACACGTCGATCATTATCGCGACAAGTGTATAACATACGACAACGGTCTCGAGCGCCTGCCATTTCTCGTTGGACTCGGACCACCTGCGCAATCTCCTGCTGAAGAGGAGGCGGAGGATGACGAAGGTGAATGCGGAGCCAAAGAGGGACCCGCCGGCAGCGATGGGGAAGCCCTTCATGCCGTAGGCATAGCCGCAGAGGGTTGTCAATGTGGTGTGGCCGAAGGCCGGTGGGAAAGAGATGACGACTGGGGTATTTTGTCTGAACATCGCGCAGGGGTGGCATTAAATAGCACTCACAAAAGATGGAGGTGAGAATAAGCCAGCCGAAGCGGAAGTGACTGATTCTCTGCGCGAGGTTGTAAAGTGTCTGGCCAATTCGATCGGGCCCAATGACGAGGAAGGCCGTAGCTAGGGAGAGGTACAAAAAGAAGGTGCCCCAGACAAACAGCTTCGGGAGCTCTAGGTGAAGCAATACTATGGCATAACGTTGGTTACACGGTGACACACCTTCTGGTAGATGTTTAACTTCTTGTATCGCTGGACCGCTGCTGCACCATACTGCTTAGCTTTGGCAAACACCAATCGGAGCATGCCTGCTTTATCTTCTACGGCCACGCCGAGCGATGTAAGGGGAGTAGGGAACGTGTGACGAGCTCAGGGCGTCGTGTTGGAGGTAGTGGGGAGGTGAAAGGGGGAAGGAGGCGGCGAGAATGACGTAAGTAGCCAGAGTGAGCATTCGGAATGGCGGGGGGCATGCCGCGGGCACGCATTGTCGCAGCGCAGTGATCGAGCATATACTTGTGTTCTGGATGGGACCGCCGGCCTCGGAAGGAGCATGTCCTGTTCAGATGTGACGGAATGACAAGAGTACAGTCCCTGAGGTATTTTCAAAAGGTAAATGAAGGAAAATAAGGTCAAGAAACATGTCTTTAAGTTGCCGAGCCGAGGATGTCGAGAACGTCATCGGGCCGAATGCGGCACGGCTTGACAGGTAGCGCCACAACGGTGTGAGAGCCAGCGCGTGTTAGCGCGTCCAGTCACTGGACTCCAGTGCCAGTCTGCGACCATGGAGAAGTTCTCTGCCTTCAGAGTAAGCACTGCAGCCACTTCCTCTTCCCGTGCACGCCAAACTGAGACACTCCTCAAGGACCCGGGTACAGGGATCCAGGTTCGTCTGCGCTCCATGCGTGACTGCATGCCAGAAATGCTGAAGTGACACCTCCCGCACTAGCCTTTCCTGCGGCCCGTACCCCCCTCTTCCTCCGATATCCTTGCGAGTGTCTTGGCTCCTGTCGGGTATGCACTAGGAGTAGTGAAGACAGCAGTCTTGCTCAGTCTCGCGGTGGTCTACTTTGTCCTGGTGGAGGGAGTGTGCTTGGTATTTGTGAGCACAACCCTCTACCCATCTTTCCTTGTTCGCTCAAATGACTAGATATCAGTCCCCCATACGACCATTGCATAGGACTGTCACTCATATCTTCACTGCCCTGCTATCTCGGCTAGCCTTGCTCTTCGTGGGGCTGTACTGGATCCCGGTCGAGGTCGTGGCACGTAAACGGGGGTATGCCTTTGATTCCTACACTCTTCTGCAAACCGTGTTAATCACAGCCATAGTCGGAACACCCCCAGAAATGAGGCCTGGAGTCCACATGCAGGCGACCTCATTGTCTCCAACTGGGCCTCGTGGGTAGAGCTTCTGTGGCTTGCATTCCGGTACGCCATCATGCCGTATCCACCTACTTCGTCTACGCACATCTCAATCACTGCTGTACCCTCAGCTTCAACCCCACATTTATCCTCCCCGTCGTCGATACCCTAGACATCCCCCCGCCGGCCGAGAAGTCCGCCCCACTCACCCGCACACCGGGCCGCCGTACGGGCACTGGCTCTGCGGCGATCTCCTCACCCGCAACGCGCACCCCGACACAACGAACCCCCATTCGCGGCTTCCGCCGTGTTGGCCTCCTGCGCATGCTCGCGTCGACCGCGCACCTCCCGCTTGTCTCGGGCGCCGCGTCCGCGCCGCCAGAAACCCTGGAGGAGATCCGCAGCACGGCCGGCGCGCCCGTCGTCGTGTTCCCGGAGTGCACGACGAGCAACGGCCGCGCGCTGCTGAGGTTCGCGGACGTCTTCGGAGACGTCAAGCTTCCCGTGATGAAGTACAAGGTGTTCGTCATGTGTGTTCGGTAAGCGCCCAACGTTATTTCTGCCGACTGAGTTCGTGTTGGCTCACTGGCGCAAATATAGCTACGACCCGCCGACGGCCGTCGCCCCGACGCTCTCCCATTCTATCCCGTCGCGATTCGCTAACCCTTTCCCGCATGTTTTCAAGCTGGCCAGCACACTGGCGCCCCACACGATGTCGATACGCCTGCTTTCGCCGTCCGAATCGCCCAGCTCGGGCTCATTCCTCCTGAGCGAGTTCCTCACGGGGGGCACATACACCGACGAGCTCGCGGAATGTTGCGCCGCGTTGATGGCGCAGATCGGCCGTGTCAAGCGCGTGGGACTAGGCTGGGAAGACAAGGCCGCATTCCTGAACTTGTACAAAGGGAGACGGTAGACTCCAGTACAGCATACAGTCGCATCTGGTCGAGAGCAGTTGGCAATGCAAAATACACAGGACGCTTCCTGAATGATCGAATATGGGTTTCTGGACGGTTCGTTGGACACTCGGGTCGTGAATTTGTATGGACACCTTCGTGGGGTATTGGTAGATGTGCGGCGGGGACGGTCATCTGAAGTGCCAGCCAGACGAATTCCCTTGACCTAGACCCTGGCTCTGGGTATTTTGTTGGGAAGCCATGGCGTACTCATGCGGCAGGGTCCTGTCGGGGAACAAGGCCGGGTAACCCCCCATGCTTGGTGTGTACGGCGGCATGTAGAATGACCCGGAGAAGGTGGCGGGGTCTCTTGAGGACCCTCCTGCCTCTCTTGAGCGATAGTCGGACTGCACGCGGTATGAAGGGCCTTCCCCCTGGTCGGGTATATACCCTGTGCCTTGGTCTTGCCTGGGACGCGAAGGGGACCGGGTCTCGGCTGGAGTTCGCGCCCCCTCAGGAGAGTGTGAATGGTCGCTGCCGGATGCCACTGGACGCTGCAAAGCTGCGTCAGCATCGACGGCGGAAATGGGTCGTAAGGAAGTTTCGAAGACGAGCACCGACCTGTCGCTGTACTCGTACTACGTTTCCGAGGAGCTCTCTGCCATCTAGCTCCCTCACCGCTAATTCGGCATCTTCTTCTAGGAAGTAATTGATGAACCTGCGTCCCGACTCAGCCTCTGATGACTCGAGCACTGGTATCGATGTGGAGGAGCACTGACCCTCTAGTGCGATGCTCCCGGTCGACGTCACAGTATGCCACCTCGCAGCCGATCGAACGGCCGAAATCCTTCAGTTCCTAATGATCCCAGTGGTCCTGGTGAGAACTAAAAAAGTGCCGCGGGCATATTAGCGGCAACATACCTGCCAACACGTGCGCGGGTTCAAGCCCTTGATGATGACGGCGTACCTCCTCTTCTGTCCATCAATGGTACGCTGGAGGAGTAGCGAACCAGGCCTTCAGACGGGGCGGGGTCAGCACACGGCCGCAGTAGTTCACAGACTCATGGGGAAGCGACATACTCTTCAGGATAGCGGTGAAATCGATCAGCCCGAGCTAGCTGCATCTTGATGTCTACAGGACTCGTAAGTTGGCGCTGCAAGAGGGCTAAGGGTGTCGAAGGAGGGTGCTCACCGGTGCCCAAGAACGACTGGTTGGAAAACGCGCGAACTACGTCCTGTGCCAAATACGAGTATGCAGCTGCAGTGCTGCGTGACGTGTAGAACAGACATTCTCACCAGTGCATCCTAGTCGCAACGAGGTGAGGATTCGAGCGGTGTAGAAGAGCACTGCCCCACTTACTTTCGGGGACTCGAATTGTGCGAAGCCAAAACCTGTGGAGACCAGGATGTTGGTGCTTTCTACTCGGTTTCAAAGGATAATTTGGAGGGCGTGTATATGGCCTACCAGGTCGCAGCTTGATCTCCGTAATGCGTCCGTAAGGTGCCAGGTGCTGTCGTAAAGTGAGGGTGCAGCCTCGGAGAGGTAAAGAGGTCACGGTAAACACCTTGAATATTTCTTCGCCACTAAGGCTGTCGGGTACCCCTGCGAAACATGGATTAGGGTGGCGAAAATAAAACAACAAAGACAGCGATCGTCACCGCCGAGGTAAACGCGAGCAGAGTCCATCTGACGGCAAACAAGCCAAGCTGTGGAAGGATGAAACAAGGGGAGTGAAGAGGCGCGGACCGGACGGCTTGGGAGTTGGGGTAAGGGCTGTCGACCAGCAGCTTTGAAGGTTAGTAAGGCACCACGGGAAACGCCCCAAGGCGCAATGCACATAACCCGACACCTCGGGGCGTCACGCGTGAAGGGGCCGAGAGAACCAACGCCTACACAAGGCAGTGACGTGTGATACTTGGGTGCCATCCGTCCGTCCTACATGCAAGGGACTCGGACCAACTGGAGCACCGGGATAAGATTTACACCCCCAGCAGGAAGAAGGCGTTCGATCGGACAGTCATCGCCCTCCTCGCACCCTATTGTGCGGTGACAGTTCGAAGGTTCCATTCCGGCGGAGACAAACGGGGCTCTATATGTGGATCCAGACAACGCGCCGCGCCCATGAAAGAAAGGAAGGACGCACGACGGCCGTACAACAGACTGCCTCTGCACCGCTCGACACTTCTACACGTTCCTACTACAGCACCCCCTCCCCTCCCTACAGCCTCGCTCGAGTCGCCTTCACAATCTCCTGGAAGGCCCTGCGCAGGTCGTCCTTGAGGTCCTACATTACGAGGAGCAGATCGGCTTCGAGTCAGAGAGAAGGCTGCAGCACAGGTTCGCCGGGCCCACGGTACGCACCTCCAGGTCCTCCACGCCCACGCTGATACGGATGAGCCGCGGGTCTGCCCCGGGGTCAGAGTGCACGCGCTGCTCCATCAGCGACTCCACGCCGCCCAGGCTCGTCGCCGGCTACGTCCTCGTCAATCCCCCAACGCTAAACAAAAGGACGCGGCCGCCACACTCACGATGAAGTACTTGACAGTGTGCGGGAGCAACGCCGCATACTGCTCCTTCGCCATCTGGGCTCGGGCCTGCGTTAGCCACCCATCGCCACGGTGAGTCGCACGCCTAGGCTCGGACTTACGAAGAGGGCAAACGTCGCCGGGTGCCCGCCCTCGAGCTGCGTGGCGGGGTCGAACCCGCGCGCGTCGACGCCCTGCAGGCTCGAGTGCCACACCTTCTCGATGACGCCCGCGGGGATCCCATCGTGCCCCCTGCCCTGGGAACCCCCCAGCGCCACATACAGTACGTAAATGGGGCGGTGTGGCGATGCGGGGACAAGCATTAGCATTGATATTGAAGGAGTTAGTAAGGGAGCAACAAAGGGGGGACAGCAAAAACACATACGCCGGCGGCTTTGGACAGCCACTGAGCGAGGCCAGTCGCATTTTCGGACTGGCGGGGGACGCGGAGGTGGAGCGTGCGGAGGGAGCGGAGGAGCAGCCAGGACTCCAGCGAGCCCATCATGTTGCCGAGGAATGTACGGATGTGCCACAGCTGCTCGAGAAAAATGAAGAAGAATGAGTGGTATTGGTATACCTGTGCAAGGGTGTGATGTTGAACATGGACACACCTCTTTCCACTTCTCGACCGTTGGGGCTACGAGGACACCGCACAGGAGGTCCGAGTGGCCGCCGAAGTACTTGGTTCCTGTATTCCTGTAAGCGACAAGAAGGTATGAAATTGAAATTATGTGTTCGCGAAACGCACCGCTGTGCATGACGATGTCCGCGCCCCACTTGAACGGGTACTGGAGGGGCGGTGGGCCGAACGTGGCGTCGACAAGCAGCCAGCCTCCGGCTTTGTGGATCTTGTCTGCATAATATTTGATGTCCCTGGACAAGGGCTTTATGTTCTGCCAAACACGAGGAGGGTCATCATGCAAACTTACCGAGCCTCGCCAGTAGGGTTGAGGGGCGTCTCGAGCCAGCAGAGGTCGCCCGGTTGAAAATTGTCGTCAAGCCCGACGATAGGAAGGTTTCCCTGGCGGCTACGTTTGTAAACGTCGATTGTGGCATGGCATCCGTGGTAGCCGGCTGTGATTGCGACGCGCTTCGGGTTGAAGTAGACGAGAGCCTGAAAAGTGTCAGTGTGAGCCAACTGGACAGGGCGGTCCTTATAAGTAGTGGGGGCACTAACGGCGTAGGACGCAGCGAGACCGGAAGCGAATGTAATAGCATAGCCGTCCTGCAGAAAGAGGTTCAGCATCGAGCTTCCGTAGAAGAGTTGGGTGAATTTACGTTGATTTTGCTGAGGACACGCTCGGCGCGGGTGCTGACGTTCTGGGTGTAGCGAGAATAGAGATGACGCTTTGGGTTCCATTCATCAAACTGTTCGTTGGGGCATTTAGTAGGATCGGCGGCTCTGAACGCTAACGAAGGAAAATGAGTTTGGAAGAGCGTTTAGGGGAACTTGAGGGTTAGGGCGACGAACTGGTGGAGACGGAGATGGAGGGAGCTACTTCTGGACCATGGAGGTCGTCATCGGTGTGGATGAGCTGAGTTCCGGTGAGCTTGTTGGTGTCCTTGGGGGCCATAGTGCACAGTGGAAGGCCTGGTCGCACTGGCTGCTGAGGTAGTATCTGGTATCAGCGAGGACTCTGACGTGACCGTTGGAATATTCAAATACCTGGAAAAAACGACCGGCCCGTCTCTCCAACAAAACGCAAGCCTCACGCGGCCATGCTTCCTCGAGGCCTCGGTCACCCCTCGGCAGCTTTCAGAAGCACGCGTTTGACTCAATCTTGACGCGCTGGACGTGGTGCACTTCCCAGCACGTGCGTGTGACGCGACGCGCTGCAGGCTGGGCGCTACCCGCCAAAGAGCGGCAGCTGGGCCCAGACCGTTCAGAGTTGCTCCTGCTCCGAGTCTCCCCTCAGCCGCAGACAGAGACCGGGAGCCCAACCCTGTCCACCGCTACAGTGCACCGCTCTCGCGTCTCTCTCTGCCCCGCTCGTTCCATCTTGCCTTTCGACGCCCATTTCTAGTCACGCCCAACGGCCTTCGCGCGGGACCTGGGCCGCCATGAAGCTTCCCACCTGGGCCCTCCTCTCTCTCGCTGCTGCCTTGAGCTTGGCTATACCAGCTCCTGCTTCGTTCTTTGGCGCATCCGCTCTGGACATTAATGCCGACCGCATAGCCTTGGAACGACGCTACACAACGCCCCACTCCCTAGGCGACAACTATGTCTTTGACCCCCGCGACGGCTGGCAGACGGTCAACACAACCAACCTTCTCTACAAGTACCAACGACGCGCAATCACCAAGCACGTAGGCTATGATACCGAACCTGACGATGACGATGGTCCTGACTATGGCGACACACTCCTCGACTCTGATGCTGGCGACGAGGTCCGCGGCTACACCCATGGAACTGGCGGCATGAATGTCTCTCCTCCTGCGACCAACGGCACTCGAAGAATGAGGCTTGTCCGTCGCGCAAGGAACTCTCCGTCTAGTTCAAAGGCGCACAAAGCACAGTCCAAAACCAAGTCCAAAACCAAGCCCAAGCCCAAGAAGCCCGCCGCAACTCAGAAAGACGCGAAGAAGGATGTCCTCAATGCGGCCACCACACAGACTGGTCTCCTCAACAGTTTCAGGAAGGTGCTCCAGTCCATCAAGCCTGTCGGGAAGCCGGAGCCTGTCACGATCACTTGGTATGCGCCGGAGCCTCGACGTCTGCCTGGGCCTGCTTTCATATCCTTTCCTGGTCGGTCATAGGTATACCGGACACGACCTCGAGAATCCTAGCTGCTGGCCAAACCCCACATGGGCACCAACGGTACCGTTTATCCTATCTGTCTTGTATGCTGACTTCCGAACCGTATCGTACGGTCCAGGACAAGTCCTTCGCGGCCGCACTCACGCTCGTCGGCTGGGAGAGCAAGCCGGAGTGCTTCAAGTTCCTGGAGTGTATGTCTACCCCGGTCCTTGTTCCTTTTCTCGGTTTGTTGATCTTACGGCACCGCGGCAGTGTGCAACACACCTCAGAAATGCGTTTTTGCTCGTGTTGTGGACTCCTGTGCGGGCTGCGCCGATGGCTCCAAGCACGTAGACCTGACCAAGGCCGCCTTCTCGAACCTCGCAAACCTTGATGAGGGCCTCCTGACTGTGCAGATGCGGCAGGCAACGGACCCCATGGACGGCTGGTACGTCCCCTTCCCCTTCTCTTTTTCATTTGTGAGCGTGGCCTGTCCTTACTCATCAACGGGTTGGGCACTTATTGCACGCAGGTTGGATGAGCTTTGGGGCCCGAAGATGACCGAGAACAATTAGCCCCGTGTGCGCAACCAGCACTATTATCACTATTTCTACTCTGTCCATTACTAGTCTCACCTGGCCTTCAGCATGTATCGATAGTGGATAACACATCCTACCAGACACAGCTTACACGCTACTAGCAGCATATAATACTACTTTTCTATGCACCATACTCATAGAGCATGGCACATATCACTACGTCTTCACGTTCACCCGCTTGCGCTTCTTCCCGCCGTCCGCGATCTTCTCCCGCACCTGCTCCTCAGTGAGCGCTTCGTCTTTCTCAAAGAATTCCGCTGTGCGGCGTGCGTCATTCTGCCGCTGCACGAAGCGCAGCGCGGCCAAATTGTACCCGATCATCTCCTTCTGACGGCGGAGGCCCTCGCGCAAGCTCCGCCGCAGAGGGATGAGCGCAGTGCGCATCACACGGTTCGCGACGATCTGGTGGTGGTGCGTCTTGAGCAGGAAGAAGATGATGCGCGACGTCAGCACGATGTTCCATTCCTGCGTGCGTCCCATGTCAGCCACAACCACAACCACACCACACCAGAACGAGAAGGGAAGGTGGGAAAGGGAGGAAAACGCACATGCTGCGCCCAGACGTTCAAATAGCGCATCAGACTGACGACCTTCCCGAACGGCAGCACGAGCAGCGCATCATAGAGCGCCGTCCCAGGCACCTTCTCCACGACGCGTAGGACCCATTCCTCCGGCTCAACGTCGTACGCCGCGAGCACCGCGTTGCGCGGCGGGGGCGCGACCGTCGCCGCAAGCCCGCCCTTGCGCTTCGCCTCCTCGTACTCGCGGAACGTCTCCAGCTCCGCGTCCGCGAGGTCGATCGCCTCCATGATGCGTTCCCCCGCCATGAGCGTCTCTGTGGTTTGTTTCGACACGCCCGTCGTCTCCGTCATCGCGTCGACCGAGGCGGAAGGGTCCGCGCCGCCGGGTGCGCCGGAGCCGATGGGAGCGTCGGCGCGGTTGAGAGCGTCGGCGATGCCGGTCTCGTACAGGGCTTCGAGCTCTCGCTCGCGCTCTTCTTCGAGGAAAAGCTATGTATGATACACCATAATATGAGTAGGTGTAACTTTGAGAAATAATCCAATATGGATGCGCACCGGTTCGTCGAGCTTCTCCCAGACGCGAATCGATTTGTCGTGCGAGCCGGTGACGACAAATTTGCCGTGGTGGCTCACAGCGAGCGCCCACACCTCGCCGTGGTGGCCTTCCAGTTTCTGGATGTTCTCGAACTGCATTACATCACGCACGTCAGCTCCTTCTGGTTCGAAGACACGCGAGTATGAGGCATACTTTGTCGCCATCCCAGTACTTAAGCAGCTTGTCCTTTCCGACGGTCCAGAAGTAGTGTGAGGGCTTCGCGTCCCCATCGCGCGCGTCCGTGCGTTCGAACGCGACCTGCATAACGCTCTCGTCGTGCGCGAAGATGCTCTTGTGGCAGTCCCCGAAGTCAAGACCCCAGATCTTCACGTTTTTATCCGCGGAGCACGTCACGAGAAGCTTCGAGTCGGCGGAGACGTCCATGGACAGCACAGGCAATTTGTGCCCGTAAAGCGAGAGGAAGAACTTGAGTGTATCCTGGTAGAAGACCTTCACCGTCGAGTCGAGCAGCGCGACAGCGAGAAGTTTGCCGTTCGGACTGTACCGTACTGAGAGCACGTCGTCAGTCATCTTGAGAGTGCGGATATGGACAAGGGTGAGGAGGTTAGTGCTCCGGGGCTGCGATGAAAGTCAGCATCAACGACAAGACGATGACGAGAGGAGGGAGACTGACATTGTCGCTGTTGGCCGGCTTATGCTCGAAGTCCCAGAACTTCACGTCCTTGTCTGCACTCCCGCTAACGAGCCCATTGCCATCTGGGCGGAGGTGAATGGACCACACGGTTGTTGAATGGGCTTGCACGGTGTCGACAAGCGACGATGACGCGATATCGTATATGAGGATCTCCCCAGATTTTGTGCCCACAGCTACTTGGCGATCACCAGGCAGGAAGGTGCTGCATATTGCGTACCCACAATCCATGGTGCGTATGCACGCCGTGGTTTTTATGTTCCAAATCTTCAACGATCCTGGAGAATAAGCTCAGTATATATGCGCAGATAGTCATAGTCGAAGCGAAATCGTGTACCATTTGACGCTGAAGCTAAAAGCTGGTCGTCGGAGCTTAGGCATAGCGTCCGGACGTCTGTCCTGTGGCCCGGGAGGTCCACAGAGAATATACGGGTGGCTTCGGGAGGATCGTCCTTTGACTTGGTCGGTGGGGGAATGGTGTACACTTCCAATGCGTTGTTCGCCAGTGCGACGAACAACTGGGTGTTATCCTTCCCGCTGTTCTCTTCCCCACCGAAGTCAAATGATCGGACCTTGCCACCCGCCCGGACAATCAGGTATGGCTGGAAGAGGTCCGCTAGCTCGACATCTCTTTCTTCTGCGACATCCATGACCACGCCGACCTCGGCGTCCTTTTTCTTGCCCTTCTCCTTCTCCTGTTCCCTCTCCTTGGCGCGCTTTCGCCTTCGTGCCTGCTTTTTCTTGATCTCCTCTTCGGTACGTATCCTGAATACCTCTACTGTCTTATCGTGCGATTGAACGCCGAGATATGGTTTGTGGGGGTGGAAAGAAATCTGCGAAACCCTATTGGCTGAGGCAAGGGGGAGCGTAGTCACCAGGTTGATGAATTTGGTGACCTGGAGCATGGTGTTAGAAAAGCCCTGCAATCGCACAGATTTAAACCCACCTCTCCTGACTCGGTCTCCTGCAATCCCTGCGCAAGAGCTTCATGGTCTATTTTCCATGCCTTCATTTCTCCTTCTCCGCTCCCCGTGAAGACAAGCTCCTGCTCCGGATTGAGGTCCATGGTCCAGACCTCCGACCGATGGGCAACAACGGTTTGGACGCAGTGTTGAGTAGAAAGGTCCCATAGTTTGAGGAAGGTGTCCTTGGACCCAGACAAGAGGAAGCCGGGAGCGGTGCCGGTCGAAGTTGAAGGCGCAGACTCGGCGGTGGGACGGACAAAACGGATGGCGGTGACTTGGTCTCTGTGGCCTCGTAGCCTACGCACCCGCATGAAATGAAAGATATGCGCAGTCATTTCAGGAGACATACCGATAGAGCCCAGCTTCTCCAACTACATCCCAGAGAATGAGGTCTGTGTCCTGCGATCCCGAGGCAAGTCTCGTGCCGGCCTCGTCGAAGGCAAGGGCAGTGACCGCTTTCTTGTGACCGTTGAAGGTAGCAAGGACTGACTGTGATGACGCGCTCCAGAGGCGGATGGAACCGTCTGCATAGCCAACGGCGAATGCATCCCTCTGGGGAGACCTCAAAATGCAGGTGACCTCTGCTCGGTGACCGGTTTCATGCCACATTGCGAGCTACAAGAAATAAGTTATGCGCATATCATAGAGGGTATAGCACATACCTGTTGACCCTTCTTGACATCCCAAACCAGCACATCTTCGAGTGCAGGGACGTAAGCTGATTTGCCGTCGTAATGGGAGTTGGACGAGGAACTGCACACGAGCCCAAATGCCTGCGCGAGCGTTCAGAGCACAGCTCTAGCAGACAAGTAAGCACCATACCTCTGTAGGCCCATGGCGTAAGTAGCTTTGGACCATGGCGAGCGTGCAGAGAGTCGGGCAAGGCGGAGACGACGGACGCGACGCGATCGAGAGCCAATGGGAAGCTTGAAGAGGAATCTTTTCGCGGATTCCCACGCGTGCTACGCTCGATGCTGCTCCGATCTGGCCTCGCCCCGTCGATTCGCCCCGTCTCTGCGGCCCTCGCCCGTTCTCACAGAGCACACAAAGCCTGCCTAATCGGTGCAATCCATTGTGCTCATCCCCAGAGCTCTCTCTCCCTCTTCCGCACCATGACCATGACCCAGCGCGCAGGCCCAGAGGCTGCACACAAGCTCCTCGACTTTGTCAACGCCTCCCCGACTCCCTTCCATGCCGTTCGCGCGGCATCCGCTCGTCTCGAGAGGGCCGGCTTCCAGAAGGTACGCGCGCGCCAAGGTGTGTAGTTTGCCACGCCGCTCATGATGGTCAGATAAGAGAAGAGGATGACTGGGAGAAGAGCTTGAAGGCCGGTGGCAAGTACTACTTTACTCGGTTTGTCGCTCTCCTGCTCGTGTGACCTGACCTGCGAGGTACTCAACATGACGCAATAGTAACCAGAGCGCACTGCTTGCCTTCATCATTCCACAAGACTGGAAGCCTGGCGCTGGTGTCTCTATTGTTGCCACACACATCGACAGCCCTAATCTCCGCGTCAGTCCAGGCCGATCCGGGGGCTAGGCTGAGGATGCTGATCATCTCTGCATCCAATACTTAGATCAGGCCCGTGTCTAAGAAGAACAAGGTCGGATATCTCCAGGTTGGTATCGAAACCTACGGTGGCGGAATCTGGCACTCCTGGTTCGACCGTGACCTGGCCTTGGCCGGACGAGTCGTCATCGCTGACAAGAGCGGTAACTTCACATCCAAGCTTGTGCGCATCGACCGGCCTCTCCTGCGCATTCCCACTCTTGCTATTCATCGTACGTTGCTAAATCATATTCTGATGGGATATATGCTATACGATGTCATTCAGTGGAGAGAGGTGCGGCGGATAACTTCCAGTTCAACACCGAATCGGAATTCATCCCCATTCTCGGACTCGTTGAGTCTAAACTGAACTCCCCAACCGGTGGGGCTAAAGGATCGCGAAAAGCGACGAACATTCAGGAGAACCACCATCCCGAGCTCCTGTCGTTACTCTCCAACGAGCTCTCTGTTGCTCCAGAGTACATCCATGACTTTGAGCTGTGTGTATCCATACATTTCATGCGGTATGCTGCTGACTGTTGGCCAGGCACCTGTACGACGCACAACCGTCCGTCCTCGGCGGTATCAATCATGAGTTCATCTTCAGCCCCCGCATGGACAATCAATTCTCTTCGTAAGCAATGACTCTCGTCCGTTCCCGATATTTATCTGATCGGGTCTGCCAGATTCTGCGCTGTTGAGGCCATCGCTACTTTTGCGTCTTCCTCGAACTTCAACATTCTCGAGGGAAACGTGAGCGCGATCTCGCTTTTCAACCACGAAGAAATTGGGTCTGTTTCTACCACCGGCGCCGAGTCCTCCATTATACCCTCCTTCCTTCAACGCCTTTCCCCTACCCCGACAGCCTACGCACAATCCGTCGCACGCTCCTTCCTTGTGAGCGCTGATATGGGTCACGCCGTACACCCCAACTACACAAGCAAACACGAGGAGAATCACGCACCAAAGGTCAATGGTGGTGTAGTGATCAAGACTAACGCGAAGCAGAGGTACGCGAGTGACTCGATCGGCTCCTTTGTCGTCAAGAAGCTAGCCGAGAGGAAGGATGGTCAAGTGCAGGAGTTCGAAGTCCGGAATGACATGTACGTACGCGTTCTATTGGGAGCTGTCTGCGTTGAATTGGCGCGATATTCACCAATTTCTTGAATGACAGGCCGTGCGGCTCGACTGTGGGGCCAATGTTGTCGAAGCTCGGCGTCCGAACGGTCGATGTCGGCTGGGCGATGCTTTCGATGCATTCCATTCGCGAGACCGCGGGGTCACACGATGTCCAGTATGCGATCGACCTCTTCACCTCTTTCTTCGAGGGTTTCAACGAGCTCGACAAGTCGCTCACCGTTGAGTGACGTGTTCTCTATTCAGCTATGCCGAGACTCGCTCTCCGGGAGTGCGAAATGTACCAACACGAACAACCTATTACAATTTGTTGTAGTATCATTCACTGACAGGCTATCTGCCTTATTGGCGTGGTGTCGCGGCCACAGCAACAATCCAGTAAGTACGGCCCTGCTAGTGCCACACGGTGTTTTTGGCTGCAAGCAGTGCAATCGGCAGAGGCGCTCCTCCGCCATGGAATGAACGTGTCGTGACCTATTTTTATGATCTTGGTTGCGGATAGTTCGTCAAGTCCCCAGTGCCGAAGGTAGCCACCAGCTTGAGCATCTTTTTACGGTGGGATCAAGTGGGACGGATATTATTCTTCTGGTGCGTGATCGCTGGTACACCCTTGCACTCCCGAAAGCCTACTGTACATCGTTGCCTCGGTAGCTTTTCGGGGGGGAGGGGAGAGCGCTTTTCTCGACAAGCATGTATTGCTCACCTGGCATCGATCTATCACCTTCCACGCGATGCTGGCACATTTCGCCGTGCCACACCACGTGGCCTTAGACCGCGACTCGACCAGGTTGCCATCAGTGGCATCAGTACTGCCAGGCGTTGTTGGCGCTTATCCTAATGCGCCTCCAAAGAGGACGCGCTGAGAAGGGGAACATCGATGATCATCCACTCCTCGAATGGAGGCTTCCCCTTGAAGCTTGATACCTCGCACGCTATGCCACCTGTAACCTTATAAAGGCCCCTTACCTCCGGAGAGGCCTCTCCGCCACAGGCACTTCCGTTCGCGATCCTTTAGGTCGACACACCATGGAGCGTACCGGCAAGGTCAAGGTCCCCCCCGCCGTTGCTGATGAGAAAACCGCGCTACTAATGTATCACATCGCACAACGCTGGGAGACAATCGAAATTGTCCCTATGAAATACAGTATGTCGTATCCTTTTGTGAGCTCAAATACATCTTTTACAAAACCATCATCCAGGTGACTTGCCGCAAGGGGCAGAGTCGCTTCGGAGAGCATTCTTGAACGATCCCCTCATGAGGTACTTTGTTGTAAGTCTGCCTGTAATTATCACCATTCACGTCATCTCACCAGCGATATGTCCCAGACAGCAGACACGGCACCCTTCCAAGGCCTGCGGAGCAAAGCCATTAATGTAGTAGACTGGGTGGGGGCTATGCGCCAACACCGGATGGTGACGATCGGAGGCGGCTTGTCGCTCATGAAATAGTAAGTCCATTATAGAACATCGAGACTTCCATCCGATCGGGTTTTCTGAGTGTTCAAGGTACTTTAGTGGATCACCGGGTAACCAAAACAACCTCGCCGTCGTCGCCTATTTGATGAAAGCCCTCGGACGGCTGCGTCCTCAGGAATGTGCCAAGGTAAGTCATGTGAAGAGTATTTCGTGCACGGAGTGCTCACTTTTCGCCTTAAGCGATGGAAAGAATTCGGTGCAAAGGCCCAGACGTTGGTCAATGAGGCATTTGGCGAGAAAGTCAAGGACATGTACGAAATCCAAGCTCTCTGCACAGATCCTGATGCCCAAGGTCGTGGGTACGCATCCGCGCTTGTCGAGTATGTCCTAAAGCAAGTTAGTGGTTTCCTCTACATGTCTTTTCGCGTCAATTTGCTGGACTGAAGGTCTCAAGGGCGATGCTGACGGCCATGATGTCTGGTTGTTGGCAACTGATGCATACGGGTTTTATGAACCTTTCGGCTTTGCGGTGGTTCGGAGCGGGATGATAGCGGTAGACAACCCCGCGTGGAATGGTGAGCCCATCACGCTGTACATCGTAAGTCGCATCTACGTATACTATCCTCCAAGCCACTCTGACACCCGATACAGATGCATAGGCCTGCTGTGACACCAGAGCTTAAGTAGTAAGCGTCGGTAGTTAAGGCTCCCAGCCTTACCGGCAGTTGTGTGTCTGCTTGTGATCATTTGGGATGAATGCACGTCTGCGGAATACATGCCCTGAACTGCTATCACGAGACAAACGAACTAAAAACAGCTGAAGGCGGATTTCGATGGCGGGATACGGCAAATGAGCTGTCTGGACCCATGCAACTTGCAGATCCAAGCTTGCCGTCATTTGTAGGCTGCTCTCTATTAATGCCAGCCATTATTCTTTTCGTTTTCCCTATGATTCCGGGGCGGATCCTTCACGCCACTTTCTTAACTCTCCTATGCGACTCTCTTCCTTTTGGCAGGTAGCGATCAAACGTTGAGGACACTTGTCCATTGTGGCCTATATTCCCCATTATCGCCGGACATATCACTTGGAGTTTCGAGCTGCGGCCACCATCTCAAAGTTGTTCCCCTGGTCATCAAGCTTCGTCGCCCCCCAAAAGGCATTACCCTACATCAATTGCACCTCATTCTATTCGTATGCCTCACGTCCATCATTTCTCGAATATCTTCTGACTTCGGTCTAGATTAGCTCCCTGTTCCCAGGTGGCACCGTGACTCTGAAGTGCCGGCTGCAGGGCACAAGAAGCGTTCGCCCAAGTATATAAGGCTCAGAGGGCTTTGACGAATCGTCGCCAAACCTGCCATGTTCATCCCACCCCGCCTAGTTCCCGTCCAGCTCCGCTTCCTTCCGGGACACAGCTCATTTCCTACGCTCGACGAAACCTTTGGCGCCGTCCTCGTTGGAACTTTCTTTAGTCTCATGTCAGTGACAGTGGATTTCAAGGTCCCGTCTTCTACTGAGAACGGTCAACGACCCTTCCCGTAGGCTCTACGGTATCACTCTCCACCAGGCTTTCAGGTACCACGTCTTGTACCCTTCGGACAGGTCATTGCTGAAATTTGCGGTGCGTGTTAGAAGTCCGAACAGTGACCACCAACTCACGATCCTCCTCTAGGTGTATTCAACGGTGTGAGTCCTCGCATATATGAGGAGGTACTGGAATTCGAAATGCCAATCATGGACACCATGGCATGATCCAGCATTCTCGAGACAACACACATTGCCCTAAGTTGCCATACTTGGTCCGTTTCCTCATATAGTCGGGGTCGACCCGAAACTGACGGAGCTCCAGCTACTTCTATCTAGTCAGCAATCGTGGAGATCCTTCGTCCCTCGAACACCCCATACGGTGAGCTACCTTCCATGCACATTGTGACCCTGTATACCAATAGCATATCGATTGGCCACAGAAGTCTGCAAGTACGTGCCACACGATACCTGATTCAACTTACTCCTTTTTGTGACTGACTGCCGCAGATCCTACCAATCCTGACTGTGAGTCATTAGACCGTCACTATATTCCATATCGTGCCCTGACATGGTAGCGATCGAAGGGTTTGGTGATCGGAATATCTCAGGCGTAAGTTTTCCCCTGTCAAACTGATGCTTAAGTTGTGTCCGACTGACTGACATCGTTCCAGCTTTTTCGCCCGTCGCGCATATGTTTGTTAGTACATGGAAGCTTTGATATGTATCTCCAATCCACGAACTCACAGCCTTTGAACAGTCGGGAAGCAGTACAGGATCTGGGTATCCTTCGCAGTAAGTCCTCGGGTTGACTATTTCAACGAGAGTTGCTGATCAAGTATGCGGAGATTGCCCTCCTGTTAGGGTCATTTGGTATGTGAATTCCTCTTCAACTGCGAGTCACCGGCCGTCACGACAAGATTTGTCTCACATTCAACACTGCATGCCCGTGTCAACAGCCTTTTGCGTCGGTACGTCGGTAGCGGTTTTCAGCAGACTCATGTCACTCATTCTGACTAGTATACCATAGTAGCCTCTATCGTCGAGTCCGTCACCCTCTACTATGATCTGATACTCCCTGTGAATTGATGCAAGCTCAAAACCTAGGATATTGCTGACGAACCGTGGCTTCTCTGCATTTGTCCCCGATACAGTGAGCTCATCCCATACAGATGTGTTAGTGGTCCTGCCAACACACACCTTACCTTGCAGTGGATTATCGCAGTTGCATCCGCCATGGCCGTTTGTGCGGACTTCATCCTGACGACTGTCCTGATCATCGCGCTCCGCAAGAGCCGCTGCGGGGTAGCACAGTGCGGGCTCTCCTCTAGCATGAAATCAACCTACGTCCTATACTCATTTGCTCTCTTCCGAAACCAGAACAGACTCTGCACTAGACGTGCTTGTGTTGTACACCATCACGACTGGCAAGCGTTGAATTATTGCATCCGTTCGGCTTCTTTCTGACTCCTTGACAGGGTTTCTGACCAGGTTCGTGGCCCCTGCGTCGTGAGGTTATCGTTCAGCGTAATACTCCTTGCACGGGCAGCGTGTCTATGCTCGTCCTGTTTATTTTTGTGAGTCCTTTGTTCTCGCTCCCTAATATTAGCTGACTCGCGTCTCGGATAGGTGGTGCTCCGTCCAGCCGATCTCATCTACACAGCGATATCTTTGGTCTCCACAAAACGTACGTCCCGTTTCGTGGTATGCCCCCACCCCGTCATAGGCTGACCACCCATCTCTGGCATTAGTCTATGCCAATGCCCTGCTGGCCGCGTGCGCCTCCCAAACTTCTTTCTTTGGTTGGACTCCCCTCATCGTCTGATTCAATGAATTTACCACCAGATTGAACTCGCGACAATCGCTGAGAGACCAAACTTACCACTATACGAACGAATCCGGCCTTGAGATTCAAACTCTTGGTGCGCAGCTCCAAGGCCTGCCGCGCAGAGCGTTCGACCAGTCAGTTGCGACCGAGCTGTCCCAGCCACCCAAGCGCCCCCCTAGTTCTCGTGAGTCTTTCAATCGATCGGCAAGTTGAGATATTGACACACTCTTCGATGGCAGATGAAATGGAAACCTTGGGAGGGGGAGGATGTCCCTCGTCGGAGGGCCCCACTCATACTGGGCCTGAGGGTGAGTACTCCGAGTCGGAGTCAGCGAGCACCCTATGGGAGGCGGAATCCCGTTGCGATACATCGAGCATTGCCACCGCTGTCTAATCCAGAAGTTGAAGATGAATTATTTGTCCATCTACAACAGGTCGAGTCAGGCTCAGGACGGACAGAGCCCCCTACCCCTTCGTCCCTACATTGGAATGCGCCGTTGAGCTTCCGTAGATATCTGAAACACATGTCGAAGCTCTGTAATACGACCGCATAGAAGTCCTTCGTTTCTTAGCCATCCCTGTTAGCCCATGGCTTGTGTCTCGACTCTTTGTTCTTGTCATACGTAGTCCGGCCCCACCTTCCCTCAACGGTTTATCGTATGACAGTATCGATATCATTCTAGACAAGCTATTGCCACGAAAGGTCATCATTTTGTACAGCGGTGTTGCCAAGTTGTAACAAAACTGTGGCCATCCATTTCAAGTTGGATATCTCGTACGCACGTAGTCAGCGCACGGCTCACCCTACTGGTCCGGACGTCCATGAACATGTTGACATTCGCCGTCAAAATTTACCGGAGGTGGTGGATCACTATCGACCACCAGCGCTGCGCTGTGGGTAGCGAGTTCTACTGGACTCCTCGTTGACGCATCCGGCTTGTGTCTTGCATCACCCGACGATTGATTGTTGCCTCCATCGTTAACTCATTGGGGAGACTATTACTGGAAAGCTCACCGAGGGGCTCTTGAATGTCTCGGCGTCGGGTTCGCTGGATTTCGCTTTGCAGAGGCAAAATGAGGCCTCGACAAAGAAAGAGGAAGTTGCGAAGGATGGATCAGAGATCGCGTGAAGGACTTGTACGTAGCAGGCTCTCGCAACCGCGCAAGAGTCACAAGGACGCGGATATGGTTTCGCCATAGTGAAATGCGTCCTAAATAACGTGGCCGTTATCAGGCAATGGTCTTGCACTCAACACGCTGACGCGAAACTGCTTTGAAAGTGCGACACTGAAGGTCGCGATGTCTGGGTGATGACAGGCGACACATACGCTACCAAAGACTTGGGTGCGCGGTCCCTCGCTCGTTCCTCCATCGGCATGGATACTCCGGGCTGGGACCAGAATGAAATTCCCGTCATCATCTGCTTTGCAAGTACCTCAGTAACTCGTTGCGAAGATTCCAGACTGACCTTGCAGAAGAAGGTAGTTGTAGGATCACGCTAGATTTAAGTTTAGTGAGTTGTCAGCTGGGCTGGATCTGGGAATTATGCTGCAAGCTGTTGTCCCCCATCGTTGTGTTATACGAATGGACTAACTTGACGCATAGGGGCACAAATCATTTGCAGACTGAATGGTAAGGACAATAGAGAGCGACGAAAGCAGATGAAAAGCAAGGGGTCCAGCTACGAGCGTCTTGCCCGCTTCTTCCGATTAGTCGCTGAATCGTCTTCTGTTCAATGTTGCGGCTGCAGTAGAGGGCCGTGGTGCAGGTCCACTGAGCAAACTACGCTTCTTCGCTGTTCGTGAGTAGTGTGCCAGTACCCATTCCCGTTCTGCTTCAGTCTGCTCTATTGTTCCTTGACGGATCTCGTAGGCTATGACGGCGAGGTGTTAGAAACTAAAGGTTGCAGGTAAATGACTATGACTCCAGCCTACGTTTCATCTCGAAGCGAGGTCCGACCTCTGCTAGCTGGATTTGCTTTGGAGGAATTTTCATGAAGACGTGATGCCTGCAAACAAGTGTCAGCTGGGGTACTTAATAGAGTTTTGGCACGCCCACCTGAAGGAGATGAAGTCATCCTCGTTCGAAAAGGTCATCACTCGCTTGCTGTCCTCTTTTGGCACGGGGAACAGGTATTTCAACACGTCTTGTATCCGCTCGCCAAGCTTCGAAGAGAAGTTTTCGAAGATGAGATGGGGGTACTGCTCCGAAACGGTTGATGACTTGTACGAGGCAATGTCGTGCCGTAGTTGCACGTTGTGGAGGGTAAAGTAGACCGTGGGGCCATGAGGAAAGTGAGAGACGATCATGGCGTCTGGCGTGGTGTGCTGTTTGGGAGCGAAATCTTCTGCCCAATGGCATAGATAGACGTACCTGGTACACCACGATGTTCATGCAGGATGACAAGGTCTGACACGTCATTCGCCCGGCATGCCTCCGCTAGCTCCTTGACAACGTAATTTCCTCGGTTGATGCGATGAGAATTGGGGAATACTAGGCGCATTTCCTGCATTGAGGAGTAACATGATTGGGACGTGAACAGGGGTGGAAAGTACGCGAGACATACCTTGGCGAACTGCAGAAGCTTCGAGCTCGGGTCTCTTGATGTAGTAACAACAATTTTTGGGTCCAAGATTCCTGCGCGCGAGTACTCATTGTCGATATGGCTCGATGGTTCTGCGAGCGCAGGAGTATGAGATGAGATGTATCGAAAGACAACGCAGGCACGCACCAGATTGCGCCTCGTCGAAGGCCAGGTCCCTCCCTAACGCGCCTGCATCCTTTCTGAGCTCTGTGGGGAGAGCCTTTCCACTCGCGAGTGCGTCCTTGATTTGCTGTTTCCGAACATATGTTTGCCGCTCCTGCGCCTCCAACGACTTCGCATAGATATACTGGCGGCGTTCGCGTGCTTGCCTGCGGATCTATACTAGGCGCATAAATGGGAAGTCAGCACAAAAGGACGAAAGCTTACCATGATACAGCCTTTGCAGTACAGGGAGGGGGTGAGAACCTTACTGAGGACAGAGAAACAGTGAAGGGCCGGAGTGGAAGGCCAATGGGCGCTTAGAAAAATGTGGACCAGATTAGATAAGATTCTGCGACAGGGGCGCCTGGGCAGCCTTGTTGCTCCAAGGACAAGGAGGCCATCAGGACTCCTGCAAGTGAAGCATCTCGCCTGAATTTCTGTAAAAAGAAAAGAAAAATACAAGCATGGCAACGTAACTGACATTTAATCCTGGCGTACGAGGTAAATTACAGATAGACGGACAAAGGCCCACACCAACCCGACTGCACAGTACACGCTCGTGGTCATCAAGGGAAGGAACTCCAATGCAGATGCCCCGCTTTCTGTTCCATACACGTGGTCTGAGGTAGCATCAACAGGGGCAGAGCGTTTTGTCAGGAGAGGAAACACCATGACGAACACTTGAAGGAGAGGGAAGCAGGCGAGGTACAGTCTCTCTAGGAAGTCAATAGCCACGAACGGGAGCGAGGTTGGGAACCTAGCAGAGACATCAGCAGCCTTCAAACAAACGTAAGCGGAAATTAATAGACTCACTGATACACCTGACGATGGATAGGCCGCAAGACGAAGATGACCCAGAGAACGGAGTAGACGATCTTGATGAGGGTTTCTGTAAGGAGTGAGTACGTGATACTCATGTAATCGTGGCACACAGTACCTGCAGGTGTGAATAATAGGGGGAACAACGAGAAGATTCCGGCAACTGAGGCAATCTCAAACGTGCGGAAGCACTCGTTATTCTCAGCCGCAAGCAAACTTGTAATGGTTTCAGAGCTCGCTCAGGGAAGGAACAATAAGGAAATGGCGTACCTCAAAGGAACCAAAACAAGGAGAATGGCCTTCTCGTGAACATGCCAACCAAACATGTACGACGTAAATCCACAGAGCGTGAGCGCCGTGACGAAAGACTTGTACGACGTGTTCGTCCACAGCTTGCCCATATATATCTGCCGGAGCTCAACATGATACCTTACTTCATGCATCGCATTGAATCTTCACATACTGTCTGGAACGCGACTGTGATCGCGAAGGTATGAATGGGCTTGACAGTTGGGAGAACTGCAAAGACTGTATCCCCAACGAGTCCTCGTGAGGTAGATGAGACGCCTGACTCATTTACAGCGAACCCGACCAATCGACCTGCACTGACGACTGCCCACACTTATAAGTTGACATTCCACTTGTCACTAATAGGGAGCTAACCTTTGAGCAAGACACGGTCTGCGGCCGTCACCAAGGCCCAGACGTTCGGCGCCCAGTAGGCATGATTTAAGCCTCGAGTGAATGGGAACAGACGGCTCAGGAGCTGTGGAAGCTGTCCCATGAGCAAGAATGGACCGAGGGACACAAGGAAAGTCAAAATGACGGCGTTGGCTAATGACAAGAACCGCCCAGGAAGGAGCGTGAACGATGGGGATAAACAGTAAGAGCGAAGGAGGTATATGAAGTATGCCGGCTAAAGGTAACATTGAGCGATGTAGTTCATGATCTGGGGCCAGTGTACATACCGCAAGATATAGGTAGATATGCTTGAAATTGAGCAGCACGGCAAACAAGAAGCCGCTGGCTAGCTTACGGTCCTGTAGAACGGTGAGCGTTTATTCCACCTGCAAACTGGGATAAGTAGACGACATACATTCCGAGCCATCAACAGTGACCATAGCAAAATACCGAACATGAATCCATTATATTGGAAATGGATATGATCCACAATGAGGAACCCTGGATGCAAGAAGAGAGATGCGGAAATGATGCGCTGCATCGACGGGTTGTCTGCCCCACGAATGAACCTAATGGAACGGCTCAGCAGCCGTCGCCTCATGGTCAACATACACTACTCACTTGAGTACGGCCGCGCCAAGGACGAGCTCGGTTACGATAACAGTGGTCCGCTGGTATGCAATGACAGACCATGACTCATAGTTGAGGTTGTTGAGGTCAACTATCCTGGGGTCAACCAAGTATGCGGGGATGGACAAGAGCTTCTCAAAGTATGCAAAGAATGGTGGGTAGTCCAGTGCTTCCAGGGACATTAGAGGCGTCACTCTTTGCAGTTGCAAGGCACTCACTCCATTCAGACGTAGTCTATGGTCGACATTGGGATGTTGAGTGACATGTATTGCAGTTAGAGTAGAACGCTCGTACATCGTAGTACCATTTGGATATTGGTAAAGAGTGGGTGATGGCAAGCCAATTCCGATGCACCTCAAAGTCTGTGGACCGACTGGAAACGTTGTTCAACACGCAGAACCAGGTATGAGGTAGTAAGAATACATACTACGCGGGGAAGAGCAATAGTTTGAAACATGTCGAAGCCACAAGAATATCCCACTCCGTCTTCGTCATGTCCAGCTTCAGTGATGCCAACCATCCCGAACTTGTTGCTGGCTTCTCCTCCTCGCCCTTGACCTCTTTGCCAGCAGCTGCATTTTCTTCAGGTATTGAGTCCGGTAGTGCACTACTTTTCTCGCCGGGGATTGCATTGCTTGGGGGACGAATTGCAATGGGCGATAGACGGTGGTGGCTCATAGCAGCAGAACAGTCCTTCAAATATCAGCACTTCCAGAGAGGTGTATGTATGATGGTCAAAGCATGCAGTCTGGCGAGGTGATGAGGGGATGGTAGCAGCGACCGCGTGCAAGGTTGTGTGAGTGCCACATCGCGTCCCGGCGGCACGGAGCCTCACATGACGTAAGGACGGGTGTCTGGCACGGCGGTAGTAGCAGAGTAGCACAGTCTGCTCGACGCGTACCACCATCCTTAGGCTCCTTCTTTGTGCCCGCTACAGTCATCAACCCCATAGTAGGACTGTGCATGGTCGTATCGTATTCAACATGAGCGAACAAGCTGCTGCGGGGAAGATCGTGGAAAAGCAGGCGGAACAACAGGGGTGGGTAGCCACGGTCTACTGGTCCTCATTTTGTCTAACCTTTCCGTTTTGTGTTTATGTGCTGCAGGGGTGTGCTCACGAAATTGATCATCTTCGCTTTATCCCTTGGTATTCTTCCCATTTCATCATATTTCGTGTCGAGGGACTACCTCTGGAATGGTACGCTTATTCGTGTTTTCATTGTATGCCAACATATTTCCTCATCTCGTCAATGCCTCAGGAAATACAGTATTCGCTGCCATCACAGCCATCGTGGCGGCCAACCTAGTCCTTATTGCGTACATCGTGGAGTCCCTCCGAGAAGAGGCACGCCTCAAAACAGACAAAGGGAAGCAACCCACTGAGTCGAAGAAGGATCGGTAGCACGTCAGTCTCTCTCGTTCATTGTTCATTGCCTCGCTTTCTATCCCTCCTGTGCACCATATATTGTCTTCCTCATTCATCACAATATCAGCTGGAAGTACGACACGTCCAGCCATCTCCCGAACTTCCGCCCTACGTCCTGCAACGTCCCCCGGAACTCGAACCCACGCTTGGCCCAGAACCGCATCGTCCCTTCGTTTTCTGAAGTCACGCCCGCTGTACAAGCAATCCAGTCGTCAGAATGCCCTGCTGCTACCTCCTGCGACCGTTCGTATGGTGAATACTCGAATGCTCACCTATGATCACATGGAACCGCTCGCCCTGTTTCCTGACCTCCTCGAGCAAACGCGCGAAGAGTGTTTCCCCTATGCCCCTTCCGCGGAAGTCCTTGTGCATGTACAACGAGAGCTCTGCCGTCCTGTGCGTCCCTCCGCCAGTTAGCTTCCCGACACGCGTCATGCGAGCTTGAATAACCCACGCAGAATACGCTGGCCGGTCGTGGTAGTGCCGGAGGTTCACCCACCCTACGGTGCGATTGGTCCCCGTGTCCGCGTCCACGAGTTCCGCAACGAGGCAGGGGTATCCTTGAGCCTTGAGCTTTGCGAGCCATTCGACGCGTTCCTCGAGGGTCTCAGGCACCATGTGGAATGTCGCGGTGCCGTTCAGGATCTCATCGTTGTATATCTCGAGGATCGCGGGGAGGTCGTCTTCAGTCGCGTCGCGGCAGTTGAGGTTCATGGCGGAAGTGCATCGGAGCACTCTTCTCTATCTGCATGGGCCATATATCAACGCGAGTCATATCTTGATCATCGCACCGCCGGTGCCAAATTAAGAGCCGCAAACGCGCATTGGGACATCGAGGATTGGTTCAACTTTCACCATATCAATTGCAAGGACATCATGCTCAAGATTACAGCTAGGTGGGGATACGTGAGATAGTACAGTGTGCGACGATGCTAATGCGACAAGTCTAGAATTCATAAGGTAGTGCAGATGGATGGTTGCGATGCGAAGCAATGCAAGGGAATAATATAAGCCCAAGTCGACCAACGACGAACGCGATGAAAGATACAGCCGACTAGAAGTCTTCGTCCATAGTGCTATAGTCGCGTCAACGATTGTCCTTCAAAACGAGGCAAGAGTAGCACTCACAAAGTTTTGCTGGTGCTGATCTCGGCAGTCGCGCTGGTCGCGGACGCGTTCACACCAGCCTTCGAGTAGTCGGAGACGCGCTTCTCGAAGAAGTTAGTCTTTCCCTGGAGCGAGATCATGTCCATGAAGTCGAAGGGGTTGGTGACGCCGTAGTACTTCTCATCGCCAAGCGCGACGAGTAGACGATCGGCGACGAACTCGATGTATTGGCACATGAGCTTAGAGTTCATGCCGATGAGCGCGACGGGGAGTGCATCTAGGGGAGCGGGGATGATTAGTCCTTGCATAACCCAGACGATCGCTCCACGCACCAGTCAAGAACTCCTGCTCGATCGCGACGGCCTCCGTGATGACCTTGCGAATTGTGTCGAAGTGAGGCCGCCTCTTGAGATGGCTAAAGAGCAAGCAGGCAAAGTCGGTATGCATGCCCTCGTCACGCGAGATGAGCTCGTTCGAGAACGTGAGACCGGGCATCAAGCCGCGCTTCTTGAGCCAGAAGATAGAGGCGAAGGACCCAGAGAAGAAGATACCCTCGACCGCGGCGAAGGCGACAAGGCGCTCCGCGAAAGTAGACTCCTTGTCCGAGATCCAGCGGAGTGCCCAGTCGGCCTTCTTCTTGATGCAGGGGATGGTCTCGATTGCATCGAAGAGATGCTCACGCTGCTTAGGATCCTTGATGTAGGTGTCGATGAGGAGGGAGTAGGTCTCGGAATGGATGTTCTCCATCATGATCTGGAAGCCGTAGAAGCAGCGGGCCTCAGCTGCCTGGACCTCGTTGGAAAAACGTTCGACGAGGTTCTCGTTCACAATACCATCTGAAGCGGCGAAGAAGGCGAGGACATGAGAGATGAAGTGGCGCTCATCGTCGTTGAGACGGTTGTGCCAATCGTGGAGATCCTTGGAAAGATCCATCTCCTCCGCGGTCCAGAAGGAAGCCTCGGCCTTCTTGTACATTTGCCAAATCTGTCGAGGGGTGTCAATGTCGGGTACGTCGGCCACCATGGGAGACGACTGACCTCGTGGTATTGAATAGGGAATAGCACGAAGCGGCGCTTGGATTCCATGAGGAGTGGCTCCATATCTACGCGCGACGCGTCAATTAGGACGCGTTGCAGAATGCCATAACGAGTAGTAAGACTCACGTTCAGGGAGGTTGACGTCTCCGACAAATCGCCTTGATGACGATGCGACGGGCTGCTCGTTGGTAGCGATGTCAAGCGTTTGCATGGCCGCGGCCGCCTGGAGTACAGGAGAATCAGACATGGTGATATGGGCACACGCGACGCGTCAGAGCAGACCTTCTTGGAAGGGATCGGGGGCGGAGAAGGCACACGAGGAGCAGCGAGGGTGGCAGCGGACATGGTTGCTGTAGTGAGGTTTCGGCGAGAGGCGCGTGAGCTGGGTAAGAGCTTGAGCTCGCTGTCGAGTACGCGTCCTGGGGGTGGGGAGGATGAGAGGTAGGGCGGAGGCTTATATACGGCAAGATTTTCAACAACGCCGCGTGCGCGTTATTTGTCTCTGTTGACGCGTCGCGTCGTCGTATATACCCACAAAGCCTGACCGCAACCGTGGGAACCGCCCCCGCTCTGAGCCACGGCCCGGCTTAAGCTGAGTAAGTCGCATTGTAGTAAGTAATTATTAATGTCGCTGCCACCACAGCGTCTAAGCCGACAAGAGCCGAAAGCGAAGACAATCCGGCTTGCTCCGGTGTCGATTCCCAGCACGTGATCGGCGCGACTTATTAGACGGGCGCCTGAGCGCGTAAGGAGGCAGATCCGACTCGGAGATGGCGCTGACGGTCTTGCCAGCGGATACAACCCACCTCTTGTCGCCAAACCACCATTCTCCTGCTATGTCTGCCCAGCTTTGTTGCTCTTTGTCCTCTCATGAACACTTCTCATCTATGCACTGTCAATCGCCACCCTTTTCAAACGTTTCGCTGTCTATTCCACCATCTCTCGCCGAGGCCCGAACGTCGAACGTTTCTATATCCCCTCATTCTCCGAGGAGTCCTATTGCCAAACATCATGTCTCAAAATCCGGATCGTTCTCCAGCGTCACTGAGGAAGAGCGACCTCGTTCTCCCAGCCCAATCGAGCCCCAAGATAGATTTGTCGGCGAAATCGGGTTGCCTGAGCGTACGTCGTCGTCACAATAGCATACACCGCGTGGAAGCTCACGCAATGTATTCAAAGATCTTGAGCCTTTGCTTACTGAGTCAACGCGCCGCTTTGTGCTGTTTCCGATCCAGTACAATGAAGTACGTCCAGTCGGTACTCCCCTACTCTTCGCCGCATGATGACGTTTGGCTGCGGAAGATATGGCAAATGTACAAACGGGCCCAGGCCTCATTCTGGACAGCCGAAGAGATTGATCTTTCGCATGACCTTTTCGACTGGAACGGGAAGCTCAAAAACAACGAGCGGCACTTCCTCTCTTATGTGCTCGCCTTCTTCGCCGCCTCAGACGGCATTGTCAACGAGAATCTGGTCGAGCGGTTTTCTAACGAGGTCCAGGCCGCTGAGGCACGATGCTTTTACGGATTCCAGATTATGATCGAAAACGTCCACTCCGAGACATACTCTCTCCTCATCGACACTTACATCAGAGATCCCGACGAACGGACCTTCCTCTTCGACGCAATCGAAACCATACCCTGTATCAAGAAGAAGGCCGACTGGGCATTGCGTTGGATAGCGGACGACCAGTCCGTGTTCGCTGAGCGACTGGTGGCGTTTGCGGCCGTGGAGGGCATTTTCTTCTCTGGGTGTTTTGCCTCCATCTTCTGGCTCAAGAAGCGTGGGCTCATGCCCGGCCTGACGTTCTCAAACGAACTCATATCGCGCGACGAGGGTATGCACACCGACTTCGCTTGCCTCCTGTTCCACCATCTCCGTCGACGACCCCACCCGAGTAGAGTCGCCAAGATCATCACTGAGGCAGTCGAAATCGAGAAGGAGTTCCTGACAGGTATGTCGACGGCTTCACCTGTTTATTGTGTCTCATGCACCAATCATTTTGTAGCTGCCCTCCCTGTGTCACTCATTGGTCTCAACGCGGACTCGATGTGCCAATACATCGAGTTCGTAGCGGACAGGCTGCTCGTTGCTCTCGGAAACGAGAAGCACTACAACTCAAATAACCCGTTTGATTTCATGGACATGATTTCGCTCGAGGGGAAGACCAACTTCTTCGAGAAACGGGTGTCCGAGTATGCGAAGGCACATTTCCAGGGCGCGCTGTCGCACGAGGGCGAGCACCCACCGAACGCCTCTACCCAGCATGTCTTGTGAGTCCTCTCCTCCCGCATTGGTCGTCCCGCCCTGACGGTATCGGCAGCACCTTGGACGAAGACTTTTGAGCGACTTCTCTATGCATTATTTGCTGTTTGTATTCTTAGATGCCATATCCCCACTCCATGTATCAGTTCCCCAGGATTTGTACCATATCTTAACACCCTACCTAGTCGCAACTTATCTTCACCTAGTCCTACCGCAATCGTACTTGCTCTGCTTAACGTACCCTACGATACACGCCTACTCATGCCTATGCGAATCCACGCACTGAAGTCTCACGCGGAGTGGAGTGCCGGTGGCGTCGGGGAATCTTCCGTTCGGGCTGACATTCACTAAAGGCAACGGCAATAGATGAATGCGTAGTAAAACAGGTAGGGCTACATTGATGTGGTATGGAATGCAACAGCGCAGCGCCAGGACTCCTACTTTTTGGAGATATGCACAACTGAAGGTCAAAGTCAGCAAGCCAACCCGACAACCGATGGGAATCCGGGACGCACCATCCTCGTCCTCCAGCACATGCTCAAGCCCAACCTTCTGCCCGCGCGAGTGCTTCGCGCTCGCGCCCCACACGATCGCGTACTTCATCTGCTTCGCGATCTCCTTGTGGATCGCGCCACAGAAGTCCTCGACGGAACACTTGCCGCGGCGAAGCACAACGGGCTGGCTGTAGTCAGGGGGCAGCCCACGCGGCTTCGTGTACACGCGCACGAGGTTCAGCGTCGTCCACATCATCTCGATGAGCTCGTCGATGTTCCACCACTCGCGCGAGGAGACGGGCACGGACATTGGGATGCGGTACAGCAGGTCGAGCTCCTCGATCGAGATTGCGTCAATCTTGTTCAGCACGTAGATCGCAGGGATGTACACCCTTCATAATGCAAGAGGTGCAAGCGAACATGAGCTCTCTATTCCATGCCAGTGCCATGCCCTGAGCGGTGCGAGGGCGGCGGCTAAGTAGTGGACAAGGGATGGACGTACCGGTTGCCCTCGATGACGTCGACGAGGTCATCCGCAGTGGCACCCGCCTGGCGGATCGCGACGTCGGCATTGTTGATGCGGTATTCGCTCAGGACGGCCTTGATCTCGTCCTGATCGATGTTCGTCAGCGGCACCGTGTTCGTTATCGCAATGCCGCCCTTGTCCTTCTTGCGCACGGTGATAGCTGGAGGCTTCTTGTTTAGTCTGATGCCGAAGCCCTCCAGTTCGCTCTCGATGATCGCCTTGTCACCGAGAGGCTTGAGCACGTCGAGCACGATGAAAATAAGATGACATGTCCTGGCGACTGGAGGTGGGGATGAATGCTTGAGATGATGTGTACAGGACTGGCGAGGACGAAGTGCGCACCAGCGATGACTGCGATTGTGGACGCGTCGAGGTCAGCGGATGGACAGATTTTGATGAACTCTGGTGATCCTCGTACCTTGCCGACCTCGACCTCGACCGTCGTTCGCCCCTTCGATAATTCCCGCTACGGACGTGAAAGAAATGAGGCTGCGATTGGCGGACTGCCTGTACGAGAAACGCACGCAGGTCAAGGATTTGTATGGGCGCGCCGTGCACCTTAAGCGTGCCGGGGACAGTGGTAAGGGTGGTGAAATCAATCTCTGATGCTTCCGAGTGTGTGCCAGTAAGTTTGGACATCAGAGTTGACTGTGTCGAACTGAGATGAACGGGTGAACTGTTGCACGGTGAAGCAGAACGGAACGCACCTTGCCCACTGAAGGGAAGCCGACAAACCCGACTGTCGCAATGCCTGTGCGAGCGACATCGAAGCCGATGCCCCCGCCTCCTCCCCCACCGCCAGTCGGACCAAGAAGCTCACGGCGAAGTTTCGCGAGCTTGGCCTTGAGCTGACCTAAATGGTAGCTCGTGGCCTTATTCTTTTGCGCTGTGATTTGAGACGGTTTTCAGAGGCTGGAGTCATGGGCGCGGAAAGCACTGCACATACTCCTGGCCTGCGATCTTGAGCATTTCTCCGAGCGCAAGTCGAGAGCCTGGTGCGCTTACCATCTCATCTTCGATTTCCTTGGTTGGCAAGTGTGTCAGAGGGAGACAATTGGGGGGGAGGCAGGGGGAATACCTTGATTTTCTGGACGGTGGTCATTGTGGCAGAGGGAGAATAGTGGAGATGGGCGCCTGTCTCGGCGCGCTATTTTGGTGCTAAAGCGAGCGGAGGCTGCAACGGATTCGACGGCTCTGTCTTCGTCGCAACGCCTGTCGTTCACCGCGCCCCTCCGCCCCCTCCGCTCCTCTGCCCATCGCCTGTCTGACCCGCCCACACCGCCCTCTGTGCACACAAGCACAAGCCGGCGTCCATCTCCAACACCACGCTCTCATTCGCTCCAGTCATTCTCCGACCACCGTTCCTTGTTCCCCCTGCGACTTGGCTGGCCCCGGCGCTGCTTCACACATCGAAGCCGCCCCCACGTCGCACTCCACTCCTTTGTCCCCCACCGATAATCCCTCTATTGCGAACCTGAGCCAGCCTTGATTCCTCGACATGTGCATGTGTAATGGAGGATCGTGGAAGCGAGAGGTCGTTCCCGACCACAAGGTGCGTTTTCTTTTCGGCAGCGATGTTCGAGTGTCGTCTGTACGCTAGCTGACGCTGGCTGCCGTATTTGTAGTTCGATTTCGTCGACACCCGTGAGTTTCGAGACACAGGATGTGGCATGCGAATGAAGTGAGTCTACCAAGCGGCGAGCAGCGGTCCGCGCAGGATGAGACACGGGTGAACGAACAAATGGGTTGCTAATCACTACCTGCGGCGTCCACAGGTACCTCTGGCTCTATGTCGGCGTCCTCATCTCCTTCCTCGTCTACGTTTCCGATATCTTCACGGCCGTGACCATGCTCACCACTACCTCCTGGTCCAACGCCATCTTCCAGTCTTGCCCCCAGCCTCAGGAGGGTGAGAGCAGCAACTGCGTTTACATCCCGTTCAGCATTGGCCGTTGGCTCTTCTTTGGATGCGTTATCTTCTCCTTCCTCCTCGTATGTTCAATGTTCTTTAGCATGCAGCCCTAGAGGCCGGCACTGACTCTGGATGTAGCTTGCATATGATGCATACAAGGCCAAGAAGATTATCCAGAGCCGTGACATCTCGTATGCCTTCACCAATGTCATGGCCAATAAGTACTACTCACTCCGTGAGTCGTCCCACGATCACACACACTATCATTTGGCGGTTATTTTAATATCCTCGTGCAGGTTCATACGACCATTTCTGCTTCTTCAACCACATTGCTGCCTCCACGAAGCGCATTGACGACTTCGCATTCTTCGTCTTTTTCACCTTCAAGAGCTGGAAGCGGCTGCTCTTCGCCGATGGTCCTCGTCAGTCTATCAACGCCTTGACGCTGTATGCCTTCTACCTATCCAGACAGGACCAGGGTGCATGGTATGACATCGGGAAGTACTTCAATGGCACCCTCATTACCTCGGCTCTTACGGTGTCAACGGCTTTCACGGTGTTGGTCTTCCTCATTTCACTCCTCATGCTCATCACCGCCGGCATCTGTTACATCCCGCTACTAGCGCACATTCAGGGTAACCTCAAGGTATGTTTTCAGACTGTCAGGTGGATGTTCATTGGGATGCTCATTCAACGTAGGAATACTGTTGCCACAAAGTTGACAAGCGCATCTCCGAGATTATCAAGCGGAGGAACAAGCAGCGTCTCGCGAAGGCTGCGGCTCTCGCCAAGAAGGAGGCGGCTGGTGACTTCTCCCACCTCAAGAACAAGAAGGGAGAGTTCATCGCCAAGCCACTTCCCCAGCCGACCCTCCCCGACCTCTCCGTCGACGATGATATCGATGACACCGCGTCCATGCGCACCCGTGGGCCACCCCCCAGCACCTTCACCGGCACGGAGTATTACAACGACTACAAGACGGACTTCTCTAGCGAATACTATCCCCCTATGCCTGGCTATGCCCAGAGCGGCTACCACACGTACAACAACTCGATCGGCACGTTGCCCGACCAGCCACAAATGCACTACGATGAAGAGTACGCCAGCCAGGCACACCTCACTTCGGCCGCAGCGCCGTTCGCACAGGACGACCAGGGCTCGATGCACCATGGTGGGTATGGCGGATACGCAAACGACCCATACCGCGCGGCGAGCACTGCACCTAACTACCGTTCTGGGAGCGTGGCGCCAGACTACCGTTCAGGGAGCGTGGCACCAGACTATCGTTCTATGAGCACCGCGCCAGATTACCGTTCTGCAAGCACTGCACCCGACTACCGTTCGGCGAGCACAGCGCCATATGGCCGGCAGGCACAGCAGCAAATGTACCAGACCCAAGAGGAGTACCCCAATCCGTACTCCCCTGGAGCGCACCAGGCGCTTGGGTATGGCCAGCCGCACGGGCAGCAGTACGATCCTTACGGATACCAACGGCAGAGCGATGGGTACGACTCCAGTGCCGGCCATGCCATGTAGTTGTATCACACGACCAACTGGATTCCTTCGTTTTGCATACATCATGACATGTCGCACAGTCTTGTCGTCGTTATCCCGTTGTCGCAGTTCGTTCGCACCGTCGTTCGCTCGTTCACACTCCACACTCCACATCCACCTGGCCCCCCATTGCCAGTTTGCCCGACTCTCGACTATGTCACCGTAGTCAGCACCTCCCATCCTACCAGCCGTCGCATTGATCATCCACTTCACTGAGCATCTGAATCTCCTTATTCCTCATATTGACGGTCTCAGCCCATTCTTCTCTCTCTTGGTCGTCCTTCGCTCGTACTTTCTTCTCTATTTTATCAGTAGTGAAGCACGCTGTACCATCGTAATCGCCTTGTGGACTGTAAGTAGACACCGCCTGAATGCCACAAGGCCCAGCCAAAGCAAGCCAAACGGCTCTATGTGCTATACACTACAGAACTCATTGTCTACAAGTGCGAGGCGGCGGAGGGAAGGGGCAGTGTGGAAACCAAGCACAATACGGAGGGCTGGGGGTCACCGTCATGGGTGAGCGGTTGGAGGTTGTTTTGACGGCGCGATCGTGACGCGGGACGTCCGCCACTTCTCTCGCTCGAGGTCGGCCTGGCTTTTGCGCCAGCCTGGAGTGCCCCGTTTCGCGTCGTGTCGGGCCACGAGCGGCTGGCCGAGGGCACCTATTCGCTCCCATGGCCAGATGATAAAGGAGAGCCTCGACTCTATCAGACCAAGCGGCACCTAACAGAACACGTCAGTTTGAGCATAGAGATGATCGGTGTAGTGGGATGACGCTAGAGACGCACCGGTCCGAAACGATTGCTATCCTCCGTGCGGAAGGGTTCATCGCCTGGAGCCAACGTCAGCATAAAGTTGCAATCGCTCGAGAGAGGCATGTGTGCGCACCTTCGACCCATGCGCACCCCACTGGGACACGGACTTCGGCATCAGGATATGGCGGTAAAGTGCGTACCTATGCTGTGATTAACTGGAGGTAGATGGCAGAGATTCTTAGGTATGGGGACGTACGACGTCGCCCTCGAGTGCGATGATGCGCTTTACGACCAACTTCGAGTCGGCTGGTGATCTGGTGGTTTGTGTTCAATGATCTGTCGTGCTGAGACACGAAAGAGGCGGCGCACTTCAACGCTACCACGTTCCCCCGCTCAAACTTCTTTCGAATCTTGACTGAGAACCGGTCGAAGAGCACTATGTCCCTCCACGACGAGTCATCCGGGTTCAGGGTAGGCTAGCTAGCATGGGTGTTGTGACTTGCTGGGGAGACAGGGTGAGGCGGATATCACGCACCTGCATGCTCCGTCCCTTGACCGACTTGACGTTGAAGCCATACTCGGACACAAAGAGCCCGAGAGGCAGCCAGACAAGCGCGGAAAGGGACCACCGGAGGCGGGGCCACTTGTTGAGGTGGTCACGACCGGACTGGCGGAATGAGGCCCATCGTGCCCTCGCCAGCCGGAAGGACTGCATTCAGAGATGTCCAAGGCAGGACCCAAGACGGCAGCGGGTCAATGCAAGCACAAAGATTCCGAGGGTCCGTAAGGACAGACGCAAGAGAGGACGAGAAGACTAAGAGTATTGGGCGTCCGGCAGCTTGGACAAGTCGGCCCGCGCTGCCGACAGGCGCTCAAATGATCAATGCCCAGCGCGGTGCCTTTGAGCTCAGATACGCCCCATCTGAGCTCAACGGACAATTCGTCCGCACGCGGCCAGCTGTGCACCGAGGGACTACGTCGATCCGACGTAAGTTACCAGTGACTGTGGCTCAGACAGTGCCGCTGGCTTCGTGCTTGCAGGCGACGCGTGAGGGATTGTGCGGTCAGGTGCTCAGAGGCTCTTTAGTGCACTTCGCGGCTCGCATGGCATTCCGAAATCAGAGCAGGCTACAGCTTCCATCATACTGCTCCTAATAAGGGGCCGATGAACGTCGGGGACGTTCGTTGCTAGACCTGGGAGCACTACCCCGTTCGCCTTCAGGCAGATCGAAGGCCGCGAGCGCACTCCGCACAGGGGGCCGTTGCGCATCCTGAGACCTGACGTGGATAAGGTCCGCTGACCCTTCTGCGATGCGCGGAATGTGTGCGTTCGGGCGAGAGGTGTCCCCTCAGACCTCGTCTCCCACTGTGTCCACCTCGGGTTTGAAGGGATTCGTTCCCTTCTGCTACTCCGCAGGATGATCTTTACACGTCCTGTCGCAACTGGACGTACAGGAGGATGCAGTGCTACGCGGACATCTCGTCGTCCCTTACTTAGTGCAATCCACGGCTCGCGTGCAAGGGCCCGACTGTCCAGCAGCTACTGGGGTGCAGGGAGTCGGGTCTGAAACGCGGACTCATACCAGACTACTCTCTGTCTGTCTGCTCTTATCCAATTTTTCTCCAACTTCGCGCTCTTCGGGGATGCACCTTTGCCTTCTTCGTGGAGGTCGTGGTGGAAACCGCATTTCAAACGAAGTCATCCCATAGGTCAACCTTTCGTACACTCGTACCTCACGTGCATGTATCACTACGAATACACAGAGAAAAAAAATAGCTCCAAGCTAATCTCTTGAATCTTCCACGAATCCCGAATGCGTTGGATAACTAGACGATCCTATCGAGGCACTACCTGGATATATCATAGCTGAAATACCACAGGACATCGCTTGCCACTTCACTTCCGAGGGCGTTCAGAGTCCTCAAGATGACTTCTTTTGACCCGTCACCGTTTATCGTCCATTCATCCGCATCCTATATGTCTCCTGAATCAGAACTTGTGACTAGAGATTGGTCAGAGAGGAGAAGGGGCACTTACACGAAGGGGCTCTACTTTGACCACATTGTGTTGGAAGCCGACGACGGCTCGTGCCGTACTCAGCACTTCGTCTGGGACTTCTAGTGGGGGGTCTGCACCTGACGTCAACGCAGGCTCGACTCTGTAAAAGAGGGATAAAGAAGCGCCTCGCACCTGCCTCGCTCGCGGGCGCAGCTAGACAATGTTCCGGATGGGCGATGGAAACGTAATGGTTCTTGTCCAGGAGCGGACGGAATTTCTCCAGCGGAAACCATTCGTACTCTTCGGGATCTAGCATGTACGTGGGCGAATATTCACCCTTGTACCGCATCTTCACGCAAGTGTGGACATAGAGACCTGAACACGAAAGAGACCATCAGTCAGAATCCGATAACTGTATGGAACAGAAGCAGCTGTCCATACCGAGGTACAGGAACTTCATGTTGGTGAGGCCAGCAGCATGCATTTCCTTCACAAGGGACACTTCGCGCATCGCGCTCAGCTACAAATCCAAAGTGTCAGTGCAGTCCCGTAGGGAACACGCCACGGCCCCTGCCTTTCCCAAAGAAAACCTCTCCCACTCCTTCTCGTACATGAAGTAAACACTTGACACGCAGTTTGGGGTGATGTCAAGCACACTCATCGCCATAAGTTTTCCGTCTACTCTGTGAAGCTGGTGGTACGACCCGTAAAACTCAGGGAGTCCATCCGGCTGTGCTGAAGGATAGTCTATTATCTGTAGCTATGAGTTGTCGGTCGGTTAAACTATCATTCTCGTAGCATACATGCCTAACAAGCCAGTGCACGTACCGAAAGCGACGACTTGCACAAGAAACGGGTGAAGCCTTTGGCGGTGACATCGTCTTCATGATGTATATTCTTCTGATAGCTCGCGTACAGAGCGAACTTCTCTGTCGTGAAAGAAGATTGCTCTAAAGTAACCTGGTCGGACAGTTAACGTTGTCGTACGAGATAACTCAAGACTCGGTGGCGAACCTCATATTTGTGAGCCGCGATCTGCTCCCCGAGGACCATAGATTCTGCGGCATGTATGTCATCCGCAAGCTGAAACACATGCTCTTCTTTCGCCTTCCCTTTCTTCGATGTACTGTCCATACCGCTGAACAACGGACTTCAACACAGGTAGGAAGGGCTCATACCCGTCTGTTCCATTCATGGGCACATCATCGTCTTTGTGATCTCCATGTACAATGAACCTGTTGAACCTGTTCGTATCATGAGCAACTGTCTCGTGACCTCGGCCAAAAGCAGCGTAAGTAAACTGACTTATTGACGACTTTCCTCTGGCTCTTCGAGGGCCGAAATTCCAAAGCATCCAACCTGCAGTAAAGGTCATCAGCAACTGACCTGTTATCAGCAGTGCGGCGTAAGACCTGATCGTATACTGAGGGCAGCATGACCGCTTCAAATCCGGTTTGTAGAGGTAGGTCCCCGATCGCCTCCAACCGCGGTCCATCATTTCCTGGTATATCTACGACCAGTGGTCAGTCCAGCGGCGAGATTCACGATCTGCACTGTAGTAGTACCCGACAGCTCAACGTCTGAGCAACACCCTCCGCGGCATGATAGTTCGTTGGGGCTTCGCTGCGTTGGCCGGGAGGCCCGCAATAACCGCAAGTGCCAGAGTGCTTTGGTGAGAGTGGGCTGAATATAGTCAGGGGTTCTCGAGTAGCCATGATCGCTCGGGGTGGGTTGACGAGTATGATGACGACCACACTGGAGCTCTGACAAGGTGGCAAACGATACGAGAGTTTGGACCGTACCTCACGCTGCCAAGTGCAAGGGAGGTGTGCGGGAGAGGCTGAAGGCTGTGCACACTACGGGAGCTTACCAGACGATTCGCGGTTCCGGTCCCACTTAGGGCGTCATGAAGTGAAGAAAACAGTGGAAACGATGTATGTCATGAACATATAGATACAAGATTAGTGGCAGTGTGCTGGATGCGTGGTATTACATGTGCGCGATGTCGAAATGTGTAGGTAGTCGTCTTCAAAAGCATAAGGGCATGAACGAGGGCATTACACCGGGATCCTCTGTGCATAGTGCACCTATCTGAAACAGTAGCTGGTGCTAGTACTAGCCAAATGACAAGTGAAAGTCAGAAACCATGGTCATAACTACAAGCAGTCTGTCCGTAACTGAAACCGAGGCGCAAGGGTGAGCGAACGTTGGTCGAAGAGCCAGAATCCGTCGCCTCTATCCCCAACCATCCCAACGACCGAATCGCCGATATTCGCGGAGTACGCACTCCCGTCCAGGCTTCTCCTCCCGCTCCTTACCCTTATCCGGTTTACTACCAAAGGAGGAGCCACTGTACGACCGAGGACGTGCCATAGCCATCGTCTTCACGCTAGGCGGTGAAGTCGATAACGGCCTGGGGTCTCGAAGCGACGGCACCGGTTGTGGGACTAGCGAAGGTGGGTATGGCGGCGGCGCTGCGGAAGAAGAAGAGGACGTGGGCAGAGATAGACGGTACCAGCCCCCAGTGTAGGTCAGCGCGACCAGCTGATGTTCGCCGGGCAGTGCTCTCCCGCGTTCGTCCTGGTCTTCTGAGGGGACCTGGATCCAGCCGATGACGCACTTCTCTTCGTCCACGACGTCTGCGGTCGGCGACCTGGTGGGCTGACCAGATATCGATATATGAAATGTCTGTGATGGGATCCGATATTGCGCGTATGACCATTCCGAGTCGAAGTACTTCGGAAGGGGGACATAAGACGTGAGAGACGACAATGTGGATTGCCGGTTGCTAGAACACCGTGAAGATGAGATGACGTTACGTTTACGAGGTGCAAAGCAAACTTACGCGGCTCCGGAACTGGCTGTCAGGGCGAATACGTGTACCGTTCCCTTATCACTCCAAACACACACCTCACGTTCGTCAGGACGAAAGGCAACGCCATATATCTCGGCCTTGTCTGAGCCTCTCCGGAGCTCCCTGATCAACTTCCCGGTAAATGTATCCCATATTCGAATCAGAGTTCCTCGTGAAGAAGTGGTGGCAAGCATACGGCCAGAAGGCGGTACAGAAAGCGTGTTCAGAGCACTCTCGTGAGCAATAATGATGGTTGGAGGCGGTTTAGCCGGATTTGGCGGTGGGCGTGAGGGAGGTGTGGATGATGGGGGGCCGATCGGTTGAGGGGGAGGACATGGCGGTAAATGCACGAGCTGTATGTGCCCCATCTGGCGTCCAGGAATGGCTAGCAACGTAGAATGAGCCGCGGTGGCCAGCGCAAGCAAGCCTAATCGACATTGGTCGGATCAGTCCATCGTGACAGCGCAAGTTCAGCGTGGTACGCACCTCGGACATTGTCACATGTATCCCATTCACCAAACCGCTCCACCGTCTCTCCAACCTGGAATACGACGACCCGCCTGCGTAGTGCAACCGCGAGCCAACCACGCCTACAGGCCAGTCCGCGAACTTTCTCCCTGAACTCCAGCTCCGCGATCTCTTGCGTTATTGCATCGTCCCAAAGTATAACCTTGTTGGGGGGGTAGCGCGGACTCCTGCCGCCACCGACGAGAAACAAGAGGGACGACGTGTGGAGGGGAACAACGATGGATAGGGTACCTCCGACGATCTCTGGAACGTGCGTCAGACAAAACGAGCTTAGTAGCAGGGCAGCGATGGGTGCGCATACCGCGTTTCCGGAGGAGCTGCAGCGGCCATGTACGATAGACTGCGAACCCAGCCTTGGTGGAGGTGGTAAAGATGCGGCTTTCGGGGTCGAAACGTGCGTCGAAGATGAGGACAGGGTCGGTCGCGCTGATTGAGTGCCGCGCAAGATTCATGTGTTGGTGGTTGCGGAAGAGGGGGTTGAACACCCTTTCTGCGCCATCTGCAGCGACTATTGCTGTCACGTGGGCCTGGCTCATCGGAACGGGCATCCTGTGGCGTCATGGCTTGGGACTGTCCGCTGGAAGTTGGAAGGGCGCGACGAGCTCAGGATAGCATCAAAGCAGTAGATTGTACATTCCGGAGATCAATGAGTAGAGACACAAGACACAGATGCGGTTATGTAAGCCATACATCGTAGGACACTGGATATGATGGTGATCCTGTAGGCTACAATGCCGCCTACAAATACAAGGGGTAAATTGAGCATGTCAAACATATGCATTCGTCCCAGACCCAGTAACCCGACTCCTCTTTGACGCATCCCAAACCGTGATATCACCCTGCTCCTAGCAAATACCTTCCAATAGGGATATGTACAACCCCAGCGCTCACCCCACACTCCGGCCCTACCCGCGCGACGTGCTCGCCGCATAAGCCGGCGCCCCGACAAACGCTGCCCGCCCGAACGTCGCCGCAGCCGAGCTGCGGTTCGCCACTGACACCTGCGACCTTGGCGTACTCTGCATGTCGCCGCGCCACGACTTGGGCGGACGGAGGTCGACGTCCGCGAGCTGCTGGCGCGCAGCACGGAACTCGAGCTCCTCCATCTGGTTCTGAGCGACGATGGCCGCCTTGGCTTCCGCCTGTCGCTGCAGCTCCGCCTCGGACTCGTCCGAGAGGTAGTCCGTGAACCCGCCTGCGGTCTCAGAGCTGTCGCCGCTGCTCCCGCTCGACGCGGTCGACGAGAGGCTCAACTTCTCGACCTTGTCCACGACCGCCTCTTCAATTGTGCTCCCGCGCCGCGCTGGGGTGGTCTCCGCAGGACGTTCTGCGGCGACGGGACGATCAGGAGGGCGGGCAGGGGCAGCAGATGTCTTATCCTGCGGCGGCGAGTTGGATGGCGGGGAGGCACCAGTCGTCGAAGCAGTGAGCGTGCGACGGCGCTGTGAGATCTGCTCCGAACTGCCCTTGCTCATAGGCGCGGATCCACTGATGGAAGATATGGATGGGCGTCGCTGCTCCGAGCTTCGACGACTCACGGTCCCGTAGAGCTCGACCGCTTTGCGCCGGGGGGAGTTCTGAGTCGTGTTCAGCGGGTCCGGACGTTTATCGGCGAAGACGTCCATCGCAGAGCGGCGACTGCCCTGAGACTGTTCCATGGCGGCGGCGTTCGAAAGGGACGGGGGCGTGCCGTCACCTCCGCCACCAGCAATGCGAGGAGAGAGCGATGCATTCGTTTGCTGCGGGCTCCCTCCTGACCCCGAGCGGCCCTTAGTCGGAATGGCTACAGGGTTGGTCCTCGTAGCAGAGGATGCCTCGGTTCTCGTCGGGCTTGCCACATTATAGCTAGAACGCCTGGATATGCCCGGGGCAGCTGCGGCGACCGTAGTTTGCGCGCTCGTGCCACGCATGCTTCCATTAGAGGTGGGGAGGGGAGGGGTTCCCCGGGGGGATGTCTGGCCCGTATAGATGCCGTCGAGAATCGACTTGATCTCCTGCGGAATTGCGATGCGGTACACGAGACTGACGGCGGGCCAGTCTGCAGCACCGATTAACTTAATTTCCTGGGGGTTTGGCGGGCGGCAGCAGCCTGGCCAGCCTGGGTTCTGGTAGCCTGCGCGTGAAGATGGCGGGGAAGTCTTGGCCCACTGCGCGCGCGAAACTGTTGAGAGGGGGACGATCAACAAGGAAGGGGGCGCCGAGGGGCTCACCTTACAGAAGCCACAGCCTTGGAATGTCTGCACTGTGGGCCCGATCTCTGGTTAGACCGCACGGTGATAACGGAGGCAAGGGCGAGAGGACCTGACCCTCAGCATTCTTGAGGTATATCACATCATGGCGAGGGTGGTTGGAAGAGTTTCGGCAGACCTCCTTGATGTGAGGACACCTGGATAGGCGAGGTGTGGGCGCCAGAGGAGGGACGGAGCAGGAGAGGAAGTATACCTGGCGCTGCTAGGCTTGAAGACCTTGCACATGGGGCAAGTGCCAGTGGCCTGCTGGAGCGAGCCGACTGCATAACACATGGCGAGCGCGGGGGCGACGAAGAGGGCCAAAGAGCGACGAGGAGAGAGGATGCGGGGAAGGATTGGACGGCGGGGACAAGGCTAGAAAAGGGGGCCAGAGTATTTGTACTGCGAAGGGAGAGGAAGAAGGCAAATACATGCGGTTCCTGTTCACGTAGCTGATCAGGTCCATTTAGGCGAGCCGTATAAGCTGGCATGATAAACCCAGGAAGTGGCAGAAGAGACAGTCTGGGTGGCTGCGAGAGGGCTCCGAGGTTGCAAACGGTGGTTCTACGCAGCTTGCAGACGTGCGTGCTTCCTTTCTCTGCCCTCCTTGCCTCGAGGCAGCGGCATGCACTCGCCTCACCATACCAATCAGCCGCGTTTCCCTTAGATTTCACTTATCCCGCCGCAATTGAGGTCACACGGGCTCAGCAGGGGTGGCGCGTCGGGAGGACGGCGGAAATGGTGCTGGACAAGGCATACCGCATATGGCTCGCTGTGGGCAGCGACGTCGAGGGCGCTGGACACGACGAGCGTCCATTCTGGAACAAAGTCGGGAGCTCGGGACGGGAGCAGAAGACATGGATTGTGGGACCTATGTCTAAATCGAGACTTGTCGCGCGACGACTGACGCCTGGCAAGCGCCCATTATCTGGCGCCCAGGCTGCAGCGGACTGCAGCGGAGCGCGGAGCCGGATGCTGGCCGGTGCCCGAACACCGCCTCGGCAACCGGGAGATCGGTTCCATTCACCAGGGCCGCAACCAACTGTCGTTGACCTCTTTCCCTCATCGACATCTCTCACTCGCCATGGGCAAATCACAGAGCAAACTCTCACCAGAACAACTCGCCGATCTCCAGAAACACACCTACTGTGCGTGTGCCCCATTCCGCAAGCCCTCACACTCACAAGACATGCCTTCCAGTCGATAAGCGAGAGCTGCAACAATGGTCCGTTACGCGCTGCTCCCCGATCGCGATGCGTCTATTCTCGTCAGACTTATGCCCAACCCCTCCTCCCTCCTTCTCGCACCATTTACTGTTTGCAGGTACAAGGGCTTCCTCAAGGACTGCCCGTCCGGTCAGCTTGACAAGGCCGAGTTTGGCCGGATATACAAGCAGTTCTTCCCTTTCGGAGACCCTGGCGAGTTCGCGGACTACGTCTTCAATGTTTTCGATGAGAACAAGAATGGCACCATTGATTTCAAGGAGTTCATTTGTGCACTGAGCGTGACAAGCCGCGGCCGGTTAGACGAGAAGCTCAAATGTGAGTAATGCACACGCCCTTCACAAACCCTAGGACGTCTTTCCCCGCCCAGCACCTTGACGCTCATACATGCTCCAGGGGCGTTCCAACTGTATGATATAGATGGGGACGGATTCATCACATACGCGGAGATGCTACAGATCGTTCAGTCGATATACAAGATGACCGGTCAGATGGTGAAACTACCGGTAGATGAAGACACGCCGGAGAAGGTGAGTTCGCCGATCTACCATCGACTGCTCCCCTGTCTCATGAGATCTTTATCGCTTCCCAACGCAGCGGGTGGACAAGATATTTCGAAACATGGACAGGGATAAAGACGCGAAGCTGACGTACGAGGAGTTCGTGGAAGGGAGTAAACAGGACCCAACGATCGTACAGGTGCGTCAATGTTCTCCAGTCCTTGTGCCGGAAAACCAACGAAGCACTGGGCCCTAGGCTTTGTCACTATACGATGGGCTTGTATAGATGGATCGACATGCGGTTGCTGCCCAGTGATGCTGCTATGTTGCGTTTTCGGTAAGTCCATAAGCGTGCCACCAACCACCTCCAAGTTGCCGGAATCACGTTTCCCTTTCCCAGGTGTTCGTGGGACGTTCAGACTATCCACGCGATGTCGGCGGTTTCGGAGAGACATTTGTATCGCGAAGTTGTACGAGCTATATTGATGATGTACGTTGGCTTTCGCATGGTCGAACGAAGAATGTACGTGTGTATCATTATCGATAAATTGCGACCCGTTCTGGAACTACTTCCCGTCCGCAGGTAGCCTACCATACTTCTTCAGAATCCACGTGTCGACGTCCTTCGCGATCCACTGGTGCAGCCCCTCCGAGAATTCTAGGTTGTCGCGCTCCGCCTTGAACAGCTTGCCGTAGTCCTGTGCCTGTCCCGGCTGAGGCGTCGCCGCAGCTGCAGCCGCAAAGGGTGTGGTCATGTCGCGGGACGAATCCGCGGCTGTACGCGAAGAGAAGGGTGGAAAGGGGAGCCATGTGTCTGTCAAACGGCCATTACGGGACAATGTGAAGGAAAGAGACGCACAGTTGTCGCCGCCGAGGATGAGCCGGTACAGACCATTGAGCCCAAAGAAGTTGAGGAAATACCACGACAGGGACGACACCCAGCGCACGTCCATGTCTGGGGTCTCGACCCCGCGCTGCAGCATGCTCTTGAAGCCGAGGGTGAGCGGGAACGGGAGCTTAACTGCGGCATATTGCACGGATGGTGAATAGCATCGTGCCGGGGTCAGCATCGGGAACAATTGGGAAACAGAGCGGACATGGTATTCCCGCGAGATGGGGTGCGGGGAAGCGGGGAAGGCAAGAGGCGGGGGACGGAGTGAAACTCGGGTGGACAGATGGACGGACTCACTGAGGACGAAGCCCTGGAAGAAGAAATTGATCCAGCCCATGATGACCATCTGCGGCACCATCATCACCATCTGCGTCTTCATGCCCGCCATCATGCCGTCCATGGCAGCGGGGTCCGTGAGGGGGTTCGGCGGCGTGCTGGCCGCCGCGTCACCCTTTTGGGGGCCGTCCTTGAGGTAGGTGCCGTCGGCAAACGCCTGGGAGAGGTGCTGGGAGATCGCCTTGTAATAGCTTGGGGGCAGCGGCGAGTGGGCGGACGTGGCGCGGAGGATCTGTGACCGGACGAGGGCACGTCTGCACAGAAGTCCCGACGGAGATGTGAGGCGGCGCGCGGGATTGTACTAGTGGCAGACGTACTGTTCCCGGATGGCATTTCTCGGGAGCTTCTTGGGCGGGGACTGAAGGAGAAGTACAACATAGTGCCGAAGGATGCCCACGAGAATCTACGGTAACCAGGTTGAGGTCAAAGCTAGGGCGAGGGAGAGCGGAGAGCAGCACGCACCATGACCACGGTGATTGGGAACAAGACCCAATCACGGATCTGGGGGTCGAGATACAGCGAGACTCTGCACGGTAGGGCATCTCAGCAGCAGTTCGAGGAGGGTCGTGGTTATCCAGGATTCGGACGTACGTAGAGCTCGGCATGTTGGAGGTAGGAGGCACAGCTGGAGGCCACCGGCAGTCCACGACTGTGTACTCAACGCCAGCGCTCACGCTCATGACGCTTGGCCTGTAAGCGCCGTGTTGCCAACTGAGTCCGTGGACCACCATCGTCGTCATTTACCCTCTCGTATCGGCTAACTATCAATCCCAACTACACGGGGGAGGAGAGGAAATCCCTCTCACTGAGGTATCCGCATGGTCCATCTGCTCTCGAACGGACAGGCGAAACTTTGAATTCTACAGACGCTAGGAATAAGTTAAATGTGTATATAAATACAAAGTTAAGATACGACGACCGTCAACTCCTACTACGCGATGTGTACAACCTGGTAGTTGAAGTTGCAGGTGCTGCTCGTATCCGACACAACGTCCTGCGTGCTGCTACCAGCACCGAGGATGTTACCGTTGGCATCGACAAGCTCGACCTTCTGCGCCCCAGTGCTGATTGCTACGCCCGCCATGTTCAAGCCCGCAGTCGTCGCCAGGTTCGCGACGACATTGCCCCCGCTCGTCACGCGCATCGTCACCCCCGTCGTGTTCGACAGCAGGAGGACAGCAATGTTGATCTGGTCCCGCGCGTTCTCCGCACCCTTCGGCTTCCCCAGGCTATCCCCCGCGCACGTCGCATCCTTGAGCAGAGGCCGGTACCAGAAAGCGCCCGAGAACTCGCCGAAGGGCGTGATATCTGCGGCGGTGGTCTTGCCCGCCTTGTACGCGGTGATGAACGGCGCGAGGACGGCCTGCCACGCTGTGTGGTCATAGCCATTCGCGTACGCCTGGATCGCGGGCGCGCCAGAGATCGCCTCGGGCCAGTTGTTGCCGATGTAGTGACTCTCGCCCGCGTCGTTCCAGGTGACGATCTCGACGAAGTCCGGCTGGAGCGCGAGCACCTGTTCCATGCGCTCGGGCAGGTTTAGCTCGCCGATGCGGTACCAGTTCTGGCCGGGGTCGATGTGTTTGAACTGCAGGGAGGAGATCGCTGTGTGATGCGTGAATCAGCTGGGTGTACGGAACCGGGGGTGGGGCAAGGCGGACGTACACATCATGTAGACCTTGTTTGCAGCTCGGGCTGCTTCAAGGCCGGCTTGATCCTTGGCGTCGCTGACGTTCACGAGGCCCTCGGCGATCTCAGGCCAAGCGGATTCCCAGCTGAAGACGCCGTCGACGACGGGGTAGTTGCTGAAGAAGGTGGAGTCGTACGTCGCACCCCCGTAGTCATCGAAGTCGGGTACAAAGAACGGGTTCACTCCCTGGCCAGACAGCACATCCTTGAACTGCTGCTGCCAGCCCTGACCAGGGCTGCTGGCGCCGAACGACTTCGCACCGCCATCAAAGGTGCTGACAAAGGGCCGGCCGTCGTGCTGGTAGTATGCGGCGTTTCCCTGGTACTGGTTGAAGAGTGGAAGGAAGTCGGAGGGAGCATTGATGGTAGTCATGTCGAAGGAGAAGAAAAGCTTGAAGCCGTTCTGGTTGGCCGCGTCGAAAAGAAACCCGAGCGCAGCGGTGGTGAATGGCGCGGAGGGCTGCTGCACGTTGAGCGCGAAGGCGTCCAACCCGAGGGCTTTAGCATCCGTGACGTCCTTGATAGCTTCGTCCACGCCAGACATGCCACCAACCTGTATGACGAACTGAGTACAAGAGGTCAGAGGGGTGGTGTGGTTACTCACGAGGTAATGCGCAAACACATTCTTCAGTTCCGCATTTGCATGGCCGACAAAGCATGCAAGCATGCTGAGAGCAGCGACCGAAGAGGAGTGCAAGGAGCGCATGGTGGTGGCAAGTGGAAGAGTCTGGTAGGATATCTGCGTCGGTCGTCCGGAAGTGAAAAAGGGAAGTTCAATGGAAGGACTGGTTGACCGGCCACGACCGGTGCGTATTTATACTTTGCAACATGGCTGCTAAAACTATATTGTGTAGAGATGACAAGGAGTCTGTGTCCGAGGATGAACCGTCGCACCTCATGTGGCTACGGCAGTGTGCCCGTCGATAATAGCATCCACAGTCTTCTGGATCTTGTTGAAGAGGCCATATGTTGTTCAGCCATATATTAGCAAAGGTTGCCTATGGGTCTCGGGACATGGTTGTTAGGATCAGTGACCCCAGTGAGGTGGAGACGGCGTGATGCGGACGTTACATGATCATGCATGTGCATGTGCGAAGTGCGCCTGGAGTCCGCTTCCCAGCCTCTCGCCGCTTCGGGTCAAGACCGCGCAAGCAACATAACCTCAGGTTGACCGCGAGATCTTGGTTGGTAGTGAGACCTGGCTTGGAGAACGCTGGCAGATTCTGGTGAGTGGGCAAGACTGGAAAAATGCTTAAAGGCTTACCAGGGCTGCAGACCTAGAGCACACTGAAGCTGCACTGGACGGACAACTTGAAGGAGAAGGCTGATACTTAAGCGGGGGAGGTGCGGTGATTAACATGGATTCCCATGATGCTTCGGATCGATCTTGGCCACTAGCGCTCATGGATTGCATTTGGATGGTGTAAGCGAATTTGACAGCAGTTCCACTGTCACCGGTCACCCGTCAAGCTCAACATATCCGCAGCACTCCAGTGCGTGTGCACAAGCCGCGAACGTGAAATGCCAACTTCACAACCCACCTATTCTGTAGCTTCAAGTCGTCCTCGTTATCCACCGCTGCCAAGACTTTGGCTTCCGAGTAATCCCTACATTCAATGGCGTGACGAGTGCTTGCTGGTGAACATCTGGTCAGGCATCATGGACGACCGATGAGGACGGATGTCATAGGGTGCATCCCACGCTCATCATGGTGCGTTCGATGCATTGCGAGTATCATTGGCAATGCACATACGGGCATTAACACATTCCAACATCTCGCAGCGTATGGGAGCTCCCATTCCACATCCTACATAGCCTCGGCTGTGTGCACCGCGACACCACAATCCACCAGCATACGATTGTTTGGAACAGATTGGAGCTGTGAAAAGGCGTCTGAAGGCAATACGAACTTGCTACGGCAAATGTGCAAGTGGCCAGTGCGATATCGGATTGTTGACAAACTCATGTGTGTTTTTGTTTACGCACTAGTAGATTGACTTCACCCACTTCACGCGGTTCGGAAGTACCATCAGGAGCCCCCATTCACGTCGGGTCAAATGGCTTACTTTGGCGGACTGGGGGAGGGGGCAATGACGAGAACGTACCAGAAAAGGTACCTTGTCAGCTAGCCGCCATGACTGAGGTCGCAGACAGCTCTCGGGGCCAGGACTTGGATGGCAGGAGACAAGCCTCGACGCAGCATCCCAGTTCCAACGTCCGATGTCGAAACCTGATCGATCTTCGCGTAGTGTTCCACAAACAAGTGCCGCAAACTGCAACTCCCCTGCCTGGGTCCGCGAGTGTCCGATCCCATGGGGCCATTCCCGGACTACAAAGTACGTGCATCCAACTTGTCAGTCCCTGGCAAACATTCAGCAGGTGGGTTCGGTCTTTCACCCTGAGGGGAAAAGCCCAGACTGACGATCATCGTAGGTCTCCTCAGCCTTCAAGTGATCAACGTCTGCAACGACGGGGAAAGTGAAGGAGAAGTCCGACAGCTTCTTTCCTCGTTCAGTGCAGCTCGATCGAGTCGTGCGAAGACCTGCCAACTGTGGGGGAACCGTAACTTTTCTTCAAGTCTTGCTTGCCCGTGTCGACCCCATTCACCCTCCCCCCGTCTGAGTCCTTCCAACCTCCCTCAGCATGACCAGGCCGCGTGTTCAGTCCACCGCAGGTTCGGATGTTTGCACGTACTATCCCCCTTGCTCGAAACTGGTATGTGGGGACTTCCTTTGTCCTACATGCAACGTTGCCAGCTATTGTCATCTGGCACACGCCTCATTCGTCAGTGTAACACCCTTTGTGGATGCTTGTATATGCGGATGTTTAAGTGTCCGGAACAGGATTCCCAGCGTCACATTCACGAATGTGTCCCTTCCAGCCAGCCCTCACGCCAACAGGCAGTCGAAGTGCGCAAGGTCGACTTCCTCCTCTTCCCGGTGGACGCCACCATCCCGCGCATCGTCAAAGTCGACTGTCGCATGCATCGCAAGGGCACGTTTGGCGGGGAGGAGCACCTTGGCGTTGATTGGCACAAGCTTTTTGGAGCCTGCATTTCGGGGTTCGCTGCTAATCCTGTTGGCCCCGCCAATCCCGTGTCCCATAGTGCACCGCCCAGCAGACTCTTCCTCGCTTTTGGCAACTGCGGTCCCTTCGACAGTGCCCCACAGCCGGCAAATCTCTGTGCACAACACCTTACCCAGGGGCAGTCGCGCGTGCCATGGGCGGGTAACCTCATCGGGTATCGCAGCTACGAGCCTACAGCGAGTTCGACACAATTCTTGGACGTCAGTATGGAGGACCTCCCGCAGTTCATCGCTTTCTTAAAGACGTATCGCTTGCCTCTCCCGCGAAGTCCAATTCTTCGCTGCGTTGCCCCTAGCGAGCTTCTTGCTATGCTGTCTAGGTCGGCCGGCCACGATCGCGCCCCGCATTTCGACGGCGACTTCGACTTCAGCTCCACCGCGGCTGAGCCTGTCGTCCGCGAGCGCATCGTGCCTCCTCAATATTCGACTACGTCCCGTCGAGTGGCTCAACCAGAGGAGGAATTGGGCGCACAGAGCGAGATGCTAAAGAACGTCATCCGGGAGGAAGTACGCGCTGCGATCTGGGAGACAGGCATCACCATTGTTGCGGCTTTCTTAGGAGCTTACGGATTGTGGCTGTTCGTCCTTTCACCCTCGATTTCGTTCTTCGTGGCGGTGTTCTTGTTCTTTCTTCGTGCACCATTCACTCTGATCAAGCTCTTCCTTTGGCCCTTGACTTTGTTCAAGTTTGGTCTGATGTGAATCAGTCTCCTTTCTGCGAGCACTCGACGCAAATGTATCCAACTTGTCCTTCCATCCATTTTTGCGACCTTCCCGACACCGGTGTCGTCCGCGTTCAACCCAAGATACAAAGAAACCTTTCTGGTTCCACTACCATAAAGTCTCTTTACGCTGTCATTTATCATGTAAATAGCGACGCATACGCAGACGAGGTCCCTTACCCTTCCACACTCCTTCCGTCCTGTACTGCGTGCTCCAGACTGGACACAGCCGTGATGGCGCAGGCCCGGGTGGTACTGGGAGCCGACTCCCGGCGGGGGAGATCGAGGACGTCCTGGCGTACCAGCTGGGCAGCAGCGAACGCGTAAGGGGAGCCCTCGAGCCCCACATGGTCGGAGTACACGACGCCTGGAATGGCCCCGTCGAGACCTTTCGACTTTATATCCCACCGCGAGCCCGCTGACACTCTGGAGGAGGTACAAGAGAACTATCGGACGCTGGAGGATCGGCTGCGTCTGACGCTGCAGCGGCTCGCGGGCATGATCGAAGAGTCGGAGACCATCCGCAAGGAAGCAGTGGAAGCGACTCAGGAAACCGTGATCCGCCTTTCCGAGCAGGCGCTTTCGGCCCAGCAGGTGCTTATCGAGTCGTACAGCCGCACGATGGGGATTTATGTCGCGGCCGTAGTGGTTTTCCTTGTCGTGGTGGTGGGAGGAGCGAGCTGGTGGCTCGGGCCATGTATGGCTGGGGCGGCATCATGTTCCCCAATCCGTTCGGAAAGGCCGTCGAAAGGTCGGAATCGGTCCTGGACAAAATCAGAAATTAGACGTAGGGGGCTTGACATTGTCAGGTGTCGGCGGGGGCGGAGTTCGCGAGCATGGGACGAGGATGGTCTCCAATACCCTAAGCAATTATCGTGACATTCCAATGTACTCTAGTTGGCCTATGGATGCTGTGGAGTTCGAAAGGCGATCGGGGTTGCAGTGCCAAGAAGAATGGAACAGAATCACAAGGAACCATCAGAAACCTCTTTCTCCACGCTGTGTGGGTGGGCCTCGACATCATCTCCATCTTCCACAACGTCGTCGTCATCGCCGTCCGAATCTTCCTCTGGGAGGATAAGGTTCAGCACCAAGGCGACAATGCCCGACATCAAGACTGCGAAGCCAATTCATCAGCGACAACCCACGACAAAACTATGATGATACGTACATGGAGTGGAAAGCACGATGGTGATCGAGTCTAAGAGACCCTGGAGACCCATGTTCGGGTTTTGAACACCATCGAAGAGGTGGGTGAAGATCGTTGGAACTAGCAAGTCGCCGATACCGAACGACATGGCAGACGCGAGGATGAACCGCTCCCGGCGAGTAAAGCGGTTATATGACAGCACACGAATGCCGGATACTGCGACGCTAGCGAACAGGAAGGTGGTGACCCCGCCGAGGACAGGATTAGGTACTATGGTGGAGGGAATGAGTATATACGCAGGGATTGTGCACGTTGGAGGACGTACTGGCAAGGAAGACGCCTGAGATCTTGCCAAGGACACCGAATAGGATGAGGAAGAAACAGCAGAAGCGGCCGGCTGTTCGATTCGCGCAGCGGGTGATCGCAATCACGCCGTTGTTTTGCGCGAAGATCGACAGAGGTGTCACAGTGAACAGGGCTGAGAGGAATCCACCGATACCGTCGCTCTGAGAGGAAGAGGTTAGAGATGTTCCGTACATGCTGTCGTTTTACACTAACCAACACGCCACCCTGGATGCGGCTGTCAAATTCCTCTCCGACAACCGCGACGCGAGAAACCTCTGCGGAGGCAGTGATGTCACCTATCGCTTCCATAGCAAGAGAAACTAGAGCCAACGTCAGAAAGACGCTACAGTATTGCAGAAAACGCGACATACTGTAGACCGCAAGCATTGGAAGGATTGCGGGTGGATACACACGGATTTTGAAGGTATGTACCCTAGACGCGCAAGGTCAAGAATATGCATTGAGGCAGAAAATAGGTCCATACCAGAGGAATGTGATCGCGGGGGAGGTTTGGATGGAGCTTCCGTCGATGTACCCTGCTGCTCCGGCGACGATACACCCCACCGCCAGGCCGACGATAATCGAGATGTTCTTGAGGAAAGGCGAGCCAAAAAGCTCCGTGAGAATGATGCTAACGAAGGACAAGAAGCCGAGCCCAATGAATTCCGGCGATCCCCAAGGAAGCGGACGGGGAGCGAGGGTGGTTGGGCAAAGCTGGAAGATACCTGAGGACGGCCGATCCATACAGCTATTAGATCCTCCGCCCCAGTTAGGTATACCGGATGAACCAATTAGAGAAGCGCCAATCATAACAATCACAGTTCCTATAACTCGATCAGCGTGGGATAAAGGGGTTGTAGACATGTTGAACCGTACCGGTGACCATAGGCGGGAATATACGTTTGAGGATGCGAGGCGGAATGAACGACATGAAGATTTCCAGGAACGAGCAAATGAGTGACGTCCCTGTAGCTAGATAAGTACGGATTTGTTTGTGGTACACCCTCACAACGCACCTAATAGCATGCCGTAGGCATCTGGGCAAGGTCCTCGTGTGACCGTCCCATCATCAGCGACGGTCGATGTGCACGTTCCATTGGCATACATAGTGTTAAATATCTGTTGTGGGTTAAGATTCGGAATGCATCCCAGTCTTGTTGAAGAAAACGTACAGCGTTAGCAGTGCTGAGAGTAGCAAAACTCGTGCCCACGACGGAAATGAGGCCGGTCCCCAGATAGTATCCTCCAAATAACCTCAATCGGGAAAGCTGAACCAAGCTGAGGATGCCTACAGCATAACCACATTAACCCGCGACAATAGGTTGCTAGAAGAATGAAAGACTCACCACAGCCAATGAGTGACGCAGAGATCAGGTAGGCAGAGGTCTCCGCATCGAGACTCAAGGCACTGGCGAAGATGATGGGCGGGGTGATCAAGCCAGCGAGCATAGCCAGGGCATGTTGAAGACCACTGGCCGCAGCAAGGACGATGGGGAGGTCTGAGTCGAGTGCGTAGAAGGGAGGGCCAATCCTTGTCTGTTTTCCTCGTCTCCAAGGAAGATTGGGCATGCAAAGCCAGGCATAATCATAGTCACCGAGCCAGCCGTGCTTCGTCGTAACTTTGCGCTTGATGTGCTCCACGCGACCCCCGAGACCCCGCGGACGTTGGCTGGAAGACGCTGGGAAGTGAGAAAGCGAAGGAGGGACGTGCTTCTCAGGCTGCTCAGCTGTGACTGAGCGGACCGACATGGCTCAAGATATGGGGGAGACCGCAAAGGGAGTCGACGGTGGGATTCAGTCGGACAGTCGGCCTTGCCGTAAGGGCGGTATATAGTGAGCATACAGGCCATCCCAGACCCTGTAGACTGTCATGTCGTGCGCGGACAGATAAGCAGAGAATTTCGTGGGCCCGACGAGCGATAAGCCCGGAGGTTGAACTGTTTTGAGTCGCAAGTAATATAGTGGCGGCGGCGGCGGCGCTGTTTTCGCCAATTGGGCGTCTCCCCGCAGCCGCCAGGCGCCTGATAAGTACTTGCGCCCTCGCTCGCTGCCGGCCGGCGCGGCGGCTCCGACCAGTGACTGCATCAGTGCAAGGACTCCAGCTCTCCTCCAGCACACGTCTTTGGTTTCTCCTCTTTCCTGTTCTTCTGGCTCAGCATATACTTATCTTAGAGCCTTTTTACCAACTACTGTGTCATCTGCTTGCTGAGTTGTCTCAATGGCACCGACCCCCACCCTTACAGAACACCTGGAATATCTTGTTAGCGCGCCTGAAGATCCAGGAGATCGTGACAAACGCCTCCTCGACGAGTGGGCTAGGTCTGTTGTCCATCCGCTCCTTATCTTGTCTTGTGCCTGATAATTAGTTCCCAGGTACAACGCCGCGGGGAGCAGTGCGTGCTGCTCATGACCTTGACGCGGTCATCGTCTCTTTGGCTAATGGATGCGCCTAGCCACTTCACCGCCCGACGAACGGACGGATCTCAAGCAGGGCGAAGAATGGGACACAGTACTAGAAGTGTTGAAGGGGTCCCCAAGCACTTCCGGTCAGGCTTCACACGGACCGTTGCTCTCTGCTATTTTGTCGTGTGTAACCTTCGAGCAATATATTTGTTTTCATCCCATTTACCCTTTTTGCCTTCTTCTCATTCGCAGGAAACCTGAACTCGAACCCCTCCTTCCATCTCTTTTGTCTCTTCTTTCTTCTTCGCGTGCCGATGAGTCGATATCGGAAGAGCTGGTGGAGATAATAGGGTTCGACAATATCGAGATATCCATGCAATTGCTTCAACATCGCCAGGAAGCTGTCCAAGGACTATCCTTGTACTTAAATGTCGACCCGCGGTACGCTCAGCCTGAATCTGTCAATGGTATTGGTAAAGGAAAGCAAAAAGAAGGTAGATCTTTGAGCTGGACGGCGCCCTACCAGTTGAACATTGCACGCTCACATCTGATATGTGCCGCAGATGGATTCACTCTACCCGAAGTATTCAACCCGGTGGAAGCCCGAAGACGGATGGAGGAGACTTTGCGTGCCAACGCGGAACGTCCCCTCTTTACTGGTACTGCGGTATGTAGTTACGTTTACAGAGGGCAGTCGCCATACCTGACTTGCTTGGTCTTGGTTCCTCTTGTAGCACGATACCCCTGAGGTGCTCCCTCACGTATATACCTCCTCCTCTATCGTACAAGGAAACATGCTGTCACATCTGGGGCAACGCTACATGCTGCCGATGGGCACGACTCGGGAACACAAAGAGGTTCGCTCGACAAGATATCGACCTTCATGCTTGCTGAGAGACTTGTCATTCTATCCTCAGGAATATGAAGAGGTGACAGTGCCGCCTGCAAGAGTTGTCCCCACACGAGCATCAGAGCGCTTGATCCTCGTGGCTGAACTCGATCCTTTGGCGAAGGGATCATTCCCGGTAAGGTTGAGAAGAGCAGTGGTGGTCGCGCTGCTTATGGATCTATTCATAGGGATATACGTCCCTGAATAGGATCCAGTCAATCTTATTGCCAACCGCATACCAATCAAACGAGAACATGCTTGTATGCGGTGAGTCTTTCGCTTGTCGCGACGTTGCATTGCTTTCAATCGATATGCTAATCCAGGGCTGCTTCTGTCAGCTCCTACTGGTGCCGTTAGTACCTTGGATTTTGTGGCGCTTAACTCCCATTGACACGTTCTATAGGGTAAAACTGACGTTGCTATGCTCACGGTCCTCCGGGTCATCAGCCAACATTTGAATTCGTCTGCGCCTCCTGGTAATATGGTTGGAGCCGTTCAGAGAGACAAGTTCAAGATCATTTACGTGTATGGTTTTCAACACCTATGATTGCGCATAGCTCACATTTTGTCAGTGCGCCAATGAAGGCCCTTGCGGCAGAGATTACGCGCAAACTTGGCAGACGGTTGAAGTGGTTGTCGATCTTCGTGCGTGAACTTACTGGTACGTTCTGAGTTCAACTCTGTATTACTTCGTTTCGTTGTTGAAGCCCTGTCAGGTGATATGCAGCTCACGAAGCAGGAGATCAGCGAGACGCAAATCATCGTCACTACTCCTGAGAAGTGGGATGTCGTCACCCGAAAGCCCACAGGGGAAGGAGAACTTGCATCGGTTGGCACTCTACCACACATATAATGATTCTTGGGTTTTGACGCGCTCTTATTCCAGAAAGTGAAGTTGCTCATCATCGACGAGGTCCACTTGCTCAATGACGAACGAGGTGCTGTCATTGAGACCATCGTCGCTCGTACCCTTAGGCAGGTGAGCCTATCGACTATTCCAACGTTGTGTTACTCGGCTGAGTTAGGAGTAGGTCGAGAGCTCGCAATCCGTCATCCGAATAGTCGGCCTTAGTGCGACATTGCCCAACTACGTTGACGTCGCGGACTTCCTGAGGTGAGTCTTATGTTCCATCTAGGGGATTTCTTTCCTGAAGGTTTGAATTGCAGTGTGAACCGACACACCGGACTGTTCTACTTCGACTCGTCCTTCCGACCTGTCCCGCTAGAACAGCATTTCATCGGCGTAAAAGGTAAGCCCAACAGCCCAACAGCGAGGAAGAATCTGGACACCGTCGTATACGAGAAGGTCTCAGAGCTCGTTCGCGAGGGCCACCAAGTCATGGTGTTTGTCCACGCGCGGAAAGAGACTGTAAAGGCGGCCGAGGCTATTAGGGAGACGGCCCAGAACGATGGGACATTAGAGGAATTCAGTTGTCAGGACCATCCTCAGTTCGAATTCTTCCGTCGAGATATCGGGAAGTCGAGGAACAAGGAGATGAAGCAGCTTTTCGACCTCGGGTTCGGTATTCATCATGCTGGTATGTTACGAGACGACCGTAATATGATGGAGCGAATGTTTGAGGCTCGAGCGATCAAGGTGAGGGCTATGTGGAAAATTACAAAACGAGGAGAATTTAATATTTGAGTAGGTTCTCTGCTGTACAGCCACGTTGGCGTGGGGTGTCAACTTGCCTGCTCATGCCGGTGTGTGCAGACAAGCGTAATCCGAAAATATCGCTAATCCCTCCTTTCAGTCGTCATCAAAGGGACGCAAGTGTATGACAGCTCTAAAGGTGCCTTTACCGATCTCTCCGTCCTGGACGTTCTGCAGGTCTTCGGGCGAGCCGGGCGACCTGGCTTGGAATTGAGTGGTGTGGGTTACATCTGCACTAACGAAGAGAAGCTTACACACTACCTCGACGCTGTAACGTCCCAAGTACCGATCGAATCCAAGTATGTCACCATGCTTCATCCCCCATGATCTGGTACTCATGAGTTTGACATAGGTTCATTACTGGAATTGTCGATGCTCTCAATGCCGAGATCGCCCTTGGGACAGTCGCCAACGTCCACGATGCGGTGCAGTGGCTCAGTTACACGTACCTCTTCGTACGAATGAAGAAGAGTCCGTTCCAATACGGTAAGTAATGAGATCGTAGATGGAATCCACCTATGACACGAGCTTCCACCCAGGCATGCCTTGGGATGAAGTAGTACAGGATCCCACACTCGGCGCCAAACGTAATTCCTTGATCACTGCTGCTGCTTCGCAACTCGCAGACGCTCGTATGATTGCATTTGATCGCAACACCGGGAGTATGGTTATAACTGACCTCGGACGGATCGCCGCGAAGTATTACATTCGTCACAAGTCGGTTGAAATATTCATCAAGCAGTTCCGAGAGAAGATGACGGAAGCAGACGTCCTGGCAATGCTGTGCGACAGTACGGAGGTGAGTCCACCCTCTGAACGAAGTAACAATGCCCTCGCTCACGGATGTGATAGTTCAATCAAATTCAAGTCCGAGAGAACGAGGTGGATGAGTTAAAATATTTCATGGACTCGGACTGGGTCCCGTGTAAAGTCAAGGTAAGCTGAGAGTTGTGGAATCCAGATCGATGGATGAACCATGCATTCTAGGGTGGGACCGATACCAGTGCAGGGAAGGTCAATATTCTTCTCCAGGCTTACATCTCGGGGTGTCGACCAGAGGATTTCGCGCTCGTCTCCGATCAGGCATACGCTGCCCAGAATGGCGGCCGTATCGCCCGTGGCCTCCTCGAGATTGCCATCTCCCGGAAATGGGGAAACGCCGCCTTTGTCCTCATGGGCATCAGCAAGGCCATCGAGAAACGCATGTGGCCATATGAACATCCGCTCAAGCAATTTGAGGGGTTAAAAGCGGATACGCTACACAATCTAGAGCGCTGGGCCGATGACTACAACATATTCGACCTGGCGGAAATGAGTTCTGAAGAACTAGGAAAACTCATCCACCTGAACGAGAAGCATGGAGCGGCCGTCAGGAATGCCGCCAAGCAATTCCCGACTGTGCGTATCAGCTACAGCCTACGGCCTCTTGGCGCGGACGTTTTGAAGATCGCCATCAAAGTCGAGCGTGCTTACAACTGGAGCAGCAAGATTCATGGCTCTGTTGAACCATTCTGGCTATGGGTCGAAGACCATGAAGGGACGAACATCCTGCAGCTTTCTCACCTCATATTCCGACAAACGACGACGTTCGTCGACATCGACTTTGTCATCTCGGTGCCAAAGGATAAACCGTCCCCCTCGGTTACAATACGTTACGTCTCGGATCGATGGATAGGGGCGGAAGAAGAGGTACCGGTGTCCCTCGAGGACCTCATCATGCCGACATGGTCCGAATCGCATACTGTCCGTCTCGATATACCCTTTCTTCCGCTTTCGGTCCTTCGAAACCCAGCGCTGCAGGAGGTATTCTCTCACAAGGTCCACGGTCTGAACGCCATTCAAAGTCAGGTCTATTGGAGCATCGTCCAAACTCGATCGCATGCACTGTTCTGCGCACCCACGGGTTGTGGTAAATCTGTTATTGGCCAACTTGCGATATGGTGCGGAGAATTCTATTGCACTCTTCCAGTGCGCATGCTTATGAATATTGTGCAGGGAAACACTTCGAAATTCGCCGGATAACGCATGGGCCCTGGTGGTGGCGCCTCGAAGAAGTATCGCGCTGGACCTTCGGGCTGAGCTTCGCTCGGCGACAAGAGCTACAGGCACCTCAGTCGAGCTTGTTGGAGCAGATCATCTCTTCGATGTCCCTTCGAGACGTAGCGTCAGAGTCGTGACCGCGTCAGACCTCTTCTCGGCGCTTTCACGGCGCCCGAACGTCAAGGAGGCTTTATCGCGGCTACGCCTGGTGCTGTGTGAGAGCCTCGAGCTGCTCGACGCCGTGTACGAGCTCGGTGTCTCGCTCCTCCTGCACGCAACGCAAGCCCACCCTGTCCGCTTCGTTGGGCTCTCCAGCTCGCTCAGCGATCCCGCCGACCTCGCCGCGTGGCTCAACGTCGACCCGCTCGCCTTGCACAGTTTCCGCCCGGGCGACCGCGACCAGTCGCTCGCGGTCGCGACGCACACCTTCACGATTCCACAGTCCGCCGCGCTCTTCAAGGCGATGGCGAAGCCGGCGCACGCTGCGATCCGCGCCGGCTCTGGAGAGCCAGCGCTCGTGTTTGTGCCGTCGCGCAGCCAGTGCCCGCCCGTTGCGCTCGACCTTATCACGCAGTGCGCGCTCGAGATGCTTGCGCAGGGCTACCTGCCCGACGGCGTCTCCATCGAGCGCCTCGAGCTCTACCTTGCGCGGCTGCAGGACTACGAGGGCCTGAAGGACTTCATCACACGCGGGGTCGGGTTCTTCCACGACGGGATCACGAAGGCGGACCGGCTGCTGATGCTCGAGCTCTATGCAGAGGGACTCGTGCGTGTGCTCATCGTCCCGCGCGATGCGTGCTGGGCGCTGCCCGTGCGCGCCACCACCGTGGTGGTCATGGGCACGCAGTACGTGTACGTCCCGCCTGGGAGCGACGAGCGGCAGCTGCGCGACTACCCTCTCGAGGAGATCGTGCGTATGCAGGGGAAGGCAGTACGGCATGGTGGGGCAGGACGGTTCTACCTGCTTTGCCAGGCAGAGGGCAAGGACACGATTACTCGCTTCCTCAACGATGGTCTCCCGCTGGAGTCAAAACTGCTCGACACAGACACGTTGCGGTCGTGGTACAAGGGCAGGCGGAAGGACGGGGTCATCGCCGGGACGCAGCAGGCGGCTGATGTGCTGTCGTTCACGTTCCTGGCGCGCCGCTTGGTGAGCAACCCGGCGTATTACGACGCGCGGTCGACCGCGGTCAACGAGCTCCTCTCGCGGATAGTGGACAAGCTTGAGGCGTAGCGAATGATGCGTTGCGTAACAATACAAAGTTACTGGCAGCCAGCAATCTCGCCCCAACAGTATACACAGTGATAACGACGTCTTCAATCTGTCTATCTAGCTATCTGCACGACGCGATTTTTCGACTTCTGTGGTTGGTCCGACCGACCACCTCGGTCGGGCAAGCAGGTTGCGGATTACACAAGGTACTTCTTGAGGTTCTGCAGACGCTCCACCGCACGCTTCAGCGTGTCGACATCCTTGCAGAAGGCGAACCTGGCATATGCCTCGCCGATAGAAGTGTGCTCTTCGCAGTAAAACTAATGCGACATATGGTGAGCGTGGGCATGAACGGATATCGTGGAGACTATACCTCGCTAACAGGGATGGAAGAAACGCCGACTTCCATTGCGATAAACCAGCATGCCCTACGTAAAAGCGGTTGCAGACTCAGCAAGGAGCTGCGCAAATGGAGAAACGCGGCTCTAATTACTCACCTGAAGTCACGCCCTCGCCCGAGGACGCTCTCGGGGAACGGATAATCATCGGGCCACCTGACGTTACGAATGTCCTGTGCAAAAAACTAAGGTTCAGCCTCCAAATCCATCACGAAGTCGCCGCTCCCACGGGGACACGAGTAAGATAGGATACGAACCAGCAACACGAAGTAGCTCCCCTGCGGGTTCGAGTACTGCATGCCCAACTTATCGAAGCCGTCCGTCAGGATCTTGCGGCGTTCGGCGTACTCATCGCACTGCTGTTTGAGGAAGCCACGCTCCTTGGCCTGCTCCAGGCCGACAGCAGTTGCCTCCTGGAGCGGGGAGTTGCTGCAGAAAACGATGCGCGTTGTCGCCGCGAGCGTGGGGTAGATGATCGACTGTGGCCCGATGAGCCAACCGACGCGCCAGCCCGTTGCAGCGAACGTCTCTGCACCGGAAATAATCAGTGCCGAAGCTGGTGCCGCTGAAAACAAAGCGAGGAGTTAACGTACTGCCTGCAGAACCGACTGTGATAGTCCTGTCCCACATCCCTGGCAGGGTGGCAATGCGGACGTGCTCTTCGCCGTCGAACACGAGCGAATCGTACTGTATTAATTTGACATCGTGAGGAACGGCGGATGTAGGTTCCACGATGACATTGAGTTCGGGACAACGATACTTACGACCTCGTCGGACATCACAAGCAGGTTATACTCTTCCGCGATAGCCGCGATCTTTTCTAGCTCAGGCCGCGTGAAGACCTTTCCGACAGGGTTATGTGGCGTGTTGACGATTATCATCTTCGTGCGGGTCGTGACGGCACGGCTAACAAGATTTCGTGGCATACAGTCGGTTAACGGACGGACCGGGTGTTTTTGAGGATATCATGACATGGTCACACACATACCGGAGCTCGTCGAAGTCGATTGTCCACTCATGGCTGCTGTGTTTGCCGGCACCAATTGGGGGGTGGAGGGGCACATAGACCGGGACACCGCCGTTGAAGGTCACGGACGGGAGGTATTGATCGAAGAAGGGCTCGAACATGATGACCTCATCGCCCTGTTCCAAGAATGCGACGAAGACAGAGTATTGTCCTGGTGCCGGAGAAGTCGGTCAGGACATTGGGAGACATCGGTCTTAGAGCGTAGATACAATGAACGTGCCTTCGTTTGCACCGCTGGTCACAAGGATCTCCGTCTGCGGGTCCAAAGATCGACCGAAGTCGGGCTCGTAGTGTGCCTTTATTGCCTCGCGAAGACGGAGACGGCCCTTCGGATGGGAGTAATGATTGGTGGCGACGGAGTTCAATGCTTCTTCCGCGGCCACCTTGACCCATTGCGGAGGAGCAAAGTTCATGTATCCCTGTCCGAGGTTGATACAGTCCGATGGGAGATTGGCAGCACTTCGCGCAGATAAGTCAGGTAGCCGCATCCGAGTCATTGAAAGAACGTCGGGACTCACTTGAAGATGGACCAGACATCCTGAGCAAGCGCTCTGCCTTCGCGAAGCCGAGAAGAGAATGGGATGAGGCTGGAGCGATCCTTGCCGTTAGAGACGATCCCGTTGGTGGTCATGATACCGTGAAGGATGGGCGAGAGATTCAGGTGAGGCGAGGGCGCGGCCGCGAGTTCGCGTGAAGACACGGGGAGAACCGAGGGCGAGGATACACCGAGATCGAGTCAGACAGCGAGCGCAAGGGATTTTGTGGGAGGACGAAGCATATATACGGGAAGCAAGGACGCCGGTAGGGACTCGTACGAGGGACTGAACCGCGCAGGAGCCCGATGGACTCGTATCGTATGTAAGTAGGACATTTGCAGGACATCACTCAATCCCCATCCACCATCGCGTCAGCGTCTCGCCACAATTCGTCGCGGCGGCCATCGCTCTCCCAGTCTCCCACTCCCGCACCTCCTCGTTGCTCCTGTTTGCCCCCAGGACCCCGTACATCCACCGTTGGACGTCGACACGAGTTGCTGCGTGCAGCAAAAACATCACATATTTCTGGATGGAGCCGCGCCTCATGACTGAAAATGGCCAGTTCTGGGCCGACTGCTGGTTTCGAAACAGACCTTCTGGCGCAGCGTTGAGCTCTCTAGAGTAGCTATAGCTGCAGGCGCACGCTACTGATTAGGAGCGCACCGACTCCCGTCCGAGGGCGGAGAGTACACGACTCTGAATTGGTCGCTTTCGCGTCAGGACGCGGGCCGCATGGGCAACAAGCTTCAAGCTCGGCCCGGCCCGGCAGGTTTCGACTGCGGGACAGGACCATCGCGACGCCGGCTTCCTCTCCTTCGCCGTCTTCATCGATCCTCCTCTTGGGATTCGTCATGCCCATCGAAAGACCCTCCCCACTCTGGACGGGCTCAATACCATTCCCTGGCACACTTTCCCTTGTGTACCTCGTCGCACCATCGACTACAACCTGATCTGGTCTATTCTCCGGCTGTCCCACCGTCGACGTTGAGTGCCCAACCCTACGCTGTTAGACCTCAAATTAACCCACTCCGTCGAAAAATGAAAACTTTCAGTGAGCGCTGCATTTGCCTTTCTTCATCCTGCCTATGCCCTAAATGTTGACCAAATGTCAACCCCCATGACTCCAATGAAACAACTACAGGTATCTCAATCTGCGCTGCAGATAGATGCGGCCGTTCGTCGCGTTAGTAGCAAACAGCTACCAACTTCCTCGGGCTTATCACGCGCGAGCCGTTCCCATGGCATGTCGCTCGCAGCCAACGGGCTTTTCGGATCCCGAAACGTGTCTGTGTGCTGAGGTATGCAGTTGTACTCCAGCCCAGTCCTGCCAAACTAAGTATCTCAGGCCTATGTCTTCCTTACAGATCCGCTCAACGTGTCACTAACCGGCTTCTGTCGACACCGCAACACCATGACGCGTTTATGCAGTCAATGCTGGATTCTCTTAGCAGTCTGTCTTCGGTGCTTCTCTTACAACCGTGGAACGCGTGGACGGTGTCATATTGACAACCGTCTTTCACGACATCAATCCTTTCTCGAATGAGCCAAGTTCGCCGGTCTCAGGCATGCCATCCGCGTCAATTTTCCAACACTTTCACACCCATGCGACGATGGAGTTGTGAGTGGTTTTCAAAATAGGCATTGATTGTCTCCGCTCTGCGCTCTTCTCGTGTCATATGCACAGGTCAACAACATATCAGATATACAGAGTCTTCCTGTTGGTGTTTATTCCCATTCGTCCCATTGGCTCCTGGACAGCCTGGATGCCGTCATGTTAGCCTTGATGAACAGCCCCACCGAGCCTTAACCGTCGACCATCCGAGCCTCCGCCGCTTAAGCGAGCTTGGGACCAAACCCGGCTTCAGGCAGCTTGTCGTCGAGACCGCACCCTATCAACATTCTCCAACGTGCTCAAGGAACCAATACACATGCCCCACCTTGGATTGAATTGGCCCGAGTATTTCGAGACGTTTTCCAGTTGTTTACCCCGGATCCTCGACAGACGCCCCGATGTTCTAATTCAGGCCGAGTCTGTCATTCTACCTCAACCGTAAGGACGTTGGTCTTCTCTCTCGACTCTGCAATCATGTTGTGATAGGGTCCATCGTCGTCCGCGCGGTATGCCTCAAGCGATCATGTGGTCGAATCGGACCTTTCTACCACACCGGGCGGAGGAACCGTCAGGAGGAGGTCGTAGGTGTTCCTAGGTCGACCATTATAAATACGATTCGCCATCGTCGCCACCGTCTGCCTCACGAAGAGCACTCTCGAGACGACTCCTGGCCTCAACAATGTCTTCGTCGACCCCCGACATGAGACACCTTTCGGACCGCTTCCACGTCTACAATCCTTCCAAGGCCGACTCCCACTTTAGGGAGGCACAGCAGAAAGAGGCGGTTAGAAGGATGTGGGTGCTCATTGCATCCGTCGTCGCGTTCTTGTTCGCTGTCCGGGTATTGCGCTTTACTCTCTCATTGCTCTTCGACTTCCTCTGTGCATCCGAGGAGCCCATGTTGGCGATCAGGAAAGACGGGAAGGCGTCGTCCCAGGAGATCGTCCTCCCCGGTCGGAATGGCAGGGCATCCTGGCGGCGCATCCCGTCGGCCTGTGCCTCCGGCTTCAGAATTATCTTCTTCCGTGTACAGGTCCCGCTCCTCGTCGGCGCGGCGTCCATTGCGGAGCTGTTCTTCGTCTTCGGATACATTGCGGCGATGTTGAGCCTCACATTCACGAATAGTACGCTCTTCTTTTTCCCTCGGAACTTGAGCAGCGCTGACGTTGAGCGGCACATGATAGCGAAGGACCTAAATTACTGGTTTTACCAGGATCGCGGGGCGCACCTCGCAGCTTGCCAACTTCCGTTCATTGTCGCACTCGCTGGTAAAAATAACATTATCTCTTGTAGGTGCACTGTCTATCTTTCCGAGTCGGATCAGTGAATTTATCTCACCTTCGCAGTCCTCACGGGTATTGGACATGAGAAGGTCTGTCTCCCACAGTCACTGCTACTCTGTTATGGGATACCGACGCTGTCATCGGTAGTTAAACATACTCCATCGGGCTGCTGCGAGGACCTGCTTCATCCTGCTTTGGATTCATGCGCTCACTCGGACCGTCGCAGGGTACGTGATAACCGCCTATTTGACATTGTACCAGCATGCTCAATGGCGTTCTTCTAGCCTCACTGAAAGGGAAGATTTTGGCCATGGTTGGATGCGCTGGGGCGCCGCTTCCTTGACATCGTTGACTCTGCTGAGTATGATGTCGGTTCGAATCATCCGCATCCTATTCTTCGAGTTCTTCCTTATGACCCATATCTTTTTGGTCGGGTAAGCTTTGTAAATTTCTGATTTTTGGGTGTCTATTGCTGACCGGTGCCTGCCCTGGATTGTTCAACTTAGGATCTTTATCATTGGCGGCTATCTCCATGCGCGGCATGTCAAGTGAGTTCCTCCACAATCTCGCCGCACGATCGGGCGGGCAAAGGCTGACAATTGACATTTGTAGCTACGGCGATTATTTCTGGCCCGCACTGGTCGTCTGGGCGTTCGATCGCGTCCTGCGCACTACACGCCTCGTCTGGAATAACAGGGGACGAGGCGGCAGACACCACGAGTATGGTTCGGCGGTCATCGAGCTCGTCTCCTCGGACACGGTGCGCATGACCCTCCGCCGCAAGATGGACTGGCGGGCGGGCCAGCATGCCTACGTCGTCCTGCCCACTATCAGCGATATCCCTAGCGAGGCACACCCGTTCACCATCGCAAGCATTCCAGAGCAGTCCAGCCTCGACGAGTCGGGCGAGCGTGACGTGGTGTTTCTCATCCGCTCCCGCGGTGGTTTCACCGGTCGCCTCAGCGATTATGCAACCAGGAATGGCGTCTGTCGCGTGCCTGCGTTCATTGACGGGCCATATGGGTGCCCTCCCGATTTGACAAGGTTCTCGACGTGCATTCTCATCGCTGGTTAGTTTATTTGACCCGTTCCATTTGGCATGACTGACAGGATACGTTAAGGCGGCTCTGGGGTGTCATACACTCTGCCCCATCTCCTGAACCTTGTGCGGTATGTCAATGCCATTTCCCGGGCCCGCTGTGACATCCCATTCAACGCTCATGTGAACCTTTCCCCAGCCACTCACGTACCCGGACTACCTCCGTCAGTCGTGTGATCTTCATCTGGGCCGTCCGCGAGTCAGGTATGTGTCCGCCTTCCGCCAATCCCACGTTGCGCCCTCAGCCTGTCACATGTACTCATGAACGCTGCAGACCACCTCGGCTGGATCTCCAAGAGTCTATGCGAGGCCCTCGCAGTCGCACAGTCGACGCCGCTTGCTATCGAGCCTACCGTGTACGTCACAGGTCCCACATGCGACATTCCGCGGATCCCTGGCACTCAGTACGCTGGGTCGGAGGCTTCGGGCTCGGACTCTGGAGAGGCTGCAGGCAAGGAGCTCCGTCTGTACTCCTCGCTCAAGATCGTCCATGGACGCCCGAGCACCCGGCGGATCCTCCAGGAGGGTGTCGATGGGTCTTCTGGGCCCGTCTCGGTTGATGGTGAGCGGCCGCTATATGTGTGCTGTCCAAGAGTAAAAGATGTGCTTGTACTGATTGCGATGCTTGCCACCAGTTTCCGGACCTTCATCGCTCACTGCGTCAGTCTCCAGCGCGCTGGCCTCTAGATTGACGGGTCCTGCGAATATTCTGAAAGGTGCTCCGTCGGTAACTCTGCACATCGAGACCTTCGGGATGTCGCGATAGGTATTTTTTTGAACTCAAACGATCTTTCCGTTTTGTCTTGTGCTCCTCCTGCAGGCTGAAGAGACGCCACAGCACTTACTATTTGCGGTCATTCTTGCTTGTATCTACAATCGTTTAGACACTGTGTGTGTTTCCGATAGTCACTATTCTCGTGTGTTCATGAGATCCACATAGAAGTCAGAAAGCTTTCTCCCGTTTCCTCTCGGGGCTCACTCAAGACACCATCGATCGCGCAGGCGGCTGCAGTACCGGCACTGCCAACTCGAACAGGCGCCGTTTCATTATCGCGTCTCGGTCATGTGACAGTCGCATATGCATCGAACTTTTAGCCGAGCCTCGCGGACGCCGTCGGATTCGCCTCTCGTGCCGACTTTTCACTTGTTCGGTGACTGTGCTATGAGCAGCGACCTGCTCCATCCTCTACACTATCTCACTACTATAGAAGAGTGAGTATGGATTCGCTAGCTCGTGGCCCTTGGCTTACCCTCCTGCACGGACCCCAGAGTCGCCAGCTCCACTCCGTCACCGGTTTCGAATCATCCCTCCATGCATGACGAAGAGGACGAGGAGGAGTTCGTCTACCCAGGTACCGAAGCCAACTCATCTGTTGCGTTGACCGACGGCCAAGAGGAGTCCATGACCGCCTTCGAGTACGGATCCCAGACGGCATTTGAGAATGAATCAGAGACAGCATTCGACAACGAATCTGAGGCCGCTTTCGAGTACGAATCGGAGGCAACGTTCCAATATAAATCCCCTGAAGAGCGACGCCAGACGCCAAAGCAAGAACTCCAGCAACTCCTCGTATCTCCCTCTCCCCGTGCCCTTTCACCATCCCCGCCACTGACGGAGGCCGCCGGGCCCGCTGTGCAACCTACTGCGCCCTCCCCTGTTCCCGTCAGGCACCACCCGTCGCCCGCTCAGCTCGAAGCGCTCCACGCGGCGGCGGCCTCGGGCGACCTCCGGCGCGTCCAGACGGAGTTCAGGAGCGCCGTGCGCGCGGATGACGTGGAGCCGTTCGAGCTCACAAACGACGCCTCGCCGCGGACGGGTCTCACGGCTCTGCACGCGGCCGCGAGCCGTGGCTGGCTCGACATCGTCAAATGGCGTGCGTGTTTCCGTGCATATTCTTCTTGCGTGTTTCGGCCCGTTCTGAGGGCGTGCTTCTGTTCGGCGCGACAGTCGTGGAAGAGTGCGGTGCGATCCCGGACATCGAGGACAAAGAGGGCGAGGTGAGGCTCGGTGCTGTTGCTCGGGAGTTGCTATTTGTGGAGTGTACACGGGTTCCTGACGCGCCGCGGGGGCGGATTGTGACAGACCGCGCTGCACAAGGCCGCTCTGAACGGCCATTTGGACGTCGTCAAGTACTTGCTGCCGGGGAAGGCCGACGTCCACGCGAAGGATGCGGACGGATGGACTGCTTTGCATAACGCGTGCTCAAAGGTGAGCCACTCTCTACAGCGGAGAATGACGAGTGCTGAGACGCGGAAAGGGCTATCTCGACATTGTCCGTTGGCTATGCGAAAGCGGCGGCGCGACATCTGAAGTTGATGGAGCGCCGGGCGTGGATGTACGGAGCAAGGGCGGATGGACACCTTTGAGTGAGTGCCTCGGTGTTATAGAAGTTCATTCACATAACGAACTCGCATTATTGCACCAGTGAACGCGTCATCAAAGGGCCACTTGCCCGTTGTTCTATATCTCTTGACCAAGCAGCAGGCCGATCCGCTGGTCAGGAATAACTGGGGGGAGACTGCATATGACGTTGCAGCAGCCGTCTTCGAAATATGGGTATGCGAGGTAAGGAATCCGTTGGATGTGTTTCCCCTGTCTCATTGCTCTTCACAGGTTCTCCAACGGTTTGAGTCAGAGAAGTGGCGCGACTCGAGCGTTCCCTTCAATCCTTTGGGGGTACACACTACTGTCCCTCTCGTATTATACGAAAACCAACGGCTCGATATTCGTCTGAAGACACTGGCCGTCTCTGGTGGCCGCCCTAAGTTTTCCGCTTCAGGACTGGGCCGACGCGGACGCCAGGCGCCGTTTGAACTCATACTGCCTGTGGCCTCTGAGTCGAACGGGAAGAGGGTCGGTGCGTGGCGAAGCGACGTGCAGCTTCCGCTCCGTGAGGACCCATTCACTTTGCCCAAGCCTGGATCTTCACGGGAGGGAGCTGATCGAAGTCACTTCTGGCTGTGAGTCCAGCATCCCGTAACTTTCTCTCCGAACACTGTTTGATATTTCGCAGATCGGATTGGACGCTGGACGTTACACCTCCTGGTGTTCACGCCCAAGAAGGGTGGCAGTACGCCCACTCGTTCGGTGATGCCGACGACCAGTGGTTATCCGAGCCTCCGCCACAACTTGAACGACTCCTCAATGGCAGTGGCGCAGTCGCCGTCGGCCTGGCTGGCGGAAGCTCCCGAAGTCGAAGCAGCACCCATGGAAGCACGAGTACCAGCACGCACCCTCCACATGCGTGGGTGCGCCGACGACGGTGGGTGCGTGTAATGCGGCGCAGGCTCGATATACCCCCGCTGCCGTACCTCCTGCCGGACGGCGCCATGTACCATTTGGCGGATGGGCAGCTTATACCCCACGTGGAACATGGCGACGGCGAAAGTGACTTTGGAGGTAGTGATGGGCAGGAGATGAGCGCGATGCCTACGCTGGGCCTCGGTTCGCAGGATTATGTAGCACGGGCGAGGTACCTTGTAGGCACCCCTCATCCGGATGACGGCGACATGAGCTCTGCGCTCGAAGCGAGGCGGATGATTGCGAAGCTAGAGCGTGCGACAACGGAGCTCCGACAGGGCCTTCTTAGTGAGTGGCTTAATATATGACTTTTGATAAGCTTTATGCTGACGCTATGTAGGCGACGACGATCACGAGCGCAAAATCCAAGCTGAAGTTCTTTTAAACGCATACAATCGAGAACTAGAGCGAAGAAGGCTTGCTGCCGGTGCCCAAGGGTTGCTTATTTCTGGTGACGGTAATTCATCTCTCTATCCTTTCTACCAACTATAGATCGCTGAAAATTCACAACAGATGGTGTCGACATTGACGACGATGACGATGATGAAGAGTTCCACTACCCAGGAGCTTCCCCCGTGGAGACGAGTACCGCTCGAGCACCGTCAATACGGTCCACAACGACCGACTACTTTGGCCGCGCCACCAGTTCTAGTTCCAGGGGTCTAACCGATCTTACGCCACACCTGTCGCAAGCTCCAGAGTTCCGCGTTCCTACTCACGAAGCGCCCCAGAAGGTCCTTACTCCAAGATGGTCTGCATCCTCCCCCCACAGTTTACATGCGACTTGGGAACGAGACGAGCATGTTTCAGAGTGTCGCGAATGCCGTCGTCGCTTCAACTTCTTGAATCGAAGAGTGAGTTCCCCTCGTGTTCGTGAACCTCTATACTCATTACCTGTCTGTAGCATGTACGTCGTGTCACCAGATTAGCCTCCTGGCGAGAACACTGACATTTGTTTAGCATTGCCGCCATTGCGGGCGCATATTCTGTGACCGCTGCTCATCTTACAGGGTCCTCCTCGATCCTTCCGATATCGTCCATGACCCGTCGTTCCCAGATGCGACTCCAGGGGCAAGCCAGCAACGTGTCTGCCAAGGTTGTTACGAAGAAGTCACCGCAACGATACCTGTTGGCCTAGCAGCGTCGCGTACCAACTCGCTAGAACGCATATTCATCGACCAACGACGACTGAACGTCCCAAGTCCGACTCGCGCCCAATCCAGCTCCCAGCTAAGCGATCTTGCCGAGTAGCTATCCGTCGATATTTCCTCACGGACATCGTACTGACGAGCCCAATAGATGTCCTGTATGCCAACTTGCACTCTCTGATCTTGGGCCCCCTCAAGTTCAGGAGTCCCATGTGAAACACTGCCTGGAGGGTGGCACCAGCAAGCCCCCTCAAACTGCGAAATACCTCGTGTACAAGTTGCCCGCGGAGAGTTCCCTCATAGGGACGGAATGCGTGATCTGCTTGGAAGAGTTTATGAAGGGATCCACGGTGGCTCGACTGAGTTGCCTCTGCAGTTTCCACAACGGTGCGATCGTCCACAGGTCACGTTGCCTGCATATACTCATTCTGTCGTCTTCTAGCTTGCCTGTCGTCATGGCTGCAACGCGGACGGAGCTGCCCGGTTCATGCACGCTAAACGACCAAAGCAACGAACGGGAACAATTTGTGTTCCCACATTCTCGAACAGGGAGTCCTGACCTTAGGCTGGCCCGTCCTTGTCTTTCGCGAGCTTGGTGGTCATCTACCTGCTAGCTCCCCCTTACCTAAATTGTTCCCATTCGTTGTACCGTCCTGTGCTTAAACGTTTACGATTGTTTGATGCTAGTTCTGCTGTTGTCGCCCAATCACGCCTCTGGAGGTTATGACCTATTGCTACATATTATTCGTTACTTCACACATAAGATACATATCAACGTCACCGCAATGTGGATCGTCTGAATATTACTCTTCGCGCGGTATGGACCATGGGATCCGCGCTTCATCAATGCGGATGACGCTCGACAGGTCTTCATAATCGGGCTCGATGATGTCTTGACCTTTAATACCGTCGTCTTGATCATCTTCGTCAAACCACGAAGGTCGGCCTTCTCCGTCTTCCTCATCCTCACCCTCATCATCGTCGTCGTCGTCATCTTCAAGGTCTGAATCGGTGGGCTTGTACGTGCTATTGGGAATATTGAGCTGGGTAGCACATACATTCTCTCGAAGATGAATAACGTACAGGAATGCGAGCATTCGCGCATCCATCTCAGCCCGCGTGAGCTTCTCGCCAGGCATGACTTCTCCCCGCCGCCTTCGCCTATCGATCACCCTCGCCTTGTGTTCTTGTTCGCGCTGGTACGTCTCCCGTAGAATGTTGGTGGCTTCGTCGTACGACATGCCTCCCGCTGCGGCACCTCTCGTGCCCATAGGATTCTGAGTGGCGCACACGTAGGAACGCATATATCAACGTGGTTAAACAAGCAGAGCGGCAGAATAGCACGCACCCATCGAGCGAGCGCCCGCGCCTTTGCGCCAATCGGCCTGTACTCGTCTGGGGGTGGCGGAGGCGGGTCAACGTTCATGGACTCTTCCTCCTCGATCTTGGTGTGTTCCAGTTGTGATCGGATGCCCTCGACGCCGAGATCGTTGAGGCGGGATCTGATGGCCGCTTGCTGGTCCTCCAACTGCTTGATGAAATGCGAGCTTGACGCGGACCTACAGCAGTGACGCCACAACCCCATGGCGCAGAACGGAAAGGGAAACAGAAGGAGAGGAGAGCGGGATGTTACGATGTGGATCACGAGACTCAAAAGCTTGTCGGGCACTCACGTCTCGGTTAGGATGCGCGCGTTGTGCTGGTACCGCTCCTCGAGCTCCGCGGCGGTGAGGGAATGCAGGGATGCATTTGCAAGGATGGTCTTTACGCCTTCGGGTCTCGGGGGGCGCCGCATGAAGGAGGGCATGTCGCCATTCGCGGCTGATCTTCGGGACCGGGTTGAGGACCGGGTTGGGGATAGCGGCATATTGGCCTGAGTGCAATGGGCGCAGGTGGTTGAGGGCGTTGTTACACAGAGCTGAGAGAGCAAGAGTGTGTCGGGGGATGAGATGTGGTTGAGAACTGGAGGCGTCGGAAGAAGGAACTTTATAGCGGCAGGCGAGTGGTTGATCGGCATGTAATACTCGCGCGGAACCTTCTGACCCACAGTCACGCCCCTCACCCTCCTGGCCGTTGCCGCGGCACCAGCATCGCTCCCACGTCCGCTTTCGGGAATCTCGACTTTTGGCTATTGTTCGCTTTTCGGCGCATCCGGGCGCAGCAGCCCAGACTCCCAGGCTCCCATGCCACATATATACACTACGCACCCAAGGAGGCGATTCCCAAGCATGACCCATGGCCACGGCTGACTCGATATGATACATGCAGTACTACAAGCGAACGTCCAGGATCGGAAGGCAGTACAACAGAGCATTTCAATATTCCACAGTCCGGCATTCCAGGCATCACGAATCCCTTATTATCGACGAATCCATGAGACTCTCTGGCTATTCTTACATGAACATGTCCCTCTGCAAGCCACGAGTGAGCCAAAGTATAGTGACGAAGAGGCAAGATGCTCACCGATCCAGGAGGCGGGAAATCGTCATTGTCAGGTTCCTGCCCACCGAAGGGGCCGTTCCTACCTCCAGGAGGCATATGGCCGGGGAATGGAGCGCCAGGACCAAACCCAGGACCGACCGGGTCAAAGCGAGCGCCAGGAGGCGCGCCTAGAGGTGGAAGGTAGCCGTCACCACCCCATGGACCCATCCCGCCTGGCCCAGGACCACGCATGCCGGGACCGAAGATGGGATGGTTGGGCCCGACGAACATGCCATCACCCCCGTTGTCCGGAAAGAGGGGGGGAGGCGCGAAGGGATTGTTGGGGAAGGGGTCCCGGTCACGCCGCCCGATTTCAAGAGGGTTACGGGGCGATGGGTACCCAAAGGGGGCACGGGCGGGAGGGTACGGCGGCTCCTCCGGCCGGGGCCTAGCAGGGGGAGCTTCCGGTGCCGGTGCTCGCGGTTGGCTGGGACCCGCCCTTGTTTCCGTAGCAGTCTCGGTGTAGCCTTCCTTACGAAGTCCCGGGATCAGCTTTTGAACTATCGTAAGTTTGAACTGCGCGATAAAATCTTCGACACGATTTGACGAGATGAATCCGTGCACAAGCGGCGCTGAATTTGAGGATAGGTCATGTGGAAAGAAGGAAGGCGAGGTAAAATCATCGGTTGAGATGTCGAGGCTGGCAGCATTGTTGGTCTGCAGAGGGGATATTGAGGTAAGCCATGTGCAGTAGCAATGGAGCAGAATAGGAGTCACCTCCATCGCAATCGAGTTGATCAGGGTGCGACTGCCGAGTTTCACCACCTTCAAAAGGAACTCCAAGCTGCTTTGTTCATGTTTGTATTTGAAGGTGTAGTTACCGGGACCGTTCTGATTCCAGTCCTCCGGTAACATGTTGTTCTCGAACGTGAGCGAGGGTCCGGACTCATCTACACCAGTCAGGCGGAAAGCAAGGGTGGTTAATGCGGTGTGCACGAGGGCAGCAAGCGCATCCTGCTGAGACTCTAGCTTTCTCTTTGCGGGAGGGAGGATATTTGATAATGCCTGAAGGAGAGCAGAGGCGTCGAGAATATTCGCGACCATGACGAGCAATGGAAGAGGAGGTCGAATCCCAATGTCCCCAAACCTTTCTGGAGAAGGACCCGTCTGAAGGCTCACGAGACGCGCAAGTTACGCAATCCTTCCAAACGCGGCACCGAAGACAACACGACCAAATTGAGGACGGGGGCGCCTAACGCGGCCTCGCTTCTTGCAGTGACCACCAAGGCACGACCCGCAGCTCTCCCACTCTCACTCGCCATGGCTAGAAGAGATAGGTCCTACTCGCCAGACTCGCCGAATAAGAGGGTAAGGCCGTCTCACCGTTCACCGCGGTCTCCGTCGCCGACGAGGCGCAACGCCCCAAGACCCACTAGATCGAGGTATGACGACGACCGCGACCGCGACCGCGACAGCTACCGCGACCGCGACCGGGACAGGGAGCGGGATAGGGAGCGGGACAGAGACAGAGCAGATAGAGAGAGGGACAGGGACAGGGACCGCGACCGGGATTCGCACCGGGACAGGGACAGATACCGCGACGATAGGTATCGGGACGACCGCAGACGCGACTATCGCGATGATAGACGAGATGACCGCCGTCGCTCAAGGTCCAGAGACCGCGGCCACCGTGACCGACCCGCTTCTCCTGCTCGTGCGCAGCCCCCATCACAACCTGACAGCAAGAACTCGACACCCCCAGTCGAGGACGAGAAGTTGAAGGCGAAGAGGGCGAGGCTGGAGGCGTGGAAGAAGGAGCGGGATGCCAAGAAAGCTTTGGACGAGGCAAAGGTGAAGGCTATGGCGTTGGCTGGGAAGACAGCTCCAGGTGAGTTTGTTCCGTACCTTCTGCGTCCAGTTCTGGATGTCACACCACTTGATCCCCTATAAACAGCAGGCACAACGGTGAATGGCACCGCTGGCTCAAACCTGAATCGCTCCGCGTTGGGCAGTCTTGGCTTGAAGGGTCTTCCTTTGAAACCCGAGCTGCTGAAGACGTCCAAATCCTCCTTGCTGGACGACTCTGTCGAAACAAAACGGAAGCTCCAGACTCTCGACCTCCCTGATGTGGATATGACAATGACCGATGGCCAGACCAATATTGGCGACCTAGAGGCTGATGACGACGATGACACCGCAGTCATCCAAACGAAGACCACCGACGCTATGGATGAGGACGACGAAGTTGACCCTCTCGATGCGTTCATGAGCGGTGTTAAAGAAGAGGTTAAGAAGGTCAACCTGGAGGACATGAAGAAGATGAAGGTGACTGGAAGTCTCGGCGTTCGCCTGGATGATGGTGGAGCAGATGAGGGAGATGACCAAGGTCCCGACCCGGACGAACTAGATGCGACGGAACTCAACCCCGAAGATATCCTTGCGTTGGCTGCGAAAAAGGCCAAGAAGAAGGATCTCGCCGCCGTCGACCATGCTCGTATTCCATACGAACCCTTCCGCAAAGAGTTCTACATTGCCCCTCCCGATGTCGCTGAAATGACTGACGAGGAGGCAGAACTATTGCGTCTTGAGCTCGACGGGATCAAAATTCGTGGTGTCGATTGCCCCCGTCCCGTCACCAAGTGGAGTCATTTTGGTCTCCCTGCAACATGGTGAGTATCATTGTCGACTTGTGGTTCGGACTTTCATGCTGACAAGGCTTCAGTCTCGACGTCATCAAGAAGCTCAACTATGTCGCCCCCACACCCATCCAGGCTCAAGCCATCCCAGCTATCATGTCTGGCCGTGATGTCATCGGTGTTGCTAAGACAGGTTCTGGCAAGACCATCGCGTTCCTACTTCCCATGTTCCGACATATCAAGGATCAGCGGCCACTAGAGCAGATGGAAGGTCCTGTTGCTGTCGTCATGACCCCGACTCGTGAGCTCGCAGTCCAAATTCACAGGGAGTGTAAGCCCTTCCTCCGCGTCCTCGGTCTTCGCGTGAGTGTTGTCGTTTGGCTTACCTCCAACTGTCCCTAATCCATGTCTCTAGGCTGTCTGTGCGTATGGCGGTTCTCCTATTAAGGACCAAATTGCTGAGATGAAGAAGGGCGCGGAGATCATCGTCTGCACACCTGGACGTATGATTGATCTTCTGACAGCAAATTCAGGCCGTGTCACCAACCTCAAACGCGTCACCTACCTTGTTCTGGACGAGGCCGACCGCATGTTCGACATGGGCTTCGAGCCCCAGGTCATGAAGATTGTCAACAACATTCGGCCCGACCGCCAGACCGTCCTCTTTTCCGCGACGTTCCCGCGACAAATGGACTCGCTTGCCCGCAAGATCCTCCGGAAGCCACTCGAGATCACGGTTGGTGGCCGATCCGTCGTCGCTGCCGAAATTGACCAGATCGTCGAAGTCCGAGAAGAAGACTCGAAGTTCAACCGTCTGTTGGAGATTCTCGGACAGACGTACAACGAGGACCCTGAGTGTCGCACGCTCATCTTCGTCGACAGGCAAGAAGGCGCTGACAATCTCCTTCGCGAGCTGATGCGCAAAGGCTACCTTTGCATGTCTCTGCACGGCGGTAAGGACCAGGTCGACCGCGATTCTACTATCGCGGACTTCAAGTCTGGTGTCGTGCCTGTCGTCATTGCTACGTCGGTCGCCGCGCGGGGCTTGGATGTCAAGCAGCTGAAGCTTGTCATCAACTACGACGCGCCGAATCACATGGAGGACTACGTTCACCGCGCTGGGCGCACGGGCCGTGCCGGCAATAAGGGGACATGCGTGACCTTCATCACGCCAGAGCAGGACAGGTACTCGGTTGACATCTACCGCGCGCTGAAAGCTAGTAACGCCGCTGTGCCCAAGGAGCTCGAAGAGCTTAGCAACGGTATGTGGGCGGTTCCTTTGCACACCGAGGGCAGATCGCTGATCTGGCTTGGTACTCATTTCAGGCTTCCTTGAGAAGGTCAAGTCTGGGAAGGCGAAGGTCGCCGGTTCCGGCTTCGGCGGGAAGGGTCTCGACCGACTCGACCAGGAGCGCGATGCTAAGGAGAAGGCTGAGCGCAAGGCGTATGGCGAGCCGGAGGAGGAAAAGCAGCAGCAAGAGGCGGCTGCTACCGAGACCAAGAAGGAGGGCGACGATATGACATTCGGCAACTTCAAGGTTGAGGTCAAACGCGGCCCTGCTCCTGACTCTTCTAAGGGTCTGCTGGGTGTGGCTGGGGCGGCGGCGGCCGCCCGCCGGCTGGCGCAGGCCAAAGAGGAGGAGAAGCTCCAGAACTCCCTGCGTGCCGCGCAGGAGGCGGCCGAGCGCGCGGGCAAGGATACCGCGGCGCATAAGCAGGCGTTGAGCGTCGTGGCGAAGCTCAACGCACAGCTGCGAGCACACAAGCTGGTGGCACAGTCGCAGATACAGCACGAAGAGCTGACGAGCAAGCGGACGGCCATCGACGCGACCGAGTTCCACGCGATCATCCCGATCAACGACTACCCACAGAAGGCGAGGTGGCGTGTTACAAACAAGGAGACGATGGTGCAGGTGAGCGTTGTGGTGGCGTCCGCAAAGTTTGCGTTTCGGCACCCACTGACATCGGGGCGCGTTTCCTTTAGCTCATCGATATGACTGGCGCATCTGTGACAAACAAAGGTGCGTCGAACTGTTCCGCATCTCCGCTCTCTACCGCTCGCTTCGTCAAGACGTATTGTTCATTTTTCTGGTCATGTATTTTTTCGTACAGGTATCTACTATGAGCCCGGGAAGGAGCCTCCAGCGGAGGGCCCGCCGAAGTTGCATTTGCTCATCGAATCGAACGAGGAATGGCGGGTGAGTGGTCTTTCGAATGCTTCCAGTGCCGAAGCAGGGCTGACGGTATGTGATAGGTGGAACAAGCCGTGCGGGAGATCAAGCGGCTGCTGGTGGAGGCGTCGGCTGCTGCGCTCCAAGCAGAGATGCGAAACCCCACGGCTACCGCGGGGAGGTACAGCGTTGTGTAAGGTTAAATTTGTGGTTTATTGTAGTGAGTTTGTGCTGTAGCGAATGTGACGATGAGTAGCCTTGCTTCCTCGCTTTGATACGCTGACGCCGGAAGAGCTGTGCCAATGACTACATCGGCGGCGTCTGTGGCGATGAAGAACTCCTGAGAAGGATCGGACCCCGCAATGGCGGAGCGCGGGGTTTCGTCGTGCTGGCGTCTGCAATGTGCATGCGACAGGCTCGGATCGCACCTGCGCGGGAACACGTTTGAATGTTGGAACGCTGCAGGAACACGATCGAGACGGACTTGGACTGAGGCCTGCTGACTGGGCGGCCCGGCCCTGTTTCTCCGGCCGGACAGTGGCCGGACATTAACATCGGGGTAAGGACACATCAATCCTAGGTGGCCGTACCATTACACTCGGTACTAAATCCTGATTGGAAGAGAAGGCATCTCTTCCGACGGCCGGCCATGTGTGGGCGTTTTCTCCATGGACAAATCTCCAATGACTGTCGAGAGCAGACCATCCTTTATATCTTCTTCCCCTCCCTCAATGAGTTCCCGTGCTCTCTCCGTTCTCCTCTGCCCTCCGCCTGACATTCCCTTCATCCATGTCGGCCATCCGACATGACACTGCGCCCTCACAGGCGTCCCGCCCTTCTTCGCTCTCGTCGGGAACCCAGTTTCATGATTCCGTCCCTGCACTCCCTGTTGACCCGGTCGAGAAGGCAAAGTTCCAGGCAATCCCCCGCGGTGGCGAGGGAGAGTCCGCATTTCCTGAGGACAAGAAGGTGCGTACTATTACCTCATGGCGTATGCGCAGTCCAGGTCTCATAGGTGTCTGGTCTAGGAAGAAGCCCTAGAAAACGCGGAGGATGACTGGACTCATGACCCTGCCAACCCTAGAAACTGGTCTTCAGGCAAGAAATGGCTCATGGTCTCGGTTGTTCGTTCGCTTCCTATTCTATGTGAAATGCAGTGCAGCTGGGTTAACCAACTGTTTCAAACGGGCAGGTATCCTTATACACCTTCGTCGCACCGTTGGGGTCGTCCATGATGGCCCCTGCGCTACCGGACATCGCTCTTCATTTCCATATCACCAGCCAGACCGAGATTGCTGCCACTCTCAGCATATTCTTGCTCACGTTCGCCATCGGACCACTCTTTCTCGCACCACTGTCTGAGATATATGGCCGTACATGGGTACGTTGTGGGTGTGGACATGTTCACGGCTCGGTGTTCACGCATATGACAATTTAGGTGATGCATATCAGCAACTTGTTGTTCCTTGGCTTCAACTTTGGTTGTGCCTATGCACCGACAGCAGCTGATTTGATCGGCTTCCGGATTCTGGGTATGTCCATCGCATACATTCAGGTCCTCCACCGTACACTTACCTTGGACCTTCCAGCCGGATTTGCTGGGAGTGCCCCGATTGCATGCGGTGGAGGCACGATCAGCGACCTCTTCTCCGAGAAAGACCGCGCATCCGCCATGGCGTTGTATTCGCTTGGCCCGCTCCTGGGACCTGTCATTGGCCCTGTCGCTGGCGGATTCATCGCAGAGACGATCGGATACCGGTACATCTTCGTCGTCATCGGCGGTCTATGCCTCATCGCCGGTGTCTTCGGCATACCATGCCTGCGAGAAACCTACCACCCGGTCATCCGCCTGCGCCGCGCGAAGAAGTCTGCGGATCCTGAAGCTGCCGCGCGCTTACATCCTCAGCTAACGCAAGAGCACAGTGGGGGGCTGCACCGTCTGTGGGTCGACATGACGCGGCCGTTCATTCTCCTCACTAGGAGCATTATTTGCTTCCTTCTGAGTGCTTACATGGCCCTGTGAGTCACCCCGCTCTCGTGCCCTCCATCTCCGTGCTGACAAAACATCCCGTGGGTAGTATGTATGGTACGGATCCGGGTTGTGGGCCATCTCCATATTCGTTTGCTAACTCGCTGACAGGCATTTACTACCTCATGTTCTCCATCTTCCCGGGTGAGTCCTAGGACGCTTTGATACCGTCTCAGTCACTGACGTGGTTGTTCAGACGTCTTCACTGGTATCTATGGATTTAGCATTGGCACCGGCGGACTAGCATACATCGGTCTTGGCGTTGGGTTCGTCTCGGCTACGCTCGCCAGCGTGTACCTCTCGGATGGCGTATACAGTCGGGTGCGTGCCTTAGTCATTAAGTCTGCCATCTCAACTAACAAATGCTTTCCACAGCTGATCAAGAAACACGGAAAGGGCAAGCCCGAGTTCCGTATCCCGGTTCTCATATTCGGCTCCTTCTTCGTCCCCGTTGGCGTGTTGTGGGTTTTCGTTTATGCACTTCAGGCAGAACATCAACTGACAAGTTTGCCAGTTGGTATGGATGGTCAGTACAGGCCAGGATCCACTGGATCATGCCAATCATTGGGACAGGCATCTTTGGATTTGGGATGATGACCACATTGTGAGTTCGAGCCCGGTGTAACTCCTCCAAATCTTTATTGAGGCAATATCCGCCATCGTCTAGCTTGCCGATCCAGCTCTACCTCGTCGACACCTTCACATTCGCAGCCAGCGCCCTCGCCGCTGCCGCCGTCTTCCGGTCGATGCTCGGCTTCGCCTTCCCCCTGTTCGGTAGCCAGATGTTCGACGCGCTCGGGTACGGCGGAGGCAACTCGCTCCTCGCCGGCTTGGCCATCGCGCTCGGCATCCCGTTCCCGCTCTGGCTGTGGTTCTATGGGGAGAGGATGCGCGCGAAGAGTTCGTTAGCTCGGTGATAGAGCTGCCTCTGGTGTGCTCGACATGAGAGAAGCATCTCTCGAGTCTGTTAGATCTAGTGTATCCCACTGAGACATTATGTGCGCTTCGGCATTACAATACGGCTTCGACGTGTCCTGTGACCTTATCTTGCTGCAAACCTAGATCCCTGCGTCAGATTTCTCGCCTTCTCTCCTTTGACCGTCATACACGCTCTTTGTATCGTTGTGATAATACGCTATCGTAGCCAGCTCTGTTTAGCTTTGAGTGCAAACATCCTGTAATCCTATGTACATTTTACCTAGTGATTCTTGAACACATATTTATTGGACACGAGACCTGGAGAGACGTGACTGAGGCGCTAGAAGTTGGTTCGCAGCGTTCTCCGGAAGTTTGTGCATTCCGGCGGGTCACCGGCCATCTGCCAACTAATAATGCAGAAGCAAGAACCGATCCGTAAACGCACACATCTGGGTTTCGTTTCGGGGACAACGCGGCGATAACTCTCAATTCAACGCACTGCATAACGTACTGTATTCGATAGCTGCATTACATACAAGTGTATGAACCCCCTCCCCCGAAGGGCCCGGGTTGAACCGAGAACTATCGCCCGAAGTTGAGTTCAGTGCTACAGCGCGGTACGGCATTACGTCGACAGATATGAGCACACTTCAACGAAAGACGAAGACGCCGATGGTACCGTGATGTAAGGGAGAGGGCATCATCAGAGCTTCCTCCGGACGACGATGCGCTCCTTGCCGACGTGGCTCTCCATGCTGATCTTGGGCACCTCGTCGAGGACCTTCTCCCAGCCGTCGCCGAGCACCTCATCGTAGTGCTCGGGCCGCACGTAGAACGGGGGCCCGAACTCGGAGTATGGGAGGATGGGGAAGACGAGGCAGATGAGGTACCCGCCTGGCTTGACGAGTTCCGCCATCTTGCGGCCCCACTCGGGGCGGCGGGGAGGAAGGATGGCGACAAAAAAGCTGTTATATCGAGCAGTCAGAAGGAGAGAGGCTTCGGCGCGAAGAGAAGAAAGCGCGGCACGCTTACGTATAGTCGTAGATGATGTCGAACTGCTCCTTCATGGCGAAGAAGTCCGCGACTTCGTACCGGACCTTGGCGGTGGTTCCGGTGGAACGAGTGTACCTGGTGGTGTGTGCGTTTAATTCGGGCATAGCGTTAGGTAATAGATCATAGTCATACTCTTCGGCTTGCTGGAGGGCGGTGGCGGATATATCTGTTCCAATGGTCTCTAATCCGAGACCCTCGGCGATGCAGATGGCATCGTAGCCCTGGAATGGAATAAACAGGTTAGAGAAAAATGATGGACCATATTCAAAGCCTGCAGGCCGCATACCTTGCCGCAACCAGGGACAAGGGCACGACCCGTCGTCGGGAGGGGAAGGACCTTGGACTCGATGAGTTCCTTGAGGGGAGGCTGTAACGTGCCAGCATCCCACGGCGTCACGTCCTTCTGCCTGGACATGGCATCAGCATAGAACGGAAGAGGGGAGCGACGAGGAAAGGTGCCAACCAAGCCTCGTCCCAGCCATCCTGCTGGTGGGTCTTGATGATCTCCCGGATACCGGCGATCTTGACGGGGTCCCAGATGTCGGTGATGCTCATGGTAGCGGCCGTGCAGTAGTAGAGGGAATGTAGGCGAAGTAGGTAGTGGGCTCCGTGAGGAGATGACGAGTCCTCCTGCCTGCACCTCACCTATATATACCTCTCCGAGACGCAGGTGGAGAACCTCGGACAGGGAAGCAGGGGTTTGGGGGTTGGGAGCCTGAGAGCTAGTGACAGGCCGGGCGTGTACGAGGAAGACGTTTTTGAGATCGATGTGCGAGCCTACCCAGGAGCCGTGAGTTTCTGTCCCTCAAGAGTCACATCTGGCAAAGGTCACACTTACCGGGTTCCTTCCCTCTTACGTGGGCAGCACCGGCTGGAGACTGGCGAAGTCACATTGAAGAACTTCGATGACGAAGAGAGGAGTTCTGCCGACAGCGAGACGCATTCCTGGACCCTGTGTAGTGAGTCTGTGTGAAAAGCAGAAGATGGGCTGGCGGGAGGAGGTGGTGGTAGACAAGGGCGTCGCGGAGACGCCGGTGCTTGCACGCTGTTGCTTAACCACGTGCCAAGAGAATGTGCCAAGAGCAGGAGGCTGCGCACTGCCAGGCGTTGTGACAGTAGGTCCACCGCCGTCCCGCACACAATCCCTGTCACATCTCCACCCCCTCTCCAGTCCCGCGACCCCCCCCCAAAGTTTCGGAGCATACGAGGGTGAGACCACTGAGGATATCGCCCTAACTCCGTTTCCTCATGAGAATAAAGAAGCTGTTGCGGAGGCCCCGCTGCCTGGTTTCCGCCGAGGCCTATTCTTACCACCATCGTCTGTATGGGCCTCAATATAGCCTCGCGTAAATTTGGTTCAGTCGCCGTGTTCCCGATAAAAACATGTCTCGAGAAGGCCGCCCACCAGTTCTGACCTTCGCGAGGAAGATCAAATTGCTCGATAGACGTTTAAAGTGCATCTGTGTCGTCTCCTTGCGCAAACTCTGAATATTTGGCCGACAGACATCTGAGGATGGGCCCCAGACATGTCCGACGCCGCGCGATAAGTTTACCTCTTATCGTCCGACCGCTCGCATATGGTTTCGCACATCGCACGGACCCCAATTCAGAGAAGTACTTCGACTCGCAAGTAGAAGTACTTCGACTCAAAAATATGCAAGCTCCTGCTGCCAAAGGGATATGTCGACGCTGGCTGCTGACCGACCAAGTCAGCCAACGACGGAAAATTTTGTTCCTGCGACCAATCGCGTCCAGCTCCGCACGGCCGCAACCCCAAGCGAAGGATTTCGATGCCTCACCCAGACAGGAGGCAATCAGGAGCTCCCGGCATCCTGTCCTTGTGACTGCGCGGCTCCCGCAACCGTGTTCGCTCCTCCCTCAGAAACCCCCAGCGACGCTTCCGCTGCTCAAGAAGTCGTCATCGGATCCTGCCTCCCAGTGGTCTCGTGCTTCGACACTAGAGTGCGAGACTAGCGACCGGCAAGTATCATGCCCGACATAGAATGGGAACGGTCCCTCGGGCCTCGGTACCCCGGCCATCAAGCCAGTTTGTCCGCAGAGAGGCCGAGCGACCCACAGTCGGGGATAACGCATAGGTTCAGGCATCGTACCTACTCCGACGATCAGCGGCTGGATAGCGCGAGCACGTAAGATTACAAAAAAGCGAATCGTATGGAAGAATACAGTGCATGGTCATGGAACCGCTGGCGAGGCCAACTCTCACCGCAGGCCGTAACCCCTCGATTTTGTTGCCCCACCCAGAAGACTGCCGCCCTCCGTTCTCGCATTCACGCCCCGCGCAATGTCTCCGATCTTCGTGTCGAGCTCCCGGACTGCACCGTCGATCCACTGCAAACTCTCGAGGTGGCTGCTGAGGATCTGTGCGATCTGACCCATGGGGTCTTCGCCTACATCCTGGCTCTGGCCGTTGGCTCCGTTAGCGGGTAGCGACAACGCATTGACCGCGTCGATCATCTGCATGAGTGACCCTGACAAGTCATCTAGGTGCCCATGCAACTCTGTCGCAAGCATGTAGCTATGGGTCAGGTGATTAAGATGGGTGTCATGAAGATAGCGGTGAGACACTTACTTCTTGTCGCGCTCAGTGTCCGCAGGGCCAGTATCGAGGGCACGGAGGTTACCGCCTTGTCCGCCCAAAATCTCATCGGTCGACTTCTCATAAGCATCAAGTGTGGCGGCAAGGTCCTTTTGTTGCTGCTCGATATGGTCAAGGGACTGATCGATATCGTTCTGCTCCCGCTCGGCTGCGAGTACGGTGGTGTACAAACGTTGAATCTACGCGGCGTGTCATCAGGTCATTTCTGACGGGGACGGGGCGGGGTGTCTATGGGGAAGAACATACGTTGTTCCCATTCTCCATCAAGGCGCGATCCCAGACATATACCTCGCTTGCGAACTTGTTGAACTCTCGGACATGGGTCTCGAGGTCTTGCGACCACTTGTTGACGATTTCCTCGACATTCTTTCCCCGCAGGGCCGAAGGAGGTGTCACAGCGGTGGTTGTAGCCGCTGGAGCAGCTGTTGACGTTGAGGCGCCGGTAGTGGTCGCAGCAGTTGTCGTCCCCAGAGTTGGCACCGTCGTCGTCGCTGTGCCAGGTACAGCGGTGACAGTCAGCATAAGTTTCTCAACGTCCTGAAAGGTACGCACCAGTGCCAGACTTTTTATCGTCTGTCTTCGCTCCGAAAAGGTTGAAGGCGGGTGCCGTTGTAGGGGCTGGACTAAAGTTAGTATATGTCATAAGGCAGATATCATAGTCATACGCACCTGTTGCGCCATCCTTCTTCTCATCCTTCTTTGCCTCCAGCTTACTACTAAGGCTGAAAAGCGACGGTGTCGTGGTAGTGCCTGCTGTCCCGGCCGCGGTGGACGTGGCGGCTGCATCCTTGCTACCACCCAACGTTGGCGCTGCAGTTGTTGTTCCAGTCGTCGCAGCTGGCTTGGCGCCAAATAAAGTACCGCCAAAAAGTTTACCAGCTGGCGCGGCGGCAGTCGTCCCAGTGGTCGAACCTGCTGTCGCTGAAGCTGCAGACGCAGCTGTAGTCCCTTGGGGATCAGCAGGTTTCGGTGGGAGGCCGAAGAGGCCGCCTGACGGGGCACCGAATGCTGTACCGCTACTGGTAGTGCCGGTAGTGCCGGTCGGCGTAGTGGCTTGCAAAGTCGGGATTAGGCATTGTCAACTCGCAAAGATGCCATAACTTACCACCACCAGAAGCGGCAGGAGTGGTTGTTCCAGTATGACCCGCCGGTTTACTGCCAAACAAACCTCCAGAGGCACCACCGAACAGCGGGTTTCCGGTAGCTGCAGGTGTCGAGGAAGTGCCCGCGGTCGCGCTCGCACCGCCAAAGAAACCGCCACCAGGCGTGGATCCCGCAGTGTTGCCAAACAGAGACGGAGTGCTCGGACCAGCTGTCCCCGCTGCAGGGGTAGTGGATGCGGGTGCGGCGGGCTTCGCGCCGAAGAGGCCACCGCCAGTCGCCCCTCCTCCAAACACGCCGCCTCCTGTTGTTGCACCAGTCCCAGTCGTGCCCGACGCTGCGGTGGTGTTCGTGTTTCCAAACAGATTACCGCCTGTAGTTCCACCTCCACCGAACAACCCTCCAGTCGTCGAGCCGGTTGCGGGTGCTGCAGCGGTGGTCGAGGAACCAAACAATCCCCCCCCGGGCGCAGGAGTCGTGGAAGATGTGGAAGGCGCTCCAAAGAGATTTGTTCCAGCTGCAAGTGTGGTGGTGGCAGGCGGGTTAGAACCGAAGACGGACCCGCCGGCCGCGGGTGTTGTGGTGTTCGCTTGACCAAAGAGTCCTCCACCGGGAGCAGGCGTAGTAGTGGATGTATTCGTCGATCCAAATAAGTTCCCACCAGAATTCGCTGTTTCAAAACCATTTGGATGGATTCACAGAGAGAAAAGGATTGCGGCGCACCTCCAAAGGCCGAGCCACCGAACAAGTTAGTTGTCCCTGTCTGTCCCGCCGGCGGTTGGCCTAAGAATCCGCCGCCCGTCGAACTCCCTGTCGTCGAATTGTTGGTTCCTTGTTCCGCAGGCTGTCCAAAGAAACTCATGGTGTCGTGAAGGGTGAGAGGGAAAGGAGAGTACACTTTGACTGCCACTTCCAACGCGCACAAGGACGCGCTCTGAAGTCACGTGGCAAGAAGACGTTGCCGGGGAACCGCTTGTCCTTTCCGCATGTCCATTCTGCATGTCCACATCTCGGGGATAATAACCTGATAATTGCGTGGGCTTCAGGAAACAAACAAAAGAAATGCAAACAGATCTTGTAAATATGGCGATGTCGTGACAAGTAAGGAGCATTAATACTACTAAGCGGAATGTTCGGTTGACTAGATGAAGCCCTAACAGTACTATGCATCCATCCTACGGGCGGGTATATGTCTTCCTCCTCTCCGGATGATGATAATATGTGCTGTATCGCTTGTTTCCGCCCGGCGAAGCACCAGCCACCACGGGTCCACCATCGGAGGGTGCGCCTTCGACGATCTGGGAGTCCATGAGCGTAGAAGCCTGCAGCTCCCCGTAATCATCGGAGTCGCTATCCTCGCCCAGCCAGTCCTGGTCTTCGGGCAGGATAATGACGCCAGATGCAGCGTCAAAGCTGAGTCGCCTCTGGACACCATTCGTATTCCTCGGCGGGCGCGGGCGCACAGCATTCTGGTCTGTCCACGGATTCCTGTCAATGAGGGAGCGGTCTGAGGGCTCTGGGCGCTCGCCGCTCGGGGGTGGCGCAGGCGTGCTGTCTGGCGGTCCACTCGAGCCGCTCGCGCCAGACTCGTTGCTCTGCTGACTTTGTGGTCGCGCGCGCAGGACGCTGTACTTCTTGCGCAGGGTCAGCACGACACCCGGGCTTCCATCGTCACCGGTGTCACGGTGTCTGTGAAGGCTCTGACCCTTCTTGATCGGAAGCCAAGGGAAAGGGAGTACTCCCGTCAACGCTGGATGACCATATCGTCGCTTTCCAGTGCTATGGGTTCCGATGAGTAACACTTCAATTGTTAGTGCAAGATGTGTCCTCACTTGAGAACGCCACTGTAGAAATTTGCCATCGGTGGTTGGGACTGCGAGTGGGATGAGCGGACCTATTCATATAAAATGACAAGGAACGACTTACGTAGTCTGTGCGCTCGTCCTCTGGGGCGACATACAGCGTCTCGTCATTCTGCGCATAACGGCGGCGGTTCAAGTTGCTGATGACGGACCGCCCGTCAATGTCAAACACAATGGGATCTCCAACGTCCCACACACCTTTGCGACCACGTCACAGGATGACCCGTGCGGAGCCTTACAACGTCCGCGCTCTCTTCACCACGTTCCACTTCGTACACGGAGCCTAGGCTGACAAACTTGCTCAGCGGCCGGAACTGCTTGTCTGTGTAGTACCACCAGAGCAAGGTGCCGGCGAGGAGGGGCGCAAGAAGTGTGGCCAAGACAAACGACTTCTTCACGATGAACATGCCGCTCATGAAGACAATAAAGATGATGACACCCCAAATAAGGCGGACGAAGGTGATTGGCCAGGCCTGGCCTTGAGACTCGTACGGCTTGTAGAACACTAGAGGCGAGGAAAAATTAAAAGTGTACCACAGCCATGACAAAAGGGTTCGCTCTTACCAAAGAGAAGTTTGTATTTGTACACGACGTACGCCACGCCGAAGTAAACGGCTCCGAAGACCAGAATAAGGGGTTGAATGACACTGTAGAGAAGGGTGATGGCGAAAACAAGGATGGCTTGAGGATAGACGATTCCATAGTTGATCATGGGTGGGGCGTTAAGCTCAGCAAAGTCTAAGGAGTAGTCAGCGTCGGAGTTCTACACCTCTTTGTCAATACCACTTACCTCGTGGCGTCCGGGTGACGAGCAGACGGAAGAAGAATCGAGGTATAATGATGCCCAAGTTAAGAAGTTGTAGTGGCATGAGACCGAAACCTATTCTCAACGTTTAGCTCGATCTGACCTATCGAATTCAAAGGGAGGCGGTGTCACCTTGCAGGATCACGTATGAAACGAAGAAGTGTCTCGCATTGCCCGCATTAAGCGCTTGTGCTAACTTCTCGAGACCCTTTGAAGGTGATTGCGCCAGGTCTCGAACAAGCTGCCAGTATGTACTAGCAACCAGGAAGATGAAGACCACGTTCACCAGTAGGAAGAGGAAGTATCTGAAATGATGGAACATCGGCTATTGATAATGACAATGCATTTCATGGAGAACTCACTTTTTCATGACCGAGTATTCGATCCAACTCCTAGCGGGCAGGGCCTGGATGTAAGTTAAACCTATAAGCGTGATGGTTGCTCGATTAATGTGCTATCATCGAGGAACGTGAAATGCATACCCTCCAGTAGGAATGGCAGCGTCGCGTTCAGCATCACCATACCCAAAGATGATAAAGTCTGCACAAGCGCCCCGATCTGCTCGTTGCGGTCCATTAAGTTCGCAAGCCATGGTATGGTCTTCCTAATCTCCTCGGGAGAGAGTAGACTAGCAAGCGCAGTGATGGGGATGAACCAGAAGAACTGCAGTACGATCATAGCACCCATGACAAGCCATTCGCGCACGAGTGCGTTCAACGGCGAGTGCGATATGGCGGTCCACACAACGTCCCGAGGTTCAGGAGCAAGGTGGGTCAGGCATTGCATTGCATATGGAGCATGAACGGCTTGTGCAGCGATTTGCTATAGAGATGATCAAAATGGTTTCAATAAGCGTGATGAAGGGAACGCGATGGGACACGTACTGCGCTCGACATTTTCTCGAAGGTGACAAAGGCCACATGAGTGGTCTTAAAACGACCGGTACGTCTCCGCTTCTTTACCAGTTCATCGGCCTCCCGGAACTTATCCTCATAGTACTCGATAGCATCCACCTTCCGTGAAAACCATCCGGGGCGCAAAGTCGGCCGCCTGCGATTTGGTAGGACGAGCTGTTCCGGCTGGCTTTCTATGGACGCTGCATCATCAATGTCAACCAAGGGGTACCGGATAGACGTGCTTGGTGCGATAATGCTTGGATTTCCGAGGTAGTCGACCCAGGCGGACTCAAGTTTGAGCAAGGCTTCCGTGCGGACATCTAGCAGGTTCCTCAGCGAGCCAACTTCCCTGCAGATGTTGATGCTTTCGACAGCAAGGTCCATCTGTTCGAAATATTCCGCCAGAGCGGGCTCAGATTGCAGATGTGCCGGAAGATGGGTGACCATGACTGTTCTTGCGGGGACAGAGTGGACAAGCTCCAGAGAGAACAGTTGGCGAGACCGGATGAATCTCTTGAAGTTCTTGTAGATGGCTCTTAGAGCCAGAATGGTGAACAGATAGGTGAAAAAAAGGTGGACGGACAAGTAAGAGTTGGCGTCGCTGATGAGGTCGAACCAATTATCCCATGTTGTTCGGGGTAGAGTGGGATCAGTAGTGGTAGGGTCATCGAAGAAAGTGTTCGGCGTGGGCAAGGGCGCATCTTCTCGCCCGTCACCGATGTCAATGTTGTTCTGAATGCTGAGTTATGGTCACAATAGTCGCGCGATAATCGCGAAACTCACCTTGAGATTAATAGGCATGAGAATGACTGCTGCAAGGACTGAGCAGGACGAGAATAGCCAAAATGACATCTTGAAGAAACTGAGAAGCTATGGCGACCAACAAGACATGAGGACAGAGTCTGGACATGACATGACGGTTCGTCCACGCACCACAGCGGCGTCCAGACCGACGATCTGGAGAACGGTGAACTCAGAGATTCGGATGGTAGGGAGGATCCAGCCGAAGAAGGCCTGTTTGGCATGGGCTTCGTGCGGAGAGAATCCTGGTACAAAGATGGGTACACGTATGGATACAGCGGCATGTGTGAGGACACACCTTTGAGCTTTGTGCGAGGGGCGAAGAGGAGTGGCCATTTGGTGCGACAGTAGGAGAAGACGAGAAAGGAGAGGAAGCCGATAGTCGCTGAAAGGATGAGTTGTGTTGCAAACCAAGGGCCATCGTACCTCACTGGGGAGAGAATCAGCATTCGGAGACAAGATGTGGGGGTTTTGACACACTTCTTGGTGGGGAGCCGGGAGGCGGACCAGAGTCGCCATGACCGGGGTTTGTGGGATCAGCAAAAGCCGTGGCGAGGAGTTGAAGGCCTGAATTCACGAGTGATGGCATGCCGTGGTATCAAAGCTGGAAGATGCTATGTGGGGCGGTAGAAGGGCATCCGGAAGTCGGGGTCGCCTGCGAGTCTGGAGCTGGGTGGCCGCTACAAGCAGCGAAAGCGCCTCTCACACGACGCGCTGGGCGCTCCCAGTCGCGAGCCACGTGAGAGACGCGACCTCTTAGACGCCCAGGTGGCAGTGACTGCAGATGCTTTGGTGGACTGGGCCCATCCTGTTCAATCCCAGGTCGGCTCGGTATAAGTGGGGCCTTTGCAATTCCATAAACAGTCTCAGGCCCATGCTACGCTTGGCACCATCCGGCCTCGATGACTGGTGCACCTACTCTTCATGAAAATCCATGGACAGATAACAGCACTGCCAGAAAACTCGAAAGACGTCCCAGTCGATGGCGTTGAGTGCGTTGCTCCGTCTCTGCTGACTTGAAGCCGTCATTCACTCTCTGAGTATTACCAGCCATGACGACGATGCATACGTGGCCTTCTCCTCACTTCGAAATCAAGCCCCAGAAGGATGGCAGATGTATACCCACCCCCGCGGATCCATCTACTTCCGCAACATTCGATGCAGGTTGGCGGTGGACGAAGACATTCGCATTCCCGTCAGTCTCACCAAGGCCCAGGAGTTTTGCCTCAAGTATGTCTCCCAGGCCCTTCTTGAAGGCATGGAGGCATGCATGGCCTACGGCGTCGACGCATCAGCCTGCCTCTTCGTCAACCACAAGCAATGCGTCGCTGGTTATGATATTTCGAAGCTGAAGGGAAGCGTGCTCAGATACGTATCTGCAGACAATTGTGAGTGGGCTGTCGGAAGCCCCAAATTGCCAGGTTGATGGTGTCGCTCTCAGTACTACGCTTCCGGCGACTGTATTGGAATTTCATGAAGAATCATCCATCTCACCACCCGTGTTCAGAGGAGGGTTACCGTGAGGCTATTGATGCCCTCCGGTCATATTACCATGGTACAGCCATGGACCTTGCCTTGTGGTTCGACGTCTGACGACGGACCTTTCTATAGATCACCTTATTGACGGCTTTCGAAGTGTTGGTCCATTCTCGAAGACTGAATGCGAACAATTTCTCGAGGTCCTGTACTGTGATAAAGGCGAGTCAACGCAGGAGCTTTTTAGGTGGATATTGGATACTGAACATTAGACAGAGGACATGGGCTAGTCCCGACCTTCCGCGATCAGCTTTTGGGATGGATCCTAACGGACATTTGTATGATCAGTAACATTGCACATTATCGACTGACAAGTACAACTAATGCCACGCTTCATAGACAGTTTTCGTACCGGCCAACGATATGGGCAAATTACTTCGACCGAGATGCGGTCATACCGCAAAGCTCCCTCCAGACCCCCAGAGTTCTCCCCGCAGGAATCTTTCGTGACAAAGATGCTCCTACAAGTGATCATCCACGGCCCATTCTTCGGTATTCCTCAGACCTATCTCGCACATATCAAGAAAGCAAGTGAGTTCAGAGGATACCTCGCTGGTCTGCGGCAGAACTGGGAGTCCTACACACGCCAGCTCGTGCAGGAATATTCAGACTTTATCCTGATTGTAAGCATCGTGGCTCCATGCTATCTCTAAGCTGACATGTGGTCATAACACTTACAGGCCACTGTGTTCTCTCGTAAGTATTGCTGTTTGTCAAACAGCAAAGGCAGTCATTATTGCCCCTGACATTGCCGCGGTGCAACCGTAGGGCTACTTACTATTAATGACATCGAGATCGTTGCGCGAGCTGCAGCCCTAGTTGCTGCGTTTGCATCACTCGGCAGCATGACGGTTGGTGTTTTCTTTGTCTGGAGACACCAGCGAAGTAACGAGATGCCCTCTCCGCTTGCCCAGATAACACACACTGACCTTCTTGTAGACAGTTTACGTACCTCCACAATGCACGGAACAATGCGTTCGGGCTCTCCGGTCACGCCATCCTACTCAGTCTCCCCCCTGTGCTACTGGTATGGTCCATCATCGCGTTCGGCACTGGAACTCTCGCGTACACACTCCAAGGTGTCTCTATTGCCTCTGTATCACCATGGGTGGTCCTCGGAATTTTCGTAGTCGTCCTCATGGCCACTATCCTAGGCCTATATACATTCTCCACGATCTGGAGTTGGCAGAGCCGGGATGTGTGGTGGCGGTCCGTAATACCCTGGTTGCGGTGTTCTCGTGTAGATACCATTCCTGAATGACTCGTCGCTTTGTATAATCAATCCCTGCTGTCATTGATGCCATGATGATGTAAGAAACGCGAAACACTATGAATACAACGAACTAGATAACTCAATCGCCTTTGCTTTTGGCGTCCGCTTTGGGCGATACCTGCTGTTGTGTTGGCGGTCGCCCGATGGAGACATCCATGCGTTGCGCAAGTTTCGCGATCTCAGTCTCCATCCGATTGATTCTAGTACGTCTGTACACGATACGTCAGAGGGCAAGAACAGGGGCAGAGCGTGACACGTACTCCTCTGTCGACCGCTTTCCTAACTCGAATGCCTGCGACAACCCAAGAGTCTCCCGGTTCTCTCTCCGCGCCATCTCCTTCTCCTTCATCTCCTTCAAATGGGGAAGAAGCCTGTCCACCTCGCGCCGAAGCTATGCAAACAAAGCCCGTCAGCCATCCATCCCCTCACACACCTGGAGTTCACTTACCAGCTTCGTCCGCACGAGCAGCGCTTGGTCGTCATACTTCCCAGCGCCCATGACCTCCACCTTCATCCTCCTCAGCTCCTTGAACCATTTACTCTCACTCTCGCTCAGCTCCGGGCTCGCCTTCACCATCAAGCTCTGCAGGACCTTCTCAAGCCTCTCCACCAGCCCTTTCTGCGTCTCGCGCGCCCGCGCGACACGGTCCTGCGCCGCGCGCTGTCTTGGCCCGCCCAGCGCCTTCACCGTGTCGAGCATCTTCGCGCATGCGTCGCGCTGGCGCTTGAACTCCTGCACCTGCAGTGCGGCCCGCGCCTCCGCCGCGCGGTGCGCGAGCTCGATGTCATGGATTTGTGCGGAGAGCTTCTCGACGGTCGTAGCGAGGAAGCGCAGCGTCTCGGGCTCGACGTGGTCGCCGATTAGCGCGGAGCGGTTAGGCAGGGAGAGGCGCGGGATGCTGGGAAGCCCATTGGGACGCGCGATCGCATCGGGGGTCTTCCATGGATGTGCGCTGAGGAGGGACGCGTACGCGGGAGGAATGTCGGGGGGAGCGGGCAGGGCGAGGGTAGGCGCGGAGACGGATCCGGATGCGAGCGAGGATGCAAGCTTTGTCGGTGGAGCAGAGGAGCCAAATAATGACGGAGATGATTGGGATGCTTTGAATGAGGATCCAGAAGCTTGTGGAGGTTCGACTGCAGAGGGCTTGGCCGAATGGATGGGCGGGGATTCTGAGACTAGTGAAACTTCAGAACGGAGGTTTAACGGGAAGACGGACATCCGCATGGTTGAAGTGAGAACGAAAATGCTGTAGGTAAGGTAAACATCGTTGGGAATCGCGACGCCAACCACAGGTGTCGACGATCTATGGAAAATGCATCAGTAAGAATGGACCATGCTTGCGTTTAAGGATGGACGAACTTGTGCTCTGTCGAGAACGTCAACAATACTGGTTGTACGTCGGTGCTCTTCACGCTCTCTACACCAACTTCCATCCCCGAGCTACTGTTTGCTTCGCTATCGTTGCTATCACGCAGTACGCCCGCGAGACTTTTGAGTAACGCTCCAACGTTCAAGGCATGTACTCCGAACGCATGGTAGACATAGAGATTATCGTCGTGGATGGGGTCGAGCAAGAAAGACGGGTGGTTCCCCTGAATAAGGTCAAGGAGGGATTGACCGATGTGTGAGCTGGACTTCTTCAACGAAGACACAGTGCCAAGGTCGATGCTTTCGTAAACTGCCAGCATTGGCAGATCGGTTGAAGGGTGCTGAGCGAAGTGGTTAGACAGAGGTGACCTCCGCAAAGTGGAAGGACCGACCTGCTTATTCTCCCACCTTGCTTCTACTTTCTCGACGTCCAGGTACACGTCGATTTTACCATCCTGAAATGCCACGAGGACCAGCCCTAAACGTTCAGTTTCGCCTTCGCTCTCTTCAGCAGCATCGTCACCAAAGGACATGTACACAATGTCCGTGGCGCCCCCACTCTCACTTCCTTCCAAATCTCGGGGCGCTGGCTGGAGCAGGAATGGACCCTGTCGAGCGCTTGGGTTCTTGATTGTAGTAGGAGGATGCATCGAAACTAGGCGCGCTGTGGCAGGCCATGCGGTACCGGGAGGAAGTTGCTTCAATAACGCATTGACATACTTTCTTTGGTAGTCGTAAAGGGTGGTGAGGCCATCTGGAGATGATGATTTGCCTGTGGTTGAGGTGGAAAGGAATTCCTGCTTGGCGGAAACGTAGCATTCAAGGGCGTGCACGTACGATGACGGTATTGATCTATAAATGGCGTGAACCGTATGTAGAAGGGTGAATAACAAATTTGCTCACGCGTTCTTCGGCATATACGGTGATATCGCATAGATGTCCCCGCTTCGCATGACCGCATAGACAGTGAGAGGTCCCCAATCTGCTCGGCCCTTGCCAAGCGCGAAAGAGATCGCCTCACGCTCGCCACCGTCATCCGCAAGAAATGAGCTACCCTTCTTCTTTTCTGAGACGAAGGACAAGGTTTGTTGCGGTTCGTCCGCATCCTCTGAGATGTCATATTCCCTATAACTATCTGAGTAAAAGAAACTCTTGTATAAAGGAAAGGTGAGACTGACCGCAGTTTACCATCGGTTGTCAGAACCAGTAAAGTAGATCCACCTTGGCCCCACGGATGCCAGTCAATCTTGGCAACTGGTGCGGAGGTCTCTGTGGCGTGGTGGAACTGTCCTACCTGGAAGGACCTGCTGCTGTAAGTCTCATGGATGCTTGACTATAACAATGAAAGCTCACTTGCACTCAACTGTTGCGGTGACGAGTTTATTGTAGCCGGTGCGAGGAAGAACGACGACCGCGACCTGGAAGGCTCCTGCGATTGCGAGGAGTCTTCCGTTCGGGTTCAAGACAATCTGATGGATTTCAAATTGCACTGAGGGGGTATGCAAGATCTACATGGCCCTGTTAGGTTCAATAGTGCTCTACATAGGATGTTCGCCGCAGCACATACTTTGTGCGTTTTCTGAGACGTATTCCTCGCCCCTTTTGAATGCCCGAGCGAGGTTATGCGAATCTCTGGTCCAACCGCCGCGATGAGATCCGCATCCTTGACCACTATAGCTTGTCTGCGGCCGCAAGGCGTAGCTTTGTCTTCAACCGGGTCCAGGTCGACGAAGTCAGGGAGCGAGCTGAGCGAGAGGTTGAGGTCCGCCTCCACCCTTCTGGAGCCAGCACCACTCTTAGGGAGGGAGAAGATAGGATGATTCTGAAGAAGTGCGTCCCAGTCCTGTTCAGAGCTCATGGTGAGACGCAGCGCGGGGAAAACAACACGTAGGGAGGAGAGCAGGCACTAGGCAGCAGCAGCCTGGGTTCAAGGACGCGACTGCGACAGGGAACGCGGTCAGTTGACGCTCAGACGCACCTGTCTCGGTCGGGCAAGTCATTCCCACGCGCACGCGTCGAGGAGGGTTGCGCGTCCTGTGGCATACGCATTCGCTTGCTCTCGATTCTCCAGTCCCTCTCGTCCCTCTCCATCTTCCCCTCTCCATATTCCCACTAGTCTGCTTGCTGCCATGACCTCCATCGGAACGGGATACGACTTGTCCGCCAGTACCTACTCGCCCGATGGCCGCATATTCCAGGTATGATCCAGAACGCGTACTACGATCTCCTTACGCCCTCTAATGCTCGCGCAGGTGGAATACGCGAACAAAGCGGTGGAGAACTCTGGGTACGCTTTTCCTCGTGTACACTACTTCTGCGCGCATTCATTGTTGCTGCATCATAGGACCGCTATCGGCCTTCGTGTGAAAGATGGTGTCGTCCTCGCCGTAGAAAAGCTCATCCATTCAAAGCTCCTCGTACCGGCTGCAAACAGGAGAATACAAACAATTGACAAACACATCGGTCTCGTATGTTCGGACCCGTCCTGACGTCCTGTGCTCAATATTGACTCCGATAAATCTCAGGCCTCGGCGGGTTATCTTGCGGACGGTAGACATCTCTCTAACCGTGCGCGAGATGAAGCATCCAGTTTCCGCGAGAACTACCGTGCTCCCGCTACGCTTCAAGTACGTTTTACTGTGAAGGCAGACGTGCCATCCCACCGCTGATCGTTTGTCCGGCAGTACGTTGTAGATCGCGTAGGTCTCTATGTGCAAGCATACACCCTCTATTCCTCCGTTCGGCCTTTCGGTTGCAGCACTATCCTCGGCGCTGTTGATAAGACCGGACCTGCATTGTTTGTCGTTGAGCCAAGTGGCGTGTCCTATGTACGACTCCATCATTTGCACTGGACTTCGAGACGACTGACAATATGCGTTTAGGGCTACCGCGGCGCTGCTGTTGGGAAGGGCCGCCAACTCGCCAAGACTGAGCTTGAGAAACTTAAATTCTCAGAAATGACGATGAAGGAAGCAGTCACGGAGGCTGCACGAATGTACGTCCTTTTCCGGCTCTCGCCACTCATCAAGCTAACACAAACTCAGCATTTACCTGGTACACGACGATGCGAAGGAGAAGGACTTCGAGCTCGAGATGTCCTGGGTAGGCGACGAGACGAACGGCATTCACCAACCAGTTCCTAAAGGCCTCTTCAACGAGGCATCGCGGAAGGCGAAGGAGGCTTTGGAGAACTTCGAGTAGGTGTAGTTGTGTGTGGGCATACCTTTCATTGTAATCTATATGGACGCATCAACGACTCGACGGCCTTGTGTACAACATCGACATATGCCCATCTCAGAAAACGGTTGAGTTCAGGACAACACACAACAAACAGGCAAGTTGTCCGAAAGCCGATACTGCAACTAATGTAATCTATACAATCTGCTCGAGTTCGCGCGCGTACTGCAAGTTCGCGGAAATCAATTTCTCTTTCGGTATTTCCACCTTTTCCTCTGTCTTCTTCGCAAACGAGATGTATCCTGCTGTAAGATCTACTTGCCATCCTCGCTGTAAAGCACCGCTTCGTTAGTCTCACATTCATTCTAGTCGCCATCGGAGATGAACACGTACCTGTTGCGCGAAAGAAAGAAGCTCACTCTGGCTCTTGAAGAATAGCAGGGTAGCTGCGTCTTTCAATGGTAAGCTATCATATGCTGCCTCTTCACAGCTCGCGATCTCGTTCCTACACACAAGAAACATGACAATGGAGAGCATATATGAGTGCGCCACAACCGACAACTACCGATGAAGGCTAACATACCGGATAGTGCCCATGAGACTATCAACGAAGAACTTATATTCCTCTGTCGGTGCCTCTTCTCGAGCATTCCAAACCTTGCTATAGCTACCCTCCATAAGCCATTGCTCAAGGTTGATCGGGTGCGCGATGTAGGGATTTGCGGTGAGCGAGTCGGCGGGAAGGGGGAGAGACTCGAGCGTGGTGTGGAAGTCGGCGATGCGGTTCTGTGTAAGGAGTCGGATGAGGTTCAAGCCACGGAGAGGGTATTCGCGGGGTGATGGGGGAAGGACAGAACTGTCGCAATGAAAATGGAATTGAGTGGACGGCCAGCACGAGAGTTGCGATGGACAAACCTGTAGTCGTTGTAGAAGGCTTGCAATTGTGAGAAGTAGCGGTCAAATGAAGGAATGTCCTTTGTCCGGATGCTCCAAAACGCGCCGACTTCGAGGATGTCGCCTGTGTGGCCCAAGGACGATGCGTTCCATGAGTACTCGACCGTCCTTGGGTGTATGCCGCTGCCACTTACGGGCAAGGACAAGGTCGTGCGGACCTGGGTTACCAAATGGTACCAGAAGTCCAGCCTCTGTGAGGCCAATCTGGATGCAACTCCAAGATGTGAGCCATATGCCATGGATGAGAAGGAACGTACCACTGCTGCGTACCTTCAGCTTCGTGAGCAGAACTCCGGTCTGCTGCAAGTTTCCAGAAACGAAAACCTTCTGGATCTCTTTGTACAGCTGCACTACTTGCGGGGGTGCCATAGTGATCAAAGCGAGCAATATGTGTGTCGAAGAACGTGGGAGAAGGCGTCGGGTCGAAGGAGGTGGAGAAAGACGAGGGAGGAAGACGATGTAGCGAAGCGCCCACGACGCGCGTCGCACGCGTCACCCTTCAGCCACTTGCGGGTTTCGTGCTTGCGCTCCTACTCTCTCTCTATACACCCTGCATCGCCAATTGCGACGACAATACCATGCAGACAGTTGATATCTCACGCCTCAAGTCCGGCGAGGTCAACCTCGGTGTACGTTTTTATGGGGCCAAGGGTGGAGATGAGGCACTGATTCTCAGTCTTGGGGTAGACCTCGATCATGGCCGTCCAATTCAAGAATGGCGTCGTGGTCGGCGCAGACTCTCGCACAACCACGGGCAGCTACATTGTACGGCCTACCCTCTTGGTTGGGGTACCTCTTCTCTAACCATGATCCAGGCGAACCGCGTAACGGACAAGCTCACGCACGTTCATGACCGCATCTACTGTTGTCGGTCAGGGTCCGCAGCGGACACGCAGGCCATTGCGGACCTTGTACACTACCACCTCCAACTTCATACGTACGTCTGCCTTTTCTCATCGATGCAGCGTAGTCTGATTGGGGGGCATGCCCATGCCGTCTCTCCGACAGACAAATGAGCGGCTCGCCCCCGCCCGTACACACCGCCGCGACCATCTTCCAGAAGTTTTGTTATGACAATAAAGACGCGCTCTCCGCCGGTATCATCGTCGCAGGTTGGGACAAGGAGGTCGGCCCCAGTGTATACAATATCCCGCTTGGTGGCGGTCTCTTCAAGCAGCCGTGGGCGATCGGCGGCTCCGGCTCAACGTACGTGTACGGTTACTGCGATGCGACGTACAAAGAGGGTTGGGATCGTGACCAGACGGTCGAGTTTGTCAAGAACAGTACGTTGTTGTCCCCACGCCCTACTTCCGGACTGTAAGTTACGATGCTGACTGGATCTGCAGCACTGGCACTGGCGATGTCTCGAGACGGTTCGTCGGGAGGCGTCATCCGCATGTGCGTGATCACGGAGGACGGGGTCGAGCGATTGTTCGTTCCTGGGGACCAGTTGCCGAAGTTCTGGCAAGGGAAGGAAGTCTTGGGCTCCGACACGAAATCTGCCGACCTCGCGTCCGCTGTGGCCATGGCTGTTGATGCATAGAGGTTGGACTTGTGAGCATGAGTCTGTTCGATGTATTACGGGACGATTACACCGAGCGATCGGTAATGTATTGGTAGGAAAGTACTCTATGGAGTTGATGTGCGTGCAGCATGCTGAGCCAGGCATGTGAGTATGGAGAGGTGTAGTATTATTGAGTATGACCCTGAGTATCGTCCTGGTTTTGGGGTGGAGATGGTGTTCGTGGGGCCGATAAGGTGGTTCCTAGCCAGCCAGGTGCGCTGTCTTGTTCGTGACACTGGTCATCATCTCCGAGTCCCTGTTCCCATATCCGTATCCTCCAAAGTGCAATGGCCAAGGGAACAGTGTCGCCTCTAAAGAGAGTATTCTCATCCGAACAGATGAGAATGGCGTGACTTGCCTTCTGATCTCCCTTGGCCCGACGTAAACCTTCCTCGTTAGTCTCAGAAAGCTCTACCGCCATTTGGGCACGCCCGGTCCCCTGTCGCAACCTAGCCAAGCCTTCTGCCCTCAGGACTTCTGCGAGGGCTGCACACAATGCAGCCCGTTGTGTTCTGAAAGGAAAAAGCGGGACCCCGTTGTAGACCGGTATCCGTCTCGGTGGGAGAACACGTTGCTCATCCACGAACTCCCAGTCTTCCTGCTGCACGGTAGGATACATTTGGGAGAGGGGATGTGGTGTTGAGTCATATCGGTCACCCTCAACTGGGATCGAAGAGTAGTTTGGCACGGGCCGCTGTTTCGTCTCCGGATCTCGGTTGGGAGGGGGTACGACCAGGACAGCGACAGCATTCTTGAATGGCACTACACCGCTCGACCTGACCTCGCTCCACTCCTGGCGCGTTAATCGCCTGACCAAGGGGGGAAACGTGGGTTGTTGCGTGCGTCGTAGCTGCCTTGCCAGGAGCTGCAACTCGTGAAGAACACGGACGCGAAGAGCATGACTGACTTGCTCGACGACCAAGGGGTGCATCGTCATTTCAGGAGAATTTTCGGGCTTGAAGCGTCTGTACGATCCTGCGAGAAAGATGGATGGGGATTTGGTATCAAGGTGGGGAGAAAACGGTAGCGTACTTGTTTCCAATGCGCGTTCAAGGACAGATTTCCAGCACAGCAGGTATCTGGACTTCCCTCCTCTGAAACGGCGGAACGCAAGGTGCTCAATTCCGTTGGGAAGAAATGTTGTTTTGGTGTTTCCAGGAATGATCGCAGGGGCCATCCTAATCATGAGGTCTACAATGGTTGGCTCAGATGATGCAAGGTCATCAGGGTATGGGTTTAGAGTGTACCTCGGGGTAATGTCCATCCACTCTCGTAGCATTGCCGCAGGGGACTAGCAAGCATCCGCACTGTCATGCTTGTCAGAACCATGCGCAAGTGAATCAACAGCAATAAAACGTACGGTAAGGATTAGCATGGAATGACCTCTCCTCTCGAGACATTTCCCTCGGCACTACTCCTGGAGGAGCGCGTCCGCTCCTCTGCTTTGCGATCCATCTTGCACGAGAGACACGAACTTCCGGGGCCAGAGTCTTTTCGCGCTGATAGCGCGCGTGTCTGTAGATGAGTCGGAGGGTCCTTCGGTCTAGGAGAATGGATTGAGTGCGGCCAGCGGGTGAGATGTCCACCTCTCCCGGACGCGTGAAGTCGCGGATGGACCGGTCCTCTTCGACGATGGATCTACCTGCCGGTCGTGGAGGCAGCTTTGTGGGGCGGGTGCGGGCATGCTGGAGGTTTCGTAGCAGTCGAGGGATGAGGCGAGGCATGCGCTGCCGACCAGCACTGAGACGCCAAGGGTCGAGCAGCGCGCTCCTCAGGCCTCAGGTTTCACGCGAGTTGCTTGCAATCGACTGGACTGCCAGCGACGACGGCTTGCTTAGCCATATGCACTCCGCGACCTCCAGGACATCTGCACCATTCTCCTACGCGACGCTGCTCTAATCGACTTCTATTTCACACTGCACATGGATCTCGCCGAGGACGACTTGGGATGCCTTCCGCCGCGGAGCTTCGACAACAATACTGATTGGAGAACGCGTGGGCGCCGCACACATGCTCACCCTCCAGGCCCACAAAGCCAAACGGAGGCCGTCAGTTGATATGCAATTCCTCCTCTCTTGGACGAGACTACACCGATCAGCCAGATCAGGTACTCGTGTTGTGCCGATACCGCGGCCAAAACATCCCCTCGTCACCTGCGGTTCTCCAGGGAGCACAGATAGAGCAGCCGACTCGACTCGAACGCCAATCTCGTGGTCGGGCCGCGATGCCTCTCCCGGCCGTCAATAATATTAAAGGCGCATGGCGACGTTCTTTGAGGCTCCCCGGAGCTTCAGCTTCTTCTCTCCTAAACACGAACGCCATGCCGCACGATTTGGGGGATGCCTTCGAACCCATCACCATTGCCGTTATCGGCTGCGGAAACCGTGGCAGGGTGCGTACCATCCTACTCTATAGTCCGGGGATCCCCATATTCAGTGGGTTAATCCGACACAGACATACGCTAGCTATGCTGTCGCCGAGCCGACCAAATGCAAGGTCGTCGCGATTGCTGAGCCTCGCCCTGTGACCCGCAAGCTCATGGCGGAAGCCCACTTTGTGGACAAGACGCTCGTGTTCGAGGATTACAAGGATCTTCTCAAGGCATCTGCTGAAACCATCCAGACTGTTGGGAAGCGACTTGCCGATGCTGTCCTCGTGACGGTCCAGGACTTTATGCACGAGGAAGTGACAATTGCCTTTGCGGAACAGGGTTATCATATCCTGTGTGAAAAGCCTATGTCCACCAACCTCGAGGCCTGCTTCAGGATGGAGGCTGCCGTGAAGAAGGCTGGGATTATCTTTGGAATGGGCCACGGTCAGTGCCCCAGGCATACATCCCTCGAACCTTGGCATCCTATTCATATTAATTTTTCTAGTTCTCCGCTATTCTCCGTATACCAAGGCGTTGACTGAGGTCATTCGTTCCGGAACCCTGGGTCAGCTCATCAACATCGTGCACATTGAACCGGTTGGATTCTACCACTTCGCGCACTCGTATGTGCGCGGCAGCTGGGCCCGAGAGAAGGACTCTGCGTTCTCGCTGATGACCAAGAGCTGCCAGTACGTCAGATTTTGTGCACCGCTCTACCGCCTGTGTGATGTCTGCCACCTGACATGCGCCTCCTTCCCAATTAGCGATTTGGATATCCTGTGTCACTGGCTTTTCCCTGGCACGGTCACCCGAGTATCGTCCTTCGGCTCGTTGCAGCATTTCCGCAAGGACCAGAAACCCAAGGAAGCCGGCGATGCGATACGATGCCTCGACTGTCCACATGAACGGGACTGCGCATATAGCGCGAAGAAGGGTGAGTGGGGCATATTCCTCCGGACCGAGCACCGTCCCACACCCATGTCTAGATGTCTAACGTCCATGTCCTTGTTTTGCCAAACAATTCAGTGTATCTCGATCCTGCAACGCTGCGCCCTGAGGGCTGGCCAGCCTCTGTCCTCGTTGACGGCATCCCCGACGTCGAGAGCGTCACCGCTGCGCTCAAGACCGGGCCGTACGGGCGGTGTGCCTACGAGTGCGACAACGACGTCTGCGACAACCAGGTGCGTCCTGCCTGCCCCCCACCGCGCTGCAACCGCCCCTGACCAGTCTCTCTCATTTTCAATACCCTTTCTATTCATTCATTCCCACATCTCCGTCTTACCCCCGCCACAAACGCAACGCCTCGTTCGCAATTAAACCACCACGGCTGTGCGCACCGCACTGCAGATCGTCAACGTCGAGTTCTCGACGGGCGCAACTGCATCCTTCACGATGATCGCGCACACGAAGCTCATCTGCGAGCGCCAGACACGCATCCACTTCGCATTTGGGGAGATCGTCGGCGACATGGAGTCGTTCACCGTCACCGACTTCCGCACGCGCAAGTCCACGCACCATGCGCCCAAGCCTGAAGGCGGTCATCATGGCGGTGGGGATGTCGGCCTCATCCGAACGTTCATCGAAGCCGTGCGGATGAAGGACCAGTCGCTGCTCGGCACCGACGTGACGGACGCTTTGAGGAGCCATGTTGCAGTGTTTGCGGCGGAGAAAGCACGCTTAGAGGGTACTGTGGTGGATGTTGTGCAGTTCGAGAAGGAGATGAGGGCTAAGTATGGCGAGGTGCTGCTGTAAGATCTGAGCACTTCTGCTGCGGACCATTGCGAACTGGGCAGTAGGGATATCCTGTGTGTTCGATACCTGACGACGATGACTGGATCGAGAGAAATATGGCTTCTTCCATTCCGCGTCTTGACTCGACAAAGCGACAAAATACTAGGAATAAGGTATTCAAAGCTAGATATACGAAACTCATGGCAAGAGTGTCAACATTGTACTTCGACATCATCAAGAGCGTTAACATCGTCAAAAAATCATGATCAGTGGTCCGAGAAACATCTGAAGTTCTAGCTGCACTGTTCGTCGTCTGGACGATGAGCAAGATGGGCAAGCAAATAAAGCAACAATAAAAATGTGAGAGAGCAGTAACGAGAATGCGGCGCTCAGTCCACTGTGGACTCGAGTTCTCTGCGAATACGCTCCCGCACCTCGCGCAATCCTCCACCTTGGGCCCTCACCTGTCTCGGACTGCGCGTCAGGAAGTCGGCCAAACTCTCGTCCTTAGTCTTCAGCTTCGAAGGACTACTAGGCGTCGAGCCAGGTGCCTTCCCTTTCCCGCCCTTCCGAGGACTCGTGGACGCATTCGCACTCGAACTCGAACTAGAAGCAGCAGCATCGCTCTCTGGTTCGGCCGGCGCAGGCATCTCGAGCCACTCCTCCCCGGAGACGTTCAGTTCGCGCAGGAAGAATGGGCACATCTTCGTGAGCATGCTGAGCGACTCCTGCGCCTCGGCGACTGAGAGCGGCACCGGCGACGACTTGACGATCGCGGCGGCAACCTCAGCTGCAGGCAGCGCGCGGCGTTTGCGGGCGGTGGGGGTGGTAGTAGCGCCACCGGCGGGGTTTGAGAAGTACCTGTGGCACATACACACACAGGTCAGTGTTTTGATTCGCAGACCACATGCCCACGCTACACGCGAAGGGGCGAAAGGATGACGGCAACAGAAAGAAAGGGGATACGAACATCCAAACACTCTCTGCGATGCCAGACAATCTCCCGAGGAGCAGGCGCCGGCGCATTTCTTCCTGACCCAGCCTGAACAGCTCGTCCTTGGACAAAGGCGCGCCCGTGGGATTGGCTTTCGTGGGCGTATTTTGGAGCGATCGCTGCCGAATGCGCTCGTACAGGGCTTGACGGCGTGAGCTTGTGGGTGTCTGTGGGACAGTGCTTGCGTCTGGACCCCGCTGGTGCACAGGCGTCGAAGGGACCGACTTGTCGGAGTCGGTAGACGTGTCGTACCCAGAAAGCGAAGGCGTGCGCGCACTCGTAGGCGTGCTAGGGTTCCCGTCGCTCGCTACCGAATGCCGCGACGAGGGCGTCTTCGGGAAGAGTATTCGGTTCGTAGATGGAGTCTTAAAGATGCGATCTGTAGTTGGTGTTTTGAAAATACGGTCCGCGGAAGGCGTCGTGGAGATACGGTTCGTGGTAGGGGTTCCCAGCCTGCTAGAAGGCGTGGCTGGGAACGGGACGGCGAAGTCGCGATCTTTCTTGGTAGGGGACTTCGAGGGTGATCGAGACGTGGACCGCGTGGGCGAACCAGGTGGTTGCGGGGCTGCAAGGATTGATGAGGCGGACGGTGACTTGGGAGATGAGGAGGCCAGAAGACGAGTCAGGTTTGATGACTTCTGGGCTGGAGGCAGGGAAGGGAGGTCAGCAGTTGGGATCGGGGGGATAGGGTCCTCCTTCTCGTGAAGCTTGAATGAACTTAGGTGAGTAGCTACCTGCCAATCAGCGGTGAGGTGTTTACCTTGACCCACTGCCGCAGCTTGGTCAGAAGTGCTTTCCGCCTGGTCTCCTTCTCAGCAGTCCAGCGCGCTACCGCAGCCATGCCGCCCTTCATGTCCTTGTCGATATCCATTTCGACCTCGATGCCGATCCCATAGACTGGGACCCTGCTCGCGGTCGACTTCTGGCGATGGGTCGCCTGGCTGATCACAATGCCCATTGCGCCTCGTGTCCAGTCCTTCGGGGGAGGTTGAGCGGCGGGCGTTGCATCGTCCAGGAAGGGATTTTCCTCTGCATCCTCCTTGGCCTTGCCCTTGCCGGCACTCGTAGAAGCCTCGGACGGAAGCGTCCTCCCATCCCATTCCCACACCCAACAGAGACGCTTCAAGTCGTCCACGTTGATGTTGGATGTGAAGCCAGTATATGCGCCCAAAGACATGTGGTTGAGCACGTTGCGCACGATGCCCGTTTCTTCGGAAGGTGAGACGGCACAAGTTGCAAGAGCATGGGATAGGGCATGCTGGAGAGCAGTTTGGATCTTGTATAGACGGGAAAGGCGATCGGGTAGACTGTCGGGGTCTGTCTCTGCATCCGCCTTCAAATTTCGACGCGATGTGGTGGATGGCGTGGGCGGTCTGGATGTAAGAGTGAGTTCAGACGTTCAGGTTCACAAGGTAAGCGATCACGGACAGCATACTATCTCGCCGAAGCCGTTTTGGAGTGAGGACATCCTCGTCGTCAGATGTGGGGAGCGTGCGCTTCTTTTTGGGAGAGACACGGAGGGCAGTGTAGAGATCAGACATAGTATGTGTGTGCAGTGGGAGGAGCAAGACCGTCGGACGACAAGAGCGCGTCGGCCAAGTCCAACATAGACGCCTAAGCACGTTCTGACAGGCGCCCATCAGACGCGTTTTCAGTCTCCGATAACGCGTCGGTGGCGGGTGGCGGTCCCTTGGTCCCGTCGTCAAGTGGCGACGGCTATATAAGTCTCGATGAGGATCGGGTCGCGAAGGGATGTACATTGTACGTGTACGGATATATATCATATGTATGTGTCAGTACATGGCAAACAACTAAAGATACATCCGTTTCGATTCTACCACACAGGCGCATTAACTGCTCTTCCACTTCTCCCCAGAATGCTCCTTGAACGAATTCGCCTCGCGGTTCGTGATCCCCAGTATCTCGTCCGCCTCTGGAGACCCAGCAGGAGGGACATCCTTGCGCAGTGACACCTGTACCGGAGAAACACCCTCGTGATAGGCAAGAGCAAATACGACGTCCATGTCTATCGCCATTTGTGAATCAGCTGTGCGGAGCTGGAGGAAGCAGGGAAACGATCATACCTTCCAACGAGCGGCCAGCGGTCTCCGGGAAGAAGAAATAGACGATGGGTATGACAAACGCGTTCAGACAAGCAAACACTGACGGTCTCGGTTAGTCCGGGAACATCGGGCAACCTCCTCGCCAACTCTGGACGCACCGATGTAGGTTCCCCAGCTGATATTGTTGAACGACGGCCCAGTGACCATGACGACCATGAAGTTAAACGTCCAGTTCGACGCCGTGCTGAATGCGTTGGCAGGGGCACGGATACGGAGCCCAACGATCTCCGCAGGCTGTGCACACCACCAGCACCGTCAGCTTCCTACAACAAAAACACACAGACAGAACGCTGAGCGAGCGAGCACGTACGTAGAGCCAGGTCATACCGAGCCATCCGACCGCGAAGAACGAGTTGAACACGAACAGAAGCACCGCAGAGGCGACTTGGGTGTGCGAGTTGTCGATACTGCCGAGCACGGCGAGGAGCACCATCGTGATCGTCTGACCGACGGCGCCGAACAGCATGAGTGGCCGGCGACCGATGCGGTCAATGAGGAAGATGGCGATCAGCGACGCCAAAAAGTATTCGGTCCCATTGCACGCGGCGATGATCCTCGCCTTGACATCGTCGATACCCAGTCGCTCGAACAGCAGCGTCTGTAGGATGCATGATATGTGTCGTTAGTGCTTGGTTAAGTTTGATACGCGGTTCCGAGGCTTCGCGAAGGTTGGGCTGCCGAAGAATATGGAACGAGGGACATGAGAAGCAGAAGACAGGACACTCACAGCGTAGTAGGTAATCAGGTTTATGCCGGTGATCTGCTGAAAGCATTGCACAACCACGCCCAGGAAAGCACGCCGGAAATTTTGCGAGCGTCCTCCTGTGAAGATCTCGCGCAATGGCGAGCCGTCGTCACTGAGGTGCGCCTCCGTCGCGACTGCCTCCTTGATAGCGTGGAAGGTTTGGTGCACACCCTCGTCCGTAGGATCCTTGTTGTCTAGCGCAGAAATAACCGCCAGTGCTTCAGCGTTGCGCCCGTGCTTAGCCAGCCATCGGGGTGACTCAGGTAGCTATTGCGCCGATGGAGCAGATGGCAAATTTTTAGCAGCCCTTCAGGCGCCAGCCACAGGCGTTGAGATAAACTTACAAAAGAAATCCCAATAATCATGACCAGCGCAAGAGGTATCTGGAGCGCTATGGGCACACGCCATTGCGCGGAAGACCCGGACAACCAAAAGCTGGCAAGGTGTTAAGCGAAAATTTTCCACAGCACCTAATAAGAAAATGTGTACGCACAAGGCAAAGTCTATCCACTGCAGAGAGCGACGGCCATGTGTTCAATAGATGCCAAAAGAAGAGAACGAGGATCTCAACTCACGTATCTGTAACAAGGTTAAGGGAAGACAGGTAAGCTCGTGACAAGCCATGATTCGGGCGGACTCACGAGATCATAATACCAAACGTTATTAAGCTTCCTTCGATCATGATCAGGCTGCCTCGTCGTGAGGCGGGCGAGCACTCTGCATGGTACGATGGAACAGTGGATGTCTGCACACAGTAGGGTTTATGAGAAATTGAAAATAGATGAGCAGAGCGCCAGGCAAACTGACGTTCAAGCCATTTCCGAGTCCTGTGACGATACGAGCCACGACCATCTGGGTGTAACTGTACGACGACGTCTGGAGTATGGCGCCGATGATCATGATAATGCCACCCAGGACGATGGTTCTACGGCGCCCAAGCCAATCGCCCACCCATAAATTTGACAGGGCGCCGATGAGGCAACCGATTTCCTAAATGAATAGAGTGTGAGGTGTGCATGATGATAAACATGTAGATGGAAGCCTCACATAAATCGCAACGATAAAACTTTGCAGAGTCGCGTGGTTTGAGGGATGGCCGTCACCTGTTACCACCTGAGGGAACACATCCTCAAACTATAGTGGCGCGTTAGTTGACAGCTCCGCAACATCTCAGCTGACAAGATGGTGACCAACTTGTTTCGCTGTGAGTAGTGCGGACATAACCCCTTGATCGTAGCTGAAGCGCGATGTTGAGATAGGCTGGCAAGATCAGAGTATAGAAGGCGTACCCGAATAACGTGAATCCCGTCCCGGCCACGAAGGCAATCGCCGCTGTCAGCATGGGGCCCCTCAGTAGAGGTGCCGCGGCTTCAACCTCAGCCCCGAAGTCCGGTGACCTTGAGCGAACCGCGATGTTTGCTTCTGCCTTCTTCGGCTTGTCTTCATTGTCGGCGGGGCGGGGAGAGCTCAATGGTCGTGACATGGTGGCAGATGGGGGTGCAGAGGTGATGGGGGGTGCCTGAGAACACTCGTTGGGACACGAACAAAGGCGAGTTGCCCCCATCCCTGGTGAAGTCCTATATAAATGGTAAAGAAGTTCGTGTCAAGGAAGCCGGCCGGCCGCTGAAGCCGCTATGGACCAGGACTTACGGGATCACATGGCTCCAAAAAAGTTTCACCCTCGTAACCCGTGAACTCCACTCGCAGCGTCACGGGTGCAGAGAGCTGCCAAATGCTGTAACGCTCCGCAGGAGACGCAATGCATTACGGAGCGGCCAAGAGATGAGGTCTTGAGCATGAACAGTATGCGATTCCGAAAACCAGCCGAGCAGGTGGTCAACCGGTCAAAAATGAAATGAGTTGAGCAGACGGTGGTCGTCATCAGAAGTCGAGCATGCATCAAATGTAGGAGTCGTAGGGCGGACAATGACGTCGGGGTCGAAGTTTTGACCTGCAACAGCACAATGATGCATCAATGGGGAGCTCCACTCTTCGGAACGCTTACCGGTTATCGCGAACGTATGCATGCAAAGCTGCGAAATTCGATGAACCGACGAACTCGAGCTGGCTTACCTGCCTTTTCAAAACTTCATGTTCTAACTAACATCTCCAGGTCTTGGCACTCCCGCGACGCGGAACTGCTTGAGCGAACGGATGTGGCGTGGCCGACGCACGCTGTGGGGGGCACCATAGGCGGTGAGAGAAGGAGGTGAAGTGAATGTGAGCAGTCGCACGAAGGGCAGAGATGGAGTGCGAAGAGGCGGATCCGTCGGGAGACTGCCGCGGAGCTCCAAGATTCAAGACGATCGGCGTCGAGGACGGTCGAAATGTGGCGCCACCCGCGCCGCCACGATGCCTCGGGCGCCTATGTTGGTCTTGCAATGTCCGGGACTCCGCAGGCCTGAGAGAATAAGGACCTTGTCATTGACCAACTCTCATAGGCTTGACATGCTCTACATCATCAATCCGCTGTCTGTTACGCTTCACTTGGGATGGGAAGCCTATCTATCAAGCTCGACACGGATCCCGCCTTTATGTCGATGTCGCAGTGGTCGGTGCCTGACCAAATACAATGCAGGCGATTCAATGGAAAGCTTGGTTACCTCATGGTCCAACTATACACCCAGCCCTACAAGCCCCCAAAGCTTATGCGGTTCGAACGGTTTCGTCATCCAAGAAACAAACTGGTGGGTCAGATCCATGATGCCCTTGAATCCAAACCAGGATTGTTACAGGTTGACGATCTTCGGTCGGAACGAACCCCAGTATTGCCATTTTCCGTGCAAATCTCACCGCATCGTCGAGGTTCACTGCTACCTATTGTTATCATTCATAGTTAGACGTCAACAGGTCCAGGACGCGATACCAGACACCGACCAATGTTCCGACCGTTGGGGATGATGAGCGTTCGGGATTGCCCTGCAAGTCATGAACAAGCGAAATCCTTCTGTCACAGGCCGGTGAGACGTTACCTCTTGAAATTGGTCGCTTTTCTTATACATTTCGCCGAAGACGACGAGGTAGGCCCGGCATGGATTCTGGAAGGGCGGAGATATGATGCGGTCGCCGACAGTTCCCAACGATTCCACCGTGGGTAAGTCCAATTCACATTTCATTTACCAGGCATCCTCTCGTTTCGTGCTCGGTATAGCCCCTCTAGGTTGGCGGTGCTGGATGCTGAGGGCTGCAGTCGGCACGAAGGGAAGCAGCAGCGCTGGCAATAATCTCCGTTTTGTGTGGTGCAGACGCCTGGCACATTTCGTCCAAATGCCACCAGAAGGCAGAAGCCGCGCCCGGTTACGTGTTCTGACGACCAGATGTCCGTTTTCCCGGGCCCTGTTTCCTTTAGCTGGACTTGCCGCGGCAAGCCCATGGCACTCGAGTCAGTGACCAGGATCTGGTCTGGACGCGACCCACCGCAAAATCTCCATGGAAGGACCGCAGAGCCGGTGAGGTCTGAGGTGAGGCGCAGCCTCCTCGACACGGTCCGCATAGAGGGGTATCGGATCGTAGACCCTGAGGGGCATGTCCTCGTTCTTGGTGAATGCAGGCAGCTGCGGGGACGGGAGAACGTGTCGCAGTGCCACCAACATCGTGCACAGTGCACACGCCGGAACCATATATCTCGGCGCTTGCGTGTGTGCCTTTCGACGGCTCGGAAGCCTGAGGCCTGAGGCAGCAACAGGCTTCGTGGCCGGTGTGCCGGGTCGGGCTCCTGGTCGGACGACATGCCGCTCCGCCACATGGGGCGACCGTTGTTCCAATCGCGGCACTTGGCCCGGGCGGGGGAGGGGGCTGCAAGTGCGAGGAGCCCGCTCGGCGGGGGGCGGAGGAGGGCACGAGGGTGGGGTGGAGGCGCCGGGGGCTGGCAGGGTGTGGTCGGGTGTACAGGACGAGGGGGACCATCATCTGCAACAGATCCATGGCTCTGCGCGTGGGAGCAGAGAAGCTGACAAGGTTATCGCCCAAATTTATCGGCTTCCCTATTTCGCGTATCCGGAAGAGAAGCAGCTCTGGGCATCTAGTCAACTCATTCCCGCAGTTCCACTGGCAGCAGGAGGCATCATGCTTCGGCGGTTATAAGTACTTCGCTCTGCGCCTCCTTCCCCTCCCTTCTCTATCCTCTGTTCGCTCCTTCCTTCTCTCCTTCCTTTCCACTCCCTAATTCCCTCCAATCCGCCCCCATGGCCGTCACCACCAAGCAGCTCTGGTCAGTCCCTTCCCCTCCCTGTCTGTCCCCATCGGCGCTCACTTTTCTCTCTTCAAATTCGCTTAGGGACAATGCTATTGCTCATATTCATGGTATGCTTATCCCAACACCAAGTCGTTCACCCTTAATCTCCTCCCATAGACCTTTCCGATGCCACCCTCTATCAAGAGGCGGAATTAGAGGCGCGTGTCGCCGAGCTCGAGGCCGAGCTTTCCGCCGTCAAGCTGGCCTATTCTAATGCGACCGACATGGCTGCTCTCGATAAAAAGGCGCATAGCGCGCAGCTCTCGTCCCTTAACAAGCAGATGGCCTTGACCTTCCCTAAGGTACGATTCCATATGCATGTCCTGGTGCCGTGCTCTTGTGTGAACATGTCGAACAGGCTCAAGACCCGCTCGTCCTATGTGTGATTGATGGAGACAAGCTCCTCTTCTGCCGCTCCTTGATAGAACAAGGGGTACAAGGCGGCCGTCAAGCTGCCGAGGACTTCACCAAGGCCGTTGCCCAAGAGCTCGTCCAGCAAAGCCTCATTGGATTCGAGCGCCTCTCCTTCTGGGTCACCATCTACCTCAACAAGAGGGCTGTCATGGCCAGGTTGGCAGGAGAAGGGATTGCCAGCCCGGAACAGTTTGAAGACTTTCTCATTGGGTTTGGCCAGGCGTCCCCCCGTTTCCTAATCATGGACGCCGGGCCAGGGAGGGAACAGACCGAGGTGAAGGTCAAAGGTATTTAGTCCCCGATCCGACATGCGGTCTCCGCTCATTATCGGAACGTGCCATAGAGTATGTGAAGACGTTCGTACGGGTTCCACAAACCCTCCGCGTGTTCTTCGGAGGTACGTCTTCATTTTATCATCCCTTGTGTGGTTCTATCCGCTCACCCTTGCAATCATCCAGGCATCGACGATGCCTACTTCGGAATGTACGACAGTCTCATGCAGGAGGACCTCGCTGGCAAGCTGGTCTTGCTACAGCCCCCCGTCGACCAGTCACCTCTCGTCCGCCAGATGGCCGTCCGCAGAGCCTGCTTCGATGGTCTTTTTCTAGAGGAGAGGTTGAGCCCCATCCCCATACGTCGTCCGGGCCCCCTCGGAATCTCACAGTCCAGCTTGCACCCTCATGTCATCACGAACGGCGGCCTCATCAGTCCTCAGTCGGAGACGCAGGCCTCTATATCCCCTCCGCCCACTGACAGGTCTCCAGACGGTCTCAGGCAAATTGATCCTAGCAAGGTTCGTGGTTCACACTCCTGTCCCAGACAAGTTTGTTGACATCCAAGTTTGCCTAGCCGCTGCACAAACGTGGGTTCCATACTGCACCTATCATGGCTGTGTATAACTAATTTTGTTTACAGAGAACCCGCCGCCATGCAACGAGCACTATTTGATGACCTGTTCCAAGGGGGTGAGGCTTCCGTGCTTCGGGGCGTTGCTAGGGGGGTGCTCATGATCGTTGCAGCCCAATTGCAAGTACTCTCATGAGTGGCGTCTGAGTCCTGACCAGCTCGATGTGCTGGCACGCAACGCGAAGAAGGCACCGTGCAACTATCTCAAGAACGGTATGTAATATATTCTCGTCAGTTGCCGCCAAGGACGACTCGGAGGCTCATTGGTCGCTAGGTCTCACGTGTCCCTACGGAGACAGGTGTTGCTGGGTATGTGGAGTGTCAAACACGTCTTGTACGATCCTGACTGTATTTGTACAGGGCCATGTTTGTCCCAGCGGGGCGCGTTGCTTCCATCTCAGCAAGGGCAAGTGCTGGTTCAAGGGCGGTGCGTGGTTAACCTCGCTTGTTTGGGGTTTACGTCTGATCCTCGAGGCATAGACGGCATGCATCCTTCCTCCACTCCTTCGCCCATCGAGTCAGCTTGAACGAGTGCACATCCATACGCAGTCCCGTGGAGGCTGCGTGTTCTTGGATAGATTAACGCCACGGCTTTCGCTATAGGCTGCATACGGCGACATACTCCTTATTCCGTGGCAGGCTGTGCGCCAAGTTGAACGGATAAATTATGGAAGCGCATAGCGCTCCTGATGGATGTTGTTATATTGTACGGGATGTAGTGCATAGGTTGCTGCATTTGTTAGATTAAACACTGTCCTCCCATGCACGTGCTTTATGTATCGCAATCTACATGCTGCTATTATTCTTCATACGAGCGAGCTTATCAATAAGACTGTATTAATGATCACGTTGAACCGGCATTGAGTCCGCAGTTTAATGGTAGAGTTCTGGACCGACAGTGCACAACGCCAGCCTGGCTAACACTGTGATAGCGAACCGAAATGCGCATACACAACTGTGGGTGATGTCGGCAACGACCGTATAGCACGCGTGGGAAATCGATCGATAGTAGAGGACAGCCCTTGTCCAGTTCATCTCGAGGACGCCAATACCCCATCCCCTACCCCATCATCATCCTCCACCACTGTACCACCATGTCTGCTCCAGCTGTGAGTGACTTGCACTTCTGTCCCGTGTTTGTGACCAACCAAGACCCTATAGCACGAGGAAGACGACCTCGCCCCCACCGCCACACCCGGTACTCTCGGAGCCTCGCTTCCATGGCCCGGAGGATGCTAGACTAAAGCGGACTCTGTACGCAGGTTACAAGCCCAGCGCGGCGAAGACCGTAGACGAATATGCGAACCTCGATGCTGAGGACGAATCGCTCGCCCGCTGGAAAGCTAGCTTAGGCATCGTTCCCGGTGCCCCGGGAGCCGCTGCAACTGGTCCCAAGGTAAGCTATACCTTCATTCACATGTGTGGTGGTGCTGATCTTTTCCGTGCTCTGAGGTTACCGTTCTCTCCCTGGAGCTGGCATCTCCGACGCTGCCCCCTGGCAAACGCCTCCACATGGACCTGCAAGACGAGCAGGAGCTGGCCTCGATCAAGAAGAACCCGGTGACAATTAAGGAGGGAGTTGATTTCAAGTGAGTGTCCTCCTTGATTTATCCCTTTGAGCGCAGGCACTAATTCCTCCATAGCGTTCGCATTAACTTCAAGGTCAACCACTCCATCATCTCTGTAAGTCGGTTTTTCTTCGGATCATTGCTCTCCGGACGTGAACGTTTGCTTGCAGGGTGTTCGGTACATCCAGGTCGTCAAGCGGAGCGGTATCAAGGGTGAAAGCACTTGTTGTATTCATGACAACGTTATATTGAAACCTCATATAGTTGACAAAATGGAGCAAATGCTTGGCTCGTACGGCCCTCACCCCAAAGGGGAAGCGTATTCAAAGGACTTTGACACGGAGGAGTCCCCGTCGGGCATGATGGCGCGTACTGGAACATACAACGTCCGCAGTCGTGTTTTCGATGACGATGGCGAGGTTTATGCTGGTGAGTAGTGCCATGATTTATGTCCTATGTCACCTCTGACTTCGTTGGTCCCAGACTGGGAATGGTGCTTCAAGATTGGAAAGGAATGGTAGAGGAAGAATCGGTTCTGCATGTATTTTTCCTTGTTGCATTTATACCTCAGCCCAGCATATTTGTCACGCCTTGCAATCCCTATAACGGAATCCATTGATCCTGTTTACGCTGTGTAGATGTTATTATATTTGATGGGTGTTTTGGGAGGCCTCCGAGCTTACAGAGCTTACATATATACTTGATTGACTTGACAAGTACTTGACGCGCTGTGGACTCGCGAAGTGTGGTAAGCGCCCAGGATTGTGGTTCGGCTCTCGGTCACCATGAACACCCTTGGCTTCCGCCCACATGGGCCATGCTTGCTGAAGTACCATCCATGTATTTCAACCCCTCGCCATTCTTTACACACTTTGCGCTGCTATGCTCGACCCCATGCTCCACAAACTTCTTCTCGGCAGCCAAACTCGTTGAGGCGTCCTATTCGACTGTCTGGGACAGTATCCAACGCGCCTCCGGCTCCCCCGACGACCTGGGTTGACCGCTTACCGAAGTCTATTCGCCCTTACCTATACTTGACGCGTATTGACAAGCCTATTGGAACTTTGTTGCTATACTATCCCTGCAGTTAGTCTTTCTCTCTCACCCCCTCTGGTCTAACTCTTGACGTGTCTCTTGCTGTTAAGCATGGTCTATCACTATGGCGGCTTATGCCCTGGAGGCACCATTCACGACGCCATTGACATACCTGAGCTTGTTTGGACTTGGTGCCCTCGTCATGCGAGGGGCGGGATGCACAATCAACGATATGTGGGATAGGAACTTGGACAAGGGCGTAGGTGTGTGGCCACCTTAGCCATTTATCGCTCCCATTCTCACATTGATCGCAGAGAGGACTAAGACAAGACCGCTTGCTGCCGGAGAAATCACACCGACTCAAGCATTTACGTTCCTCGGCCTTCAGCTGAGCGCGGGACTGAGCGTACTCACCCAGCTTAATTGGTATAGGTAAGTACTGTCTGTCCCTGATGCTTGTATGACCCTCACAATGGATTACTAAGTATCCTGCTGGGAGCTTCCTCTCTATCTGTGGTGACCATTTATCCGTTCATGAAGCGGGTGACACATTGGCCTCAAGCTGTCCTTGGTCAGCATCACCATACCTTCTTACGCCTCCTTGTATTGATTCTATCCATATCCTTCCTCCATGCAGGCCTCGCATTCAACTGGGGTGCGCTCCTTGGATGGTCGGCTGTTGCGGGGGTTACCAACTGGAGTGTTTGTCTGCCACTATATGCTGGCGGTATCTGCTGGACACTCGTCTACGACACCGTGTACGCCCACCAGGTAAGCTAAGCCCAAGGATGGCTTGACTACGCAGAGAATCACTCATGTCTGTGTTTGCAGGACAAGAAGGATGATGTGACCATGGGCATCCGCTCCACCGCACTTTTGTTCGGTGAGCGAACGCGTCCGGTCCTGGCCGCCCTCTCTGCGTCCTCCATGTCCTTCATCACGTACGCAGGCTTCTTGAACGGTCAGGGTCCTCTGTTTTACGGGGGCGTTGCATTGGCTACCGCTCAACTCGCGCGCGTGATTTGGAGGACTGACTTCGATGATCGTCCAAGCTGTTGGAAAGGTTTCGTCGGATGTGGATGGTCGGGGTTCTGGATTTGGATGGGTACCCTGGCAGACTATGCCACTCTGTTGCTGACTGCATCGGGATAACAGCCGCTTCAAAATCAATGACATTTCGTCTTTAGAGCTGTTTTAGACTACATTATCTCATATTACTTACCGATGTTAAGGTATCCTAGAAAGCGATGGGTCCACGGCCCCCAAGCATCAGATTTATATTCCTCTTTGGGTATTTCGCCATGGAGGTGCGATCTCCCGTAGAACAAGATGATAGTAGATGCGTTACTCCGCATGTCTCATGGACGGAACCTGGGCTTTCAGAGCGCGTTGAGATGCGTGTGCCACACGACGCGCTGCCACGTGACCGAAATAATATTTTCCGGCAGCCCAGCCCAAGTTAAAGACGCGTCCTTACTCGTCCACCTCGCCGTGCACTCTCATCTTCCTTTTCCCCGTTGACTCGGTGACATCTTCAACTATGGACTCCCATCCATTGAAGGATCTTTTGCAACTCCAGCTTGCTTCCGACTCCTATGCTGTCCTACACCTACCTTTCGTACTCGAAACACTATGCAAAGAGGACTTCTTGCCTTCTTCGCACACACAAAAATGGATAGCACGCGTAAATTCTCTTATTCACTCCAGGGATCCTGGCGCAAAATGGAGTGGGTTGTGCCTGGCTTTTCAGACGGCTGCGTTCTCGAAGGATCTCATGCTGGAATGTGCTCAGAGTTGGGTCAGCGCGGCCATGCCCTTGTTTGTGGTACGTTCTTGTGTTACCCTCGCACGACTTGACTACAAAACACGAAATGTAGAACCAACCTCCCCCTACCACGAAAGCCGCCATTAGGCTTCTGAGACTCATTTTCTCGAATGCAATGGACGTTCCCGAGTTTCAACGACAGCTTTGTCTTCCGAATGTTCCAAAGTTTGTCAACGCTCTTCTCGCCCTAGCAGAAAAGGAAATAAACATGGACTTACTTGTGCGTGCACTCTGAGACTGTCCGTCAGCCCACCCTCACTATGATCATACAGCTTCCTGCCCTTGAGACACTTGCTCATATGGTGTCTCTCTTTCCCTCTCTCTGCCGCCCTCTTCATACCCAATTGTCCAATATTGCCCTCCGCTCTTTGAACGGCTCAACACCAACTCCAGTCCCAAGCGAACTCGTTGAGGCATCGTCTCGACTATATGCTGTCCTCCCTCTTACGGGCGGAAAAGTAAACGCTCCAGGTCTTTGGCGGAAATGCTTGGACGATACATTGGCCTTTGCTTGGGGAGCTTTCTTGCAACTGAGGATGACATACCCCGACCAGGGTAAGCGTGCGATTTTCTGACATGTGCCCTGTGGCCTGATTGTTTGCGTCGTAGTGTATGGTGTTCCCCGACCTACACCCCCCACGGAAGACCCCATGGTTGCCGTACCACTTGCTTTGGACCGTTTACGTGCCGCTGTGCAAGTAATTGGAGACCTCGTTAGGTATTATCTCCCGCAGTTAGGGAATTATCTAAAATGTTGAATACATTCACAGCACTGCCAATTTTCGACCTATATCGCTGCCTGTGGGACCGCTAGTGCGCTTTTGTTCAGCATTATTACAGTGCACGCTTGATGAAAAGGTTTTGGAGCATATGTTCAGATGCAGCGGTCCTTGACTGAACAAGCATACAGGGCAATCCACATGCAGACCATATCGTCCATGCCTTAGAAGCGTCAGTCATTCCGAAGCTATGGACTCTGGCCTGTGAAATGCTGAATTCGTTGTCGCAAGCGTAGGAATCCCCCTTTGCTTTCGTTCCTTCAAAATTCTCACCGATGTCGCTGAACAGAGCCCGACATCACTTGGTCCCCCATCTACCTTCTCTGTTAACAAATCTTGCGTACCACCTGGAACAGCCACAGAAACCGTGAGCAAATGAAAATGGCTGAACGTACACGGAACTAAGGCACTTATGTGTGATGTAGCGTTCATATGTTACAGTTCATTCGCACAACTGCATCCCTCATTGGAGATGGGTCTCACATGTATGACAATCTTATTGCGTCGCGACTGGTCCGTGCGACCTTGCCTCTCCTCGCTGCAATATTGTCAAAGCGTTCACAAGTTGAGGCCAAAAATGAGCAGGCCTCCGGGCAAAGCAGAAGCAAAAAGGGGAAGAAGCGAGCACGCGGATACGAAGGCGATGAAGTCTTCAAGGTCGGTCGCGAGATCGTCTGTAGTACTGCAGAGGAAGGCCACGTTCTCCTTGCGTCCGTCGATCGTAAGGGTCGTATTGTTTCCCATCTTTGAAAGCACTGACCTTTGTTCATTGATATTCAGTACTCGGAACATTACTACGTCAGACGCAAGTCTCCCCGCCGGTACACTCTATCGCCTCCCGACTCCTGCTTGCAACCTACGGTACGCTGCCGCAGCTCCCACCCGCCGTTCTATCATTGGATGTGTCGCTTCAACCCCGGTTACACGATAAACTGCAAGCGGTTTGCGTGTCTCTCGCGATCGGAACAACGAGTACTGCGAGCAAAGCCCTCGGTTTTGTATTGAACAATTTGGGTGGTGTCGATGGACATGTACGTTCAGAGTCTAGACCTCGTAATGCTGTCTGGGAACTCACTGGCTCTATGTTCCAGTCCGATCTGATAGTACAGACGGAAGTCGACCTTCTCCTGCATCCTCGAGTCCCACCATTGGTACGATCGCTGCCCCACGTCGAGATGCTTTCGCTGTTCCGTGCCGAAGAGGGCGAGGAGGAGCTGGATATTCGGAGACGCATTGGACTTGATGCACTTCCCGACCGAGCGGACCCAGGGTCTGGTGTCTCCGAGAGCCAAATACCGCTCGACGCAAGACGGACGAGCTCATGGAATGAGTCTCGGCCGTCGATTGAAACAGCAAATAACTCCGGCACGTTTTCGCTCCTGGCCCGCGACACTGTGCTTATACAGGTCGATGCGCCCGCTTTTCCCGTCACCATTCAACCTTCGCAGCTTCCAGCGCCACCCTCTGTCGGACTGAGACACCCGCAATCCCCGGCTCCCGTGGTGAACCACCCGGCAGAAACCGGCAACACGGCGCAATCGTCGCTGTCGCCGCCGCCTGATCCATTGCCGTCCGGGAGTGGTGTTGTTGGTCCAAAACCCGCAGCTCCTTCTCTCCCTTCAGTTACTCATCCAACTACAGTCCGAGCACCGATGGATCAGGATGATGACAGCGATAATACCGACGAACCCACGCCAACCATCGATCTGGGTTCCGACTCTGAACCCGAATAATCGTTGTCCCTCCGTTGTTTTCGCCCATTCAATATATCACATATAATTTGTAGTTGCGGTCTTACATCGACCTACAACCACCGAGATCGCTTCACGAGCTATCGTCACGGAGCGCACGGTCGTGCGCGGGGTTTCTTCATGTCCGGATGCGCTTGCGGGCCTGTGTAGGTTCGTCCACGTTCATTTTCTCGTCATCGGAATCAGGCGAATGGCGGTCCCGAGGTGCCTGCGTTGCGCTGTGTAGCTAAACGCCACAGAAAGCAGTCAGCGAAACGCCCGTGTGCACGGATGCATGCTGGATGCACGAGTTTACCTGACTAAGAAAGGCTTCAGCCACGACATCCGCAGGGTCGATGGCTCGGCTGCGCTCAAAATGTGCTTGAGCATCGCGTACAAGGTTGAGGTCCCAGTCCTTCCCTGCAAGGTCTGTTAAACCACAATCGGAGATTAGATATCCACGCAGATGCGCTAACAGCGGTTGGACCCTAGAACCCTCTAATTACTCCCCACGCTGAAGCTCATGGTTCAGACCGTCGAGGTTCGTAATGCGGACCCGAACATCCCGGGGACATGCATGACGCTTAACATAGGCCGTAATCAGCTGTGCGGAGGTTGAGCATTTGGACCAGCACACGACGGATAGACTCAGATGAAGGCGGTATGGTATACGTGATTGTCGTAATACGCCACCTCCGGCCACTCCACATTCATGCGCAAAGCGTACATGAGACCGAGCAGAACCTTCATTGCCGATCTTTACACTGGTCGTCAAGTCTTTTGATAGTCTTTTGACCCCAAAACTGCCTTGATTACTGTGAAGGAGGTCGCAATTGGTCCAACCCTGTTAATAGCAGGAGTTGGAACATTTGCGACACCTTCCACAATACGTGCAGCGATGTCTCGGGAGGCCGGACAGACGTCAGTCAAGCGGCCTGCAGGACGTTGAATAGGATGTCCTCCTGGCCCTTGTTCTTCCCCGCTAATGGCTCGTGCTGCTATTTGGGAGTTACGGCATTATCTTCAGCCATTTCTGACCGATAGCCAATCGCCTCGCTCGCATTGAATGGACGTTCCATACCAAGTTTTACATGACGGCGTCGTCAAGATACGGTCTTTAAGAAAGACGGTCACCTCCTGTGTCATGAGGGTTCTGAACACAACGTGAGAAGGACAGCGAAAAAAAATAAGGAAGTATGGAGAAGCCTCCTCGGCGAGGTAAATTGAACGGACCATGTGTTGTCTCCGAAGTGCCACTCGCTGGCTGGGCGAGGTGCAGCGCAATTAACCCGGCGTATGTGTGAAAAACGGGATTGTCTTGATATGGGTATGAGGGGAGGTACCTGACAAGCGGGCAATTGCATGTGAACTGGTGGCAGAATTTGTGGCACAAAGACGTACAAGTCCAGTTCTTCCATGGCCCGTCTGTACATGCCTGCATGTATGAGGCGCAGTACTAATTCCTTTAATATAGACTCGCGCTAGAGTCATCGGAGGGGAGGGTAATTGTCAGTGCCGGAAAATGAGCAGAGGAGATCAGCGTACTTCGCTCGGATGTTGTCTCATCATGACGCTCAGAAATCGTATTCTGTCCCCGTCGGCTTGAGTTTCATCGTTGACTTCCTGATTTCCCTCGCCGAGTAATTGGACACTAGTCCTCCACATGGTTTTCCAGTCCACTTCTGGGCATCGCGTTAGGATGGCCCACGCACGCTTCGCCCGGCCCCAGTCTCGGCGTTGTATGGAGAGATGCAGAATGTCATGCAGGCGCCGAATATGAAATTTTCGAGCGGTGTTGGGTTGCTTAGAGCCGAGCGAGCTAAAGAGGAAGGAGTATTCGCTCGTGGACATGAAGACATTGGGTAGAGATGAGCGTGGTTGAGTCGTTGGCTCGAGCGCACAGCGAACGGCCCGCCCTGAGCCATGTCGGAGACAAGCGCCTTGGGATCTGCAGCCCCATGCAATAGCCACCCATCGACCCTCGACTTCCTCCTCGCTCTGACCGGCTCTCCCCCCATTGTACGTGTGCAATGGAGGACGACATTACCTTTGGCGCATCTGTCTGGGGTGCACCAGCTGCACCTCTTCCTCCGCTTTCGCAGCCTCCTGCATTCGGCATATCGCCCGCGCCGTCGACCGCTCCAGACGATTTTGATGACTTCGACAATTTCCGAACACCCGCGGAAACGACAGCAGGGTCAGGAGATGAAGCGGAAGATGACTTCGGGGACTTCGGAGACTTTGGGGAGACACAGCAACTACCCGTAACCGCCAGTTTCCAGACATCGTTTGGAGAAGTCGCATATGCGGAGCCAGAGAGCATCAGAGGGTCGTCACTCAGTCGGGAGTGGCAGGCGTTGAAGCTGGACCCATTGCCATCGCGGGAAGAGCTGCAGGAGCATGTGGACGAGATACTCCGACCTCTATGGATCCACGACGACACATCGCACCTGACCGACGACGCTATCCGAGAAGTTGGCGGCCTTAACCAGACACTGGTGACAAGCGAAAGGTACCTCTGTTCAATTGCATAGGTGTAATCCGTAGTTCAATTCACAGATCGTTCCAGTCGGCAATTATATAACGCCATACTCCCCCTATCTCCCCCTTCGTTCCAGCCCGTCAACTGGACGCGATCACGGACACGACGACAGCATCTGATACACCTTGGTATCCCCATCAACCTCGACGAGGTTCTCCCCCGCACTAACGGCGTGCTGCCTACTCTCGAGATCACAACGCGCCCAATGTCAGCGCCACCGGGCCCTCGAGGTGGCCTGAGCAAGTTGCAGTCGGAAGCTCTCATTCAACGCCGAAGTGGCTCTTCGCGTCCAGGTTCGCCTTCATCACGTCGTGGACCGTCTGCGGCGGCGCAACTGCGTCTGGGTCCAAGGCCAGATCTGGACGAGACAAAGATCGGAGAGCTGCTCAGTATTTCTGCAGGTCCGTGCCTCATTAATACCGTCACCACGACTGGGCTAACGGCATGCGCAGATCAAATGTCACTCCTGCCTACATCCACGCTCGAAGGATACCTCGTAGACATGAAATCTCAAACGGCGAAGTCGTCTTCGTTATTGACATATCTACTGCAAACGCGTGATGCTTTGCAGCAGGACTCGGAGACGTACAACAAACTGATTGGGGAGTTGGTTGGAGAGGCGCAAAAGATCAAGACTGGAAAACGGATGAATGTCACCCGGCGTGGCAGCGGAGCGTAGTATTCAATGCTCCCCACTGTATTGTTAGATGTCATTTTTCCATGCGATTATCTTCCACGTCCGTGTCGCTACTTGGTTGTGTGCTGAATGTGTGCCCCGAGCTTGCCTCGCCCAAACGAGGGGCTGCCATCGTGGGCGCTCCGCCGCCCCGCCAAGCGGCAACCGGGGCCGATCACAATTTTTGGTCTCTGTATTCAACGCCTCGATCGCCCCCAGGCGAAGGCTCTCGCCTCAGGCCTCTCTGCCTTGTGTCTTCTGGAACTCTCGTCTATTACCCTGTTGCTGGTCTCTTGCAGCCATGAACATCTCTCACTCCGTCCCATCGACGGTCGCGAGCATCTCCTTCTCATTCCTCACCACCGAAGACGTTCGACGCATTTCGGTCAAGCAGGTCGTGAACCCTATCCTACTCGACGAACTCAATCGGCCTAATGTCGGAGGATTGTATGACTCGGCTTTGGGGCCAAGTGACAAGAAGGACATGTGAGTTGTAGTTCATGGCTCGTTCCACACAATATCCTTATCCTATGCGAAGCTGTGGGACATGCCGCCTGTCCTACTTCACGTGCCCAGGTCATTTTGGACATATAGAACTCCCTGCCCCCGTATTCCACCCATTGTTTATGGTTAATGCGTACCATTTGCTTCGGGGGACGTGCCTGTTTTGCCACAGGTTCAAAGTCAGCCGGTTTGTGGTACGTTTGTGAACGTTCTTCCCTTTCCATGCCTTGTCAAACAACTATATGCAGCTATGCAAATTTGTGGCCAAGCTTCGTCTTCTTGAATACGGATTTCTTGTTGCTGCGAAGGCGTTGGACGACATCAACTACAGCACGAAAAAGAAGCGCAGCGCTGACGACGAGGAGGAGGACGAGCCAGCCGAATCCTACGAGGCGTACGAGCAGCGTATCAACCTCTATGTTGCCGCGCACATGGCGACCGCCTCCAGCAGCAAGCGTGACGCGTACAAGGACGGCCTTGTATACCAGGCGCGGAAGGACGTCATCCAGGACTTCATCAAGACGTCCATGACGAGGAAATGTCAAAACCGTAATTGCAATGCGTGAGTATTTCGATCAGTTGGCGCGTAGTCGCTCTCGCTAAACACTCCGTTAGTCATGGCTACTCATTCCGCTAAGTGGGTTACACGAGCGTCCTCGAGTACGACCGGACGTTCCGGGCGATGCTGCAACCCGCCGCGCTGGGGGTGCGACGACCCGCGGGGCTACGGGACGAGCAGAAGTCCAAGTCAAAGACACCGACGTCCGCTCAGCAGAACGGTCAATCGGGAGATGCTTCTGACCAGGACATGTCCGGTGATGAAGATGACGAGGAAGAGGGTGAAGATGTGTTCTCCAACGATGAGGACGAGGCAGATCGCGAGCGCCCCACAGATGGCCAGGCCCTCCCGAAATCGGCTAGCGGGAAAGTCAAAACGTCCCGCGGGCGGAACGAACGCGTTATGCCCCCAGAGGAGTGTCGCGCTCACCTCCGCCGTCTTTTCCACAACGAGTCGGTCATGTGCTCGCTGCTCTTCGGTCGCCATGGACCCTTCGCTCCCTTGAGCCAACATGACCTCTCCTTCGCATCTGCTGACATGTTCTTCATGGAAGTCCTTCCCGTCAGCCCTACCCGCTTCCGCCCTCCAGCGAAGTTGGGCGAGATGCTCTTCGAACACCCGCAGAACGAGCTCCTGTCGAAAGTGCTGACGACGTCGTACAGGTTGCGCGACTTGAACAACAACCTTCGTCTCGCGTCGGCAAAGGGTTCTGACGTTGATGAGGCAGCTCGGAGACGTATCCTCCAGTCTCTCCTTGACTCCCTCATTCAACTTCAGGTCGACGTCAACAGTTACATCGACAGCAGCAAGAACCCTCAGCCCATTCGGCAGGGCCGCTTGCCTCCGGCCGGTGTGAAGCAAGGCTTGGAGAAGAAGGAAGGACTCTTCCGCAAGCACATGATGGTAAGTCACTGCATCAGGTTCTTTTCTCTCGCTGGTTCACCGATTTCCCTTCAGGGCAAACGTGTCAATTACGCCGCCCGTTCTGTCATTTCCCCGGACGTCAATATCGAGCCCAATGAGATTGGTATCCCACCTGTCTTTGCGCGCAAATTGACGTTCCCGGAGCCCGTTACCCCGAATAATTTCCACGAATTGCGGCAACTGGTTATCACAGGCGCCCGTGGTTACCCCGGTGCCACGATGGTCGAGTTCGAAGATGGACATCTCCAATTCCTTGTCAGTGTCATCTTGTCAACTCATCACTACTCACTGAGACATGACTACGTGATTTCTCCAGGAAAAGCTCACACTCGAACAACGTACAGCAATTGCGAACCAGCTGCTGACGCCACAAGAAGGTTCCCATGGGTCCGCCCAACGGCACGGCCTGTACACGTCCACGCCTGCCGTCAACAAGAAGGTTTACAGGCACCTCCGCAACGGGGATATCCTCATTCTCAACCGTCAACCAACGCTCCACAAGCCGAGCATGATGTGCCACAAGGCGCGAGTTTTGCACGGAGAGAAGACAATCCGGATGCACTACGCCAACTGGTGAACTTTTCTTTCCTCACTGATCACTTGTAGTCATCCTGACACCCGTTCACAGTAACTCATATAACGGTTAGTCCTATCATTGCGGACTTTGACCCAAAAACTAACCCCCGTGCTGTCAACTAGCCGACTTCGACGGTGATGGTGAGAGTTTCCATGTTGCTGCCTTGACCTTGGGCTGACTTTCTGTTAGAAATGAATATTCATTTTCCTCGTAAGCAAGCGTGCACCTATATTCCGTTAATGAACCCGACTAACGCTGGATCGATCCATTCTTAGAGAATCAAGTCGCGCGTGCTGAGGCGTATTACATCGCCAATACTGACAACCAGTACCTTGTTCCGACATCCGGCAAGCCCTTGCGTGGCCTCATCCAGGATCATGTTGTCGCCGGCGTTTGGATGACAGCGCAGGATTCGTTCTTTACACGAGAAGAATATTTCCAGCTTCTGTATGGCGCGCTACGTCCCGAGGACGAGCCGCAGGACGATAACCGGCGGCTCGTTACGCTTCCTCCGACGATATGGAAGCCCCAGCCGCTGTGGACAGGCAAGCAAATTGTGAGCTTAGGGTTTCATTGACTCAATGTCCCAATATCTCATTGCCGCCTGCTCGTCATAGATCTCCACGGTCCTTAAGAACATTACACCGGGCATTTTCGAGGGGCTGAACTTGCATGCACAGGCTAAGGTGCCTGGTCATCTGTGGGGAAAGGATTCCAAAGAAGACCAGGTCGTCTTCATGGATGGCGAGCTCCTCTCCGGCGTTCTGGACAAGTCTGCGTTCGGCGCTTCGGACTTCGGACTCGTTCATTCCGTGTACGAGCTGTATGGCGCGGATATCGCGGGTAAACTTCTTGGCATCCTCAGCAGATTGTTCACAAAGTTCCTCCAGCACCGCGCCTTTACGTGTCGGATGGACGACCTCGCCCTTACCCCCGAAGGCAATGCCAGACGCGCTGACCTTCTGGCCAAGGGTGCGAGCCTTGGCACGGAGGGCGCCATGGAAAACTTCCCGGTCCTCAAGACGACGCCGGATAACGAGCAGTCCGAAGTCCTTCGGTCGCTGCTGGAGGACGTATTGCGAGACGACAACAAGATGGCCGGCCTTGACATGACTGTCAAGGGCAAGCTTGCTAAACTCACGAAATCCATCGCGGACGCAGTCATGCCTCATGGCCTCCTCCGTCAGTTCCCCCACAACCACATGCAGGCGATGACAGTTTCTGGAGCGAAGGGAAGCGCCGTTAACGCACAGCAGATATCTTGCGCGCTTGGGCAACAGGAGTTGGAAGGTCGTCGCGTCCCCACGATGGTCAGCGGAAAGACTCTGCCGTCCTTCAAGCCATTTGAGACCCGTGCGATCGCCGGTGGATACGTCGCGAGTCGCTTCCTTACGGGTGTCAAACCGCAAGAATTCTTCTTCCACTGCATGGCGGGACGCGAAGGTCTCATCGACACGGCGGTAAAGACCTCTCGTTCAGGGTATCTCCAGCGCTGTCTTATCAAGCACTTGGAAGGCATCCGAGTCCACTATGATAACACTGTGCGCGGCAGTGATTCTTCGGTGTATCAATTCAATTACGGAGGCGATTCGCTCGATGTCACGAAGCAGAAGCACCTCACGCAGTTTGAATTCATCGCCCGCAATGAGCTCTCGTTCGTCCAGCGCCTCCAGCCAAAGTCCCTCGGCGGTCTTGTTAGCGAGGAGGCGGTGGAGTACATGAAGAAGATCGTCAAGTATAAGGAGAAGAGGCACAAGCGCAACAAACTCCTCCCGACCATCTCCAAGTATCCTCCTCAGCGGAACATCGGGAGCACGTCTGAGCTGTTTGCTGATAAGGTGGAGGAGTACGTCCAGAAGAATTCTCATGGTCTACTCAAAGCGAAAGAAGGCGACGCGCTACGGTTCAAGCGGCGCCGAGCCCCTCTCAGCAAGAAAAACTTCCGGTTACTGACAAGCGTCAAGTATATGCGTAGTCTCGTCGAGCCTGGGGAGGCCGTGGGCCTGCTCGCGTCCCAGGGGTAAGTTCAATTACATTATATTTGTTCTGAAATGTTTTGAACTTGTGTTTCAGTGTCGGAGAGCCGTCAACGCAAATGACCCTGAACACCTTCCATTTCGCTGGTTCGTTCATGAGAAAATTCACCACTTCGGGCTGATACTGAAGTCAACCACATAGGTCACGGAGCAGCCAACGTCACGCTCGGTATTCCCCGCCTGCGGGAGATTGTGATGACGGCTTCGCAGAAGCCCAAGACACCATCGATGACAATGAAGGTCCGGTCAGGTATGACTCCGTCGGACATTAAGAACTTCTGCAAGAAGGCCAGCCGCCTCTCGCTCTCTCACGTTGTCGACAAGGTCACGGTCACGGAGGAACTCATTCTGAAAGGGGAATCACGGAGCAAGCAATTCACGATCAACCTCGACTTCTACCCTCGTTCGGAATACGAGCAAGAGTACAACGTGACGCCGTTTGAGGTCCTGGCCTCTTTTGGTACGAAGTTCCCGCTCATCTTCAAGAAGGAGCTACAGCTGGAACTCAAGAAGCTCGATGCGGATTTGAAGAGCCAGCGCGCGGAGCTTGGCAAAGGCCGAGCCCAGCGGGATCAGCAAAGCGCCACTACTCACGACGACGAGGATGGGGAGCCTACTAGCCGGCGGCGAGACGACGACGACGAAGCAAGCGAGATCGGGGACGGCGATGCGACGGCTTCCAAGATGCAACGCCAACGGAAAGAGCAAGCGACATACGAGGACGAGGACGACGAAGACGAAGAAGACGAGGGAGGCGAATTGGACGACATGGTCATTGAAGCTGCGTACGCTTCATCTCCCGAAGACGAGGCCGAAGACCCAGCCATGGATCAAGATGCTTCACCCATGTCGGAGGAACATGGCCGTGTCGAATCCAAATTCATGGAGAACCTTCCGAGCGCCACATCATTCTCCTTCCGCGAGTCTGGTTGCACGATCGGGCTGCAGGTGAGCGTTGCTGCGCCACCACGTGCATACGAAATTAATGCCACTTTCTTAGTTCGGATCAACTATGCCCAAACTACTACTGGTTGGGCTAGTCGAACGAGCCTGTCTGAAAACAGTCGTTCGTGATATTCCAGGCATTACCGACTGTTTCATAAACGAGGAGGACGGCAAGAATGGGGAGAAGATCTATTCTGTGGGTCCCCCGGCTGCCGTGATCCGCAGATACTCAATTCGCTCCCATGCACACAGATGACGACCAACGGGTCAAATATTCCTGGACTGTGGCATTTTGCTCAGGGCTATGTCGACAGCATCATCGACGAGAGCGGCCTTTACTCCAATGACATCTACGCGCTCCTCTGCGCCTATGGCGTTGAGGCTGCGCGCGCCGCCATCCTGAAAGAAATCGGTGGCGTGTTCGCCGTGTACAAGATCGACGTTGACATCCGTCACCTGGAGCTTATCGCCGATTACATGGTATGTGCTACCGGAGCCGTGTGTAACTGACACTAACACCCCGCCTATTTGTGCCTGCCAGACGTTCGACGGGGGTTACAAACCTTTCAACCGAAAAGGCATATCCACCAATCCTTCGCCTCTTCTCAAGGCCTCCTACGAGACGACGGCAGCCTTCTTATCAGACGCCACGCTACACGGCGACTTCGACGACTTGACAACGCCATCGGGCAACATCGTCATGGGCAGGCTCAGCCGCACTGGTACGGGGGTTTTCGATATTGTGATGCCGGTGGACCGCACGGGGCTTGCCGCCGATATGTCATGACCTATATGCGGAAGAGTGAAAAGTATTCTAGCATCCATATGTAGCTAACAGTCAAACATCTCGCTTTCCGGCCTTCCATGGATGATGATGTGGCCCAGGGCTGGGTTGACTTGAGCTTAGCTGTCATGCTGGACCCCGGTTGCACAGTGACATTCAAGATGGGGCAGCCGGTTCTAGCCCGCGCAGCGGGTCAACGGCGACGTCTGCAACGTAAACGCGCCACACTAAATATTCTGACGACTCCTGCTCCTGCGTCATATATCAGTGTAAATGCTCCGAACAGTCTCGGGCCAAGTACGAGATGCGCAGCGACAGAGACGTATCTTCCGCTACGCAATGAGAGGGACGCCCAGGGATGACGAAAGCGCTAACTTACTCACCCTACTATCCGCTAAATGGTCGCTACGGACATCCTCCGGAAGACGCGAAATGGAAATTTGCGTCGTCTGGCGATGACAGTGGCAGACCGAGCGACGAGGACCACCGTGTGATCTGTATCGACCGCGACGCGGGCCGTGGGCGAAAAACAAAGATAAATAGGCCGGCGGGCCTGTCGCAAATTAGGGCACCATGTGGGTAATGAATCGAAGATTGCGTGGGGGCCTAGGACCAGAACGACCACGACGGATCTGTGTGGTTGCAGGCCTATACCGTATTTCCCATATTGTCAACTTACGTGCTACCGTCCGGGTCCCTTGTTTCGTATCGGGTCCCTCCTGTGGCCTGAGCACCTGGAAGCTGTACGCACACTGGGGCGCCCATGGCGTCTCAAGGCCGGGCATTCAAACGCACCGCTGCCCGCAAACCCGATCCGGCGTAGCGTCCAGAACGCCGTCCTTATTGGAGGTCGCAGCCAGTGAGATTGCGTTCTCGTGATCTGGCGAGGAGTGGCATGGTGTGCGCTCTGGTCAAACCGAAAAACAGTAGCGACTCCCAGGGGGAGTTGAGGTACATATCCTGTATAAAAGGTGTCTGTGAGCTGCGTCAAACGGCACCCCAAGCCCTCTCGACACAACTCGCAGACCTCAGCGGGACCCAAACATACCCCTACTTGTCGAAAGACCTATCTCACCTCACCTACCTACATAGTACGCGCATCCCCACCGTTATCGCCATGTGTCGCCGTCGCCAGTACGTGGCAGCTCGCTGTATACAACGTTAGGAGCTCTAACGTCAACTCCTCCGCACCCCCTCCCTATAACAGAGTCAGGACTCTCTTCAAGCAGTAGGCCCCACGATAGTAAACAGCCTGTGACACTTACTCACAACGTGTAACACAGCTGCAACCACGGTGTCACCGTTCCGGACGAGATTGTGAGCCAGCCCAGGATTCTACTGATTTTCAGCACTACGGCTTAACACCCGCAACACAGATCCAGTGCTACGGAGACAACTGCATCTTCAGCCCCAACCATCCCTCGACCTGCAAGGGGGATGTCTGCAAGAAACGCTGCTGGCACTAGTAAGTACTCAACATCCATACATCGTAGCGAATGCGCCGCTCAACTTTGATTGTAGCCGGCCCGCCCCGCAGCAGTACAGTAAGCTGTCATACTTAACTGAGCTTGCTGCAGCCATGAGACTGACGCGAATAATAGCTGAGGAGAAGGATGCGTTCTGCCCTACCTGTGTGAAAGCGGGCCGCCGCTAAGTTAGAAGAGTGGCCAGCTGCCGCCACGACGTTTGTAACCTGACATTTTCGTTCGCATGTTGTACATCACATAGTCCGGCCAGGCTCAATGACGAACAGTTTCTTGTTTTTGCGCGCCACTTGACACGGTGCGAGGACGTCCCTGGCCTGGCTGATGAGACGCTGTGGACGATATACAGTGGAACGTAATGTGGAGCGACCAGGCGCGAATGGCAATGACGGCATGAAATTACATCCAAAGTACAACGGTATAGTGAACTATAGGGAGGGTGAGACACGAAAGGTTGATGAACAGCGGCTGCGACACGTACAAGTGGCGCTCAATCTTCGTCGTTGATGTTGTGTTTCTTCTTGAGTTCGGCGAGCTCCTCCTCTCGTCTCGCAAGCTCCGCCTTCGCAGCGGCGGCGTCTTGCTTGGCGGGCATGTGATAGAGCACGACTATGTACCGCTCTTGCAGATGGAAGCCGTTTAGATGATCTAGAGCATTCTTGGCCTGGGGAGGCGCATGCCAGAGGCGGCATGGTGCATGGTGTAAGGGGACGTCAAACGAGCAGAATGCTAGGCCACTCACGTCCATCACGTCGTCGAAGACGACGAACGCTGTGCCCTTTGTTTTCTGCTCATTCCCTATGCGAATCTGTCTGATGCTCCCGTACCGTCCGAATAGATCGTAAAGGTCGTCGCCGGTGATCTGGTAGTTGAGGTTCTTGACAAACAGGATCCTGTTTGCGCCAGGCGGCAGTTTTGACTGACAAGGGCCCAAGGGGGCGCATGAGCATTCAGATGAGAGAGGCACGGCGGAATGGGGCCATACCGTGGGTCTGGCCGCAGCCATGGATGTGGACGGGGGCGGGAGTTGGAGGCGGCGCTGTGGCTCGCGGCGTCGCACGACTCTCCCAAAACGGCAACTTACCAAGAACCGTCCGCCGGGCGCCTGAGCACAAAGCACCTGGCACCAAAGGTCCGAGGCTTTTCCGCACATCATCCATCGCCTGTCGCACCCAAGCGTTCACACACAACTCTCCTCATTTGCATCTTTGCATCTACAACAACATTGCATGGCAGTCGACTGGTCCAACACAGTTCACAGAACAAGCATCCCCAACAGCCCCGCCACCAATCCGAAACCAATCGCGCTCAGCTGCCCCATGTCCACCCCCGTCGCCGCAGAATTAGTAGCCCCCGCAGCGGCTGAAGCAGACGCACTGCTCGGAGTCGAAGCGGTTGGGCTCGTAGCAGTGCTTCCCGCGGCGGATGACGAGACGGTCGTTGTCGTCGTGTTGTCCGGCCCGGTCAGGAAGAAGTTGCCGGCGACGGGGCTTCCCAACCCAGTCTGCGCCGCAAAGGCCGAAATGTTGAAGCCGCTGATGGGCGTCGATGCGTTGACGAGACCGGAGACGACCTGACTAAAGCTCGCCGGCTGTACAAAGAGTAGCAGGATGTACCTGCAGGGAAGCAACCCATCATTTTCAATCTCCGTGTATCATGAGAAACAAGCCGGGTCAATCCACGGACCGGTGGGGATCAGACCCTGCGGGTGGGGAAGGACGAAGGAAGTCTGAGATCGCCGGTGTGTTGTTCACGAGGAGGGCTCCGCTTGCCAGCGTCCCGCTGACGGTGATGTTCGGGGCCAAGAGATGGCGAATTTCGGCTGACGTTGGAGTCTGAGGGGTCGGGGCATCCGGGTCGACCATCGCCAAAACGAATGTCTGCTGGGCAAGAGTCGTGTCGTTGCTCGTAAGAGATACGGTGGGACGGAGGGCGTTCTCTACCAAGCTACCTGTGTCAGCGGATTACCCTCCATTATCATCGAACCCAGACTCACGCTCGCGCGTCAGGTTCAGCCCGGGTGTCACCGTGGTGTTGGTATTCGTAACATTGTCAAAGAAGACAACATCCAACAGACCCGTGGGTGTGAATGTCGGGATCACTGGAACGATAGGGTTAGCAAGCACGCCGCGGCAGACAACAGGACGACCAACATACCACTAGGAACAATGCTGGCGGCCATGAAGGCCTGTTCGACCTCATCAATCGTAACATTCGTCGTTTGAGCAGAGACTGCTGCAGCAGCCAGCACCCCAATGACGAGTTTTGCAAACATCGCGTTCACTATAGTGAGTTAAGGAAGGAGTTCTGCTGCTAGGAATGGGTCGGAGTTTACTTTCGGTCTGGCGACCCCGACTGTTTATATACTATGCTCCCGCTCCAGCATGGTCGTAAGCATGGCATGGATACAACAGAATCCAGCTGTGTGATCGCACGGGAAGCCGGTAGTGACTGCGCACGATCCCCTGAGTAAGAATTCCGCCTCCCAGGAGCTTGTGCCTGTGGGACGTCTTGGACGTTGGGAATGACTTCCGGCTCACCACGTGCACTGGATTCGAGAAAGTAAACTGCCTCAACACAACCATGACGGGCCGGAGACGGAGTGCATAAGGAAGTTCGAGGTCGTTTTCGATGCTCAAACTGACCATGGAAGTCACTTCAGTTAACCTATCCTCATTGATCACTATCCCCAAATACTGAAAGAGGGGCCGAGAGGAAGTGTTGGGGTTTGAGAGGGGAGGGCGGAGGGATCCTACTCAACGAGCGTCATCGAGAGCAGTGCTCCGCCACGAATGATCCAAACACTGCCTGTCGGCCATATCACTCGGCAAGTTGCTACAAACTGGGAGTTTACTAGCATTTGACTAGCGTATCTCTGAATCTTGACGAGGGAGGTTACGGGAGCAATTCATTCCTCCGGACGATGGAATATTGGAGGAAGTGTTGGCAACCACGCACATGCTGGTGCATTCTGGACATTTACTAACATACCCCGGAGTCCCGACAACTCCAGCTCCACGGGGACTCTCAGGGCGCAGAACACGATCGGATGTTACGGCAGCAATGAATTACTCCGGACGATGGAACATTGGGGGATGGAGGGTATTGGTTACCACGTCCGCCATACCAGCGAACCCGGGGCCAAGCCGCACGGCCCAAAATACCGAGCTCGAATTGGCTCTGGGATCCATGAGAGTGTGAACCACGTAATGCTGGAATTCACGACGACGTTCCTGCCGTTTCTCTACGTCAGCAATCAGTCCATGAAAGAGGAAACCCTCCCGACGAGCAGAAGTGATTGCACACGTTCGCGGCCGGTCGCACGGCCGCCGAGCTGCATGAATGCATCGGAGCCAATTGGATGATTAAGCACTGAAGCACAATTGAGTTTTACCTTTTCCGCGCACGTCGTCCGACGCGGGAGACTAGTAGTAGGACGTGTCAGACTAATCCCCCATCACAAGTCGCCGGGAAGAAGCGTCTGAAGCCACCGAGACGGGGGTGTCAGAGGGAGGCAGGATACTCATCTTAATTGGTGTGCTTTGTGGTCAGTGGCGAATACGCCGTCCTGCATAGGCGGTGCGCGGAGGACGCAGAGAGAGTTTCCATGCGTGCGCTGGAGCTTAATGTCTCTGGGCCCTAGGAGGCCTGTGCGGCACGTCTGCATCGATAGAGTTTGGTTAGCGCACCCGGGATATGCAACACATGTCAGGAGAATGCATGCGTGCAGTTAGGCAGAAAGAATAGATGGCTAGAGCCCACGCCACAAGCCGGTCCCCAACGTTTCAATGTATCCTGACGCCGAATGTGGCGAGCAGTCTCGCAAGGCTATAATGAGGATGCGCTGTGGTTAAGCATCATCGCCTCCCTGCCCGCGGCAGAGAGATCTGAGAGGAAAATGGATCTCAGCGCCCCAATCGACTGACGTGAGCGACGGACCGAAGATATACTAATGGAATGAATGGTACGTTCCTAGACCTTCTTAGGCCTCTTTCGAAGCGGCTCACCACTCCGCCGCCCTCATCCCGTAATGGTCCAGCGGCCGTGAGCGAGTCTATCGTCCCTCAATTTCTCCCCTTCGCCCCGGCGCCAACGCTTCACTTGCTGGACTTACATTGCACCCAAATCTGCGACACACAAAACGTCACACTTAACCCGGCGGCCCGCGCTAGCTGCCTAGATGGTGCATCATTCACTGCGAATTGCAGCAGGTGCCTTAACATGAACTTACCGGCAGCGAAGCTCGACCACCGCGGTCATATGGAGATGAAACCTCTGTGTCGTGTCTCTCAGGGCCGCACAAGCGAACCGACAGAGCTTGAGCCATATTGACAGGCGATTCAGCGCGAAATCTCGCTTGTGTTACCGTGTACACACGGCAGTCACGTCAACGCGTTGCGGTCGAAGGACGCCGGGCTCCGCGGAGCCACAGCTTGCTAGCTCTATCCCCATTCGGTTCTCGATGCATGCGCGGCATTCTGGAGGGGAGGAAGGAGACAAGATGCAATAATATTGATGACACACGGCACAAACGACATCTGTGGCACGCCGCGGCGGGCATACTTTGCTCAGCGATGATCCACAGCGGACATACAAAGGCTGGGTGGGGGGGAAGGGGCGGAATTCACCTGACAACGACAATGGCATCCACCGAGAGCCTGGCCTCTCAGATTTTCCTCGACAGGCGCAGCACATCGGCGCATTCGTCCTGTCCGCGCACACAGACAACCGTCGATGCCCCTTGATCCAGTGCGTCGGGGATGAGACACTTGACGTCTTGGACGTCGGGACACGGGCAGTCTGACGGCTGCGAAACGCAAACGAGGGTGTCTGGGCACAGGTAGGTGGAGCACTCCACTGTGTGACTTAGAATCAGGACTCTTCCATTCCAGCTGGGAGAGACAGCCTCGACGAGGCTGAGGCAAGAAACTGAGAGGACATACCTGCTTCCGAATGTGCCTGCCACTGCCCCATGCCACCCGCTGGTCTTTGCTGTTGCTGTGGATGCCCGCCGAACATCTGCTCGAAGAAGCCGAACTGGGCAAAGACCAGTGAAAGTTGGATGGAGAAACACAGGAGGAAGGCGTGCAGCAACATAGCGGTAGACGAGGGTGGAGATAGAGATGGAGGAGGATGGGCGATGCCTGGCGCTCGCTGTGCGGCGTGTTGCCGATGGTGGTGAAAATTGTCACGCTGCACGGCACAAAAACACCTCCAAATAACGCGTCTGTGGCTTTAGGGGAGACATTCCTTCCAAGGCATATTCCTATTCAAAAGACGTACAAATCCATGGGTGCTACGCGAATGTCGTCGAGAGACCCAAATCGACAGGCGGGTACGGCAAGAACAAACTGAACGGATGGACTTGAGTCATCATCTCGGACCATGAAGGAGCAAGCGCGTAGGTGAAGGCATGTGCAATGACATGTTGAGATGGGGGGAAGTGACATGAGGTGAGATGGAGCATGGTAGTATGTGATGTGTGGATGAAGTTCTGTTGCGGGGCTGCGATGCGGAACAATGGAAGGAGCCAAGATGCAAGATGCAAGAGAGAATCACAGAAGCAATTCATCGTCGCCGTCGCCATCGTCCAATTCCTCCTCCATCGCCTGTCGCATGAGCTTCCGTTCGGCCTTGCCGGCGGGAGTCCGACTAGGAGTGGCACCAACGAGGGTTGCGGCAGGACTAACCACAGGCCGCGAGGTGCGCTCCTTCGGCGTCGTCAGGTAGTCATGGACATGCCTCGGGTGTGGAGAAGCGGGGACCGGCTTCTTCACACTACTCTTGATTGCGGCCGAGAGGAGTCCAGCCTTGAGTGGCGTGACAGGAACAGAGGTCTTCTTGGAAGACTTGCGTCGGGGAGCGACGTTTTCCTTGTCATGTTCCTTATTGGGAAGGGACAACAAGTCGGCTGAAGAGCTGGAAGCAACGGGAAGGACAATATGGGGATCTTGATGTATGTCGAATCCGGGATAATGAATTGACTGTCGGTCGGGAGGAGTAAGCACACGCGGGATGATGAGCGGCGTAGTGGTGAGAGCGTGGATGGCGGCGGTGTAGTCATCGGCGCCGGTCAGGGTCTGCCTGGAGTTATTGGATCCTCGCAAGCTCTCCCTGCCAGAGGCGAAGGGAGACCGCGAGGTCCATGAGGTCAGCCGAGGCGAGCGGCGCACCTTCGAGGCCTTGATGCTCGTGCTGGCGCCAGGTGACCGCTCGGGGCTCCTCCATGGGGTCCCAGAACCACCAGCTTCGCAAGCGGTGGCGTCAGAAGTGTCTGAACCAAAGTCGAGCCTCTTCGCTGGGCTATCTGGGCCTTGCAACAGAGCGTGAAAATGAGCAGGTGCGAACCTAGCACTGTTGCTCGACCCAGAGAGCGGACTCTTCACGTATTTGGGCGAGGCGGCCCCCTCCCCGGCTTTCAGCCTCCTCTTCGCTGGGCTGTCAAACGGCCCCACGCTGGGTGAATGGGGGCGTTTATTCGGTCGTGAGGGTGTGCCAGGTGCGCTAGGAGTAGGCATGAATAGGCGGATGTCATAGGGTTGTAGGGGACCAGGACGATGACGCGAAGTCATTGTGAGAGGCGTAGTGGTCGACTTTGCTTGTGCGAGATAGTGTGTAGTGTAGATTGGGTGTAGAATGCCGAGAAAGACTGCGGGGACGAGGACGAGGCAGTTTATGATGGCGGTTGGAAAACGAACGACGCGTGGCATGGCGCGTCCCAACACCGCGTCGCGACTCCACGTGATAATAACGGTCACAGAGTCACACCGCGACAACTCCGACATCGACCGTGAAGCAAAAAGCACGGACGCGCTCATTGGCAAATGCGCACCAAGCCAAGTCTAAGCTCAAGTGCACTATTGCACACAACACAAGGAGAATATAAGGAGAACTTCCCGACGTGAGTACTGTACATGTACATGTAGAGCGGATACAAAGCAAAGAACAACCTAAATAAGCTCTGCGGCGTTGACCGGCATCTCGTCCTGTGCGTGTCGTCAGATGCTGTCACAATAAGAAAACAAGCTGTGCTCACAATCTGTGTACCGTAGTACTGTTCTGTAGGCGGTGCCGCTAGTGTCAGCAATCAGCCATGGAGGCATGAAAACAAGTCACGCACCGATATCGCGGAGTATACGCACGTCATCCACAGTCACGAACTGTTTGAAGTGTCAACACTGCCAGCATGTCAGGAGCATGGCTAAACCTTACGCACATTGATGGCGACACCCTTCCGCCCGAAACGGCCGGAACGGCCAATACGGTGAATGTAGTTTTCACGGTTCCTTCACGTTCCATCATGAGGACATGAACAATGGATCGTTGAGTGCCACGACATAAAGATCACTTACGCAGGCAGATCGTAATTGATCACAAGTGAAACTTGTTGCACATCGATACCGCGAGCCCAGACATCGGTTGTGATGAGCACGCGTCTGTGCCGAGTTAAATAGGAAAAACAGAATAGAACAACCGGCAACGCACGAAGTGCCAGTCCTGAACTCAGCCATGATTGCATCTCGCTCCTTCTGTGCCATCTCTCCGTGCATCGATGAAACAGTGAAGTTGGCGGTCCGCATCTTCTCTGTCAGCCAATCAACCTGTTGTCCAGTCAAGATGAGCGCGCTTTCGCCACACACTCCGTTGCCCCGACCCACCTTCCTCCTTGTGTTGCAGAAGATAACCGCTTGGGTGATTGTTAGGGTGTCGTACAAGTCGCACAGGGTGTCAAACTTCCAGTCCTCCTTCTCCACCGCCACGAAGAACTGCTTGATGCCCTCCAGCGTCAGCTCGTCACGCCTGACGAGGATGCGAATGGGGTCCGTCATGAATTTTGTCGTCATCTCCAGTACATCGTACGGGAGGGTAGCGCTGAGAAGCACCACTTGGGTCGCAGGAGGGAGGTATCGGTAGACATCATAGATCTGGTCCTTGAAACCCTTGTTGAGTAGTTCATCGGCCTCGTCGAGGACTAGCATCTTGATGTTCCGGGTACGCAAGCTTCGGCGACGAATCATGTCGAAGACTCGCCCCGGGGTTCCGGAGACGACATGCTGGCCGTATTCAAGCTTGCGGATGTCCTCGCCGATGGATGTGCCGCCAATGCATGCGTGGCACTGGACGTTCATATAGTCGCCGAGCGCGAGAACGACTGACTGGATTTGTGTGGCCAACTCGCGTGTGGGAGAGAGGACAAGGGCCTGAGTCTCGCGAACAGTCACGTCGATAGACTGGAGGATGGAGATGGAGAATGTCGCTGTTTTCCCGGTGCCAGATTGTGCTTGCGCAATGACATCGCGTCCTTGGATGATGGGCAGAATGGCGCGCTGCTGAATGGCAGACGGCTTTTCGAAGTCTTTGGTTCCTCAGCAAAAACAGAACACAAGGAATATGGGGGAGAACACGCACTGTACGCGTAGATACCGCGCAAGAGATCCTCTTTCAGACCAAGGTCATCGAAGGTCGAGACAACCGATACTGCCTCGGAGGACTCAAAGATGAGTTTCTACCGCAGTAGTTGGAAAGCTGTTAGGCTAGTTTACTTATTGGGAGCACCGTAATACTCACTTCGTCGCCAGGGTTGATGCCGCCAGACATGGTGGATGAGGTAGAGGCAGGGAGAGGAGGGTCGGAGTTCCAAATGTTGAACGCTTCTTCGCAGGACGAGCATCTGTAAGCGCCTGACGCGTTCACCCTCGCACCAAACGCCCCCCTCACGAGGCCTCACTCCCCTCCACTACCATGGACTCCATCATCGAGGTACAGCGTCAGACACACGAAGAAATCGAGCATTTGGAACGTGCCCTCTACGCTACGCTTTCGAAACCTCAGCCGACACATCAGGTCCGCTTGCAAAACGAGCACAAAGCCTCCCAACTCCTCGACCGCATACATTCACGCGTTGTAACCCTCAACAACTTGTATGACGACCAGGATGCTAGGAAAGCCGAAGTTGATTTTCTCTCCGCACCTCCTCGACAAGATGACCTTTCATCATTTTACGACCGGTTAGGCAAGATCCAGGAGCACCATGCCAAATACCCGGATGCAACGGTCGGAGGGTTCGAGCTTGAGCTATCCGCGTTCGTAGACGAGGCTGAGGAGCTGGACGACGAGGAATTCGAACAGGATGACCGTGCGTTAATGTCTATTCATATGGTGTACTCGCTTCTGACTGGTTTGGGCGGCCACAGCGATTGCCTTGCTGTTTTCCGGAGAGGAGAGCTATGGCAAATACCTCGACTTGTATGCTAATCATACAGCATACAACAATCTCAAGCACATTGGCAAGCGACTGGCGTACTTGCAGTATCTAGACGTTCTCCTTGCCGCTCAATCAGAAACCGTTCATACTGAACTACCCAAAGAGTGTCGTCTGCATCGGGATTATGAACTGTACGTGCAATTGGCATATTTTTGGATAATGGCTCATTTCATCCTTGCAGCTACCTTCGAGCACTCCATGCTTATCTAATATCTTTCACGAAGCGGTCCCAACCTTTGGTCGATGTTGAGTCACAGCAGCGCGAAGTAGAGGAGCAGTTCAACAAAGCTTGGGAGGAATCAGAGTTGACGGAGGAGTGGCAGGATTCGAAGCAGGCAAAGGCAGCTGGGGCGGCGAACGGAGAAGGCAGCGGAATCTGGTGTACAGCCTGTAAGTACTTATTATCATCCGTGTTATTTGACGTGCGACTTCACGTTCGAGTCTGCAGGCCAGAAGATGTACTCGAAGCAAACTGTGTACGATGCACATCTTACTTCCAAAAAGCACGTCAAGGCTGCGCAGAAGCAGGCTGAATCGGACGCACCACCCTCGAACCCTAACGGACCCCCACCTGCGAACGGCACAATTGCAACCAGCAGCAATGGGGAAGCTTCGAAGGCGTCGGACAAAAACAAGCACCGCGCAGCCGCACTCCTCACACACCTCGTCTCACAACTTCTCCGCGAGCTTACGCCCGCATTGAACGAAACGAAGTCCAATGTCGAGCGCCGATTCTCACTCACCGCCCGCGAACGCGAGCAAGAGCTGCTCGAACAGGCGAAGAAGCCCCTTCCCCCGGCCAAGACACCTGTGAATGGCGAGGGAGCCGAGGAGGAAGAGGAAGAGGAACGCATCTACAACCCGCTCAAGCTCCCGCTTGGCTGGGACGGCAAGCCTATCCCGTACTGGCTGTATAAACTCCATGGCCTGGGCGTGGAGTATCGGTGCGAGATCTGCTCCGACCACGTGTACATGGGGAGGAAGAACTTCGATAGACATTTCCAGGTGTGTGGCTGTTCCTATCTCAGATTTACTTTCGGCGGCTTGACGAGTTCGTAGGAATCGAGGCATGCTTTCGGGATGCGTGCGCTGGGCTTGCCCAATACGAAGCACTTCCATGAGATCACTCGAATCGAGGACGCGCTAGCACGTAAGCCGTTTCCGTTTTGTTCCTTCTTTTATCTTGATTGACGTGTTTTGTTCCAGTTGCGGAGAAGCTGAAGCGTGAGGGCCGAAACGAGATCTTTGAGCAGGAAACAATGGAGGAGCTCGAAGACGAGGAGGGCAATGTCTACAATCGTAAGACATACGAGGATCTCAAGAAGCAGGGCCTCATCTAGCCCGATTCCTATTAGTTGTGCCGTACTGTATGGGCTCTCCTACATGTGTTTTGTTCACAACGTGAGACATATCCTTGCTGTCTATCCTATGTCCATGAACACGGATCTATGATAATACTACATGCTACGAATCGACCGTTTCTGCGGGTGGCTTGTTTGTCCGTGTTGGAGGTGGTGGTGCAGGTCTACGCTGAGTGGCGGTCGTTGGTTGCTGTTGCATTGGCGTGATAGGTGGCTGCAGCGAAAGGGCTTGATACAACTCTTCTTCGGAGGATGAAGGAGAGGACGACAGAGACGAGTCACCTGACGAATCAAATGGATTCGTGCTGCGGCCGTTTCCGTTCTGTTTAACGATGGGTATAATGATGCCATTGGGGTGGTCTGAAGTAGGCTGTGGTCAGTGAGTGTCACACAGCGATGCGCTAAGGGAACTCGCCTTGATCGTCCCACCAGGCATGCTCGTCCGTACTTGGTAGCGGCACTGCGTGACATATCGTCAGTGATGCACCAGTTTGCTGAAGTTATGCTAACGCACAGTCCCGCTCTTCTGAGCTGAACGTCAGGGAGGCAAGCTTCTCATCGAGTTTTTCGCATGGTGCTGTGGTCATGACGTTCTCTAAAAGCAATTTCTGAAGTGCCGCTCGTTTCGCATGGTCAACGATCCTGACTTCAGCTCGGAAGAGAGCAAACACTATTTGTATTCATGTGGGTCAGCAATCGAGCATTTCAGACGATGTGGTATACTCGCCTGGTCGATGGTCAGAGGACTTGATCTCTGCTCGTGAGTAAACGGACAGATCGAGACTGTTTCCCTTGAACAAGATTCGGTCTTTGCCACACATGCTCTCAGTAAGAGGCACCTGGTGTCTGACCGACATGCCCAGACATACCTGTCCAAGCGGGTATCCTCATCTTCTCACCGCTATCGTAGGTATCGGAGTGCAAGTCGTATTTATACGTGGGACGGAATAGCAAAGGACCTTCTTGATAGCCTTGGAATACGTCGTGATCGTCTATTGCACTTCTCAGCTACAGTGTGTTAGTCCGAGGGCCGTTGACGACAGCTCGATTAACCCACCTGATCTGCGGCAAGGAGGGCGTCGAAGTCATCTTCAAGTGCCAAAGCCCGCACGCGTTCGTTGTCTAGATCAATGCGGTAGTTCGTGTCCGCCAACCAGACTACATTTCTGGAGCGAAGTTAGTGTGTCGTCATTCCGAACACCCTCTGGACGTACTGATGGCTGTCGATGGTCTTGCCCTTCAAGAAATGAAGACCATGGACGATTGTCCGATAGTCAGCATTGCGTTCGGCGACATTGGCATGTCCGGCAGCAAGGTGCGCTGTGAGGAAACAGAAGGTCGTATCATGGTACTCCAGTCGAATGCCAACGGCCCCTTTGTTACCAGACATGCCTCGCAGACCTGTCTGTCGCCATTATCAGCAATCGTTACTCGTGCACTAATAAGAAACACACCTTATGAGAGGTGGCCTCAACGTTGCGAATCACGGCAGTCAATTCTTTCTTGACCAAGACGAGAAGCGCTGTCCCGACCAACTAACAGAAAGTCAGATAAGACGTTGATGTGAGCTAGAGAGAGATTTTGCCTGGTGACTTCGGAGAAGAATATAATCGCTCTTCTTGTTGGGGCGTCGCTCCAGGGTATCAACGATCTTCGTTTCCCACAAGCGCCTACAGGTTCTTCAACGCATGCACGAGACCAGTCAAAAAAGCTAAACAAACCTCTTCTCTGGATCTGCCTGGACAATCTGTTGAGCCGTAAGCGGTACTATCTCTTGAAATCCAAGGGCGAAGATGTCGGGACTACACTTCATCAGTCGTTGTCGCCTTTCGCATGTCAAACCACATACTCTGGTGCATCTAACAGACGAATATTAGACGCAAGGACCTCAGAAAATCATGATTGAAGTTGTGCTCACTGGGACGTGGGAATAACCACGGCAAAAGAGACTCTGACGAAGGCGACTATATGCTGATTTTATAGATGGTTTAGCAAAGGTGTCGAAGTGACTTACTCGACCGTTGAGGTTCCAAGTACCCGCGAAAATCGTGCATTGCTTTGTCGTGGAGTATTCGTGAAGTCTATTCAACGCTCAAAACCGAGATCGTGCATGGTCAGAAAAGCTGCTATACCTGTTCTCCAGCGCTGCACGAACTGAATCGTGGATTGGATCGAAGATAGTGACTTGTAACTGGGTGCTCATGTTCCCCTACACATGCGGAATGTTAGATCGGACATGGAGCGAACAGCAACTTAAAACCAGTACGTACCACGAACATATCGATAGCGATCTGTTTTCCCTTGTCCTGGAAGTTGTTGATGTATGCGCGCGATACGCTCTTCGTCGCGTCAGACAATACGCCCGCAAGGGTACGCTTCCCGCTCCTAGTGAAGCTCGTATTGAGCGCGCCAGTACCCGCATATATCCGGGACAAGGCGTCGCCGTTCTCAGCCCAGAGCTCCCCGTGATTCGACCAGAGTGATCCTAAATGCATCCACTCGCGACGGACGTGCTCCAAGTACTGTTCGAGGGACGTGCGGGAGAGGATGTCTTGTACGAAGTTCGTGCGGTCCAGACTGCATAAGAATTATCAGGAATTAGAGACTTGTTGACAAGAGAGAGATCTTACCAATCTAAACAGTTTGTGCGGAAAATGCCCTTTTGCTCCGTGATGATCTCATTCGACCCAGCATCGGCCATCGCGAAACCAAACCTCTCAACGTTATCCACGACAGACTCTAGACGTCTGAGACATGCACACCATCATGTCAATTTAGATAACGCTGTGGGGTTTGACGAACACGCACCGCACGTCTCGGAAAACACTCTCATGACCGCCGTACTTGACTGCAGTGTGGAAGTCGAAATTGGTGATCCCGACTGTGTCCCCAACTGAGTGCCGGGTTATTGATATGTGACGGGCATAGGCCGCGGTCAGTTGTGTTTCATTCTCTTTCGTCCCCAGAAGGTTGATGGCGTGTACAGCGCCGTACTCTTCCACTAGACTCGCAAAGTGGCGGTCGAATGCAGGCTGCGACGCCTGGGGGCGGGTGATCTGAATCCGCTGACCGAACGTCTGCAACCCCTGCTGCTCCCAGAATACTTGGGGCGAGCGTCCGTTAGGGAAAAGGAAACGACGGGGCAGAAAAGAAGAGATTAAGCAGGTAAACAAGTGGAACAAATAGATTGCGCCAAAGGATACATACATGGCACGCTACCCCGTATTTGTACGTAACTATAGCAATTCTGGTCGGTGTTGAAGATTGTTTCGGTCTTGGCAAACTATCAGCACCCGAGTTGTATCTGAAGGTGTTGTTGAGAGGTACCTCGACGAAATTGGCACAGTTGCCGTCATCATCCACGCCACGTGTATTGAACCGGGTTCCTGCCCGCTTCCATCCCAGTCGGGAAATGAGCGAAATGGTCGCGATGATAGGTGTGCCATTCGTCGGGGGAGCCGGGAGGGCGAGTGTGCTGACGCCAACATACCCTTGGATGGCAAGAACCTAATCAGAGACACAACCAACTGTGAGAGGAATGGACTAGAACTTGAAATTGGTACGCACGATGAACTGGCACCGGTCCAAGTCCACCCGTTCACGCAAGTCCAGACGTTCCCGGAAGTCAAGCAAACTCCTGACGATGAACTCATTCCACACAAATCGCTCGTCATATGTCGCCGCATCCCATGGTTCGTTCCTAGCCAGTCGGCGCTGCAGACGGGAAGAAATATCCCACTGTGGCTCTGTGGCATAGTAGAACGTCCCTGCCGAGATGATCTTGCGCAGCGGGGCACAGGGATGTTCAGGAGCTGGGGTTGCTGTTCCATTGTTCGTATAATCGCGCATATACGCATCAGAAGGGTCGGAGTTCCCGCCGGGACCGGTCAAAGGGTCGGCGGCGAGGGTGAGGTCATCCCATGTCCCAGACGTGAGACAGAAGAAACCGACGTCGTGGATTTGGGACACAATCTCGGGGTTAAGAGCAGAGGGTCTTGTGTTTCCGACTTCGGTAGCCGACGTGACCACCGCAAGGAACATCTCTGGCAGTAGATGTCATAATGTGCTTGCGAATGCCGCACGAGCAGTATAGGGACGTACCGCCCGCAATTGAAATCAAGCCCAGACATCCCTTTACGATCCTCGATGTCAACTTGATCGCATTCGAGAGATCCACCTCTGTCTTTGGCAAGAACTCGACGATGGCCTGAGAGGATGAACCCTTCGCCGTCCGGAAGACGAGGACTCTTGATGGACATCCGCGCCGCTCATCTTGCGAGCTGGTGACCAAATAGAGAGTCCTTGGGTCTTCAATGAAGAACAGATACATGAGGGGTAACGAAGATGATGATCCAGGACACGGAACGGCTCAGGTCTCAGAACTAGGAGAGGAGCGGCAAGTAGGCAAGGAAGGTACCAGCGGTCTCCGGTAGGTGTACAGGTCAAGCCGCAGTCTGAGCCGTGGTGTGATGGTTGCGAGCAGGGTGGAGAGATCAGGAAACGAAGGCAAAAGGGTGTCGCCTCATGGAGAACAGGAATACAGATTAAGCAGAACGGTGAAGGGAGAATTACTGATCAGGACATGCGGGGCCACTCTCTTGCCCCGGTGGCTGTGTCATCTTCCTCATGCGCAGTCCGACCCACCGAGGGACAATGGCTACTAGCCAGACGCATCCCACATTCTGACTACACAGATATTTGGCACAAGCGTCCGCAGCGAAGGTATCGAGTAGCGAGATCTCCTGGAATGCGTCCGACATATGGACATGAATAAGTTACGATTACCCCAAAGAGTGCTGTTCAATCCAGCGCCCTGCCGTCTCTGAATCCCTGCAACTACGAATCCGCCGTCGAACCCGTTCCATGCGATAATCTATTCCTCATCTCTACGCGTCTGGTTCCTGAACTTTGATTCCCCCTTGTAGTGTCGTCGACGGTTCCTCGTTTAGGTGGTGCGCTCAACGTGAAGCTTGCCGGCGATCCTGGTCTTGAAAGAGGCCGGAAGGTCTCGCCAGACACTCTCCGGGGAGAGAGCAGTGGTGATGGCAGATTCATGTTGCTCACAAGGCCGAGACCAGGAGAGACTGGGGGAGGGCCAGTAGGGGACCGTGGGGCAATGATGCCTTCAGAGGTATCCCGACGGCGCGAACGAGGACGAAGGCGTGGGAGGGACTCGAGGGGCAACATGTCATACAGTGCCTTGAAGAGAGATGTGCGCCCTTGCGTTGTTACCGGCTTACTCGGAGAAGGTGGCTGTTCGCCTGGGCATATGAGAGTAAAAATGGAGTAAGATGAGGGATGAGCACGAGAGAGGCTATTGGTGCTCCTCACCGGCATTTGTAGGCAGTGCATTGTCATTCGCACTAAGGCTGAGGAAAAGGAATAGAGGTGCGAGCCATACGCAAACCCCAAAGAACGTTGCGATATCACCGAAATTCGGCACGGAATGTGGAAGAGGGGGCCCACGGTAAGAGCGGTGCGCTCTGTGTCTTGCCTCTTGAGTGATTTGTGCGAAGTAAAAGAACCAGAGGAAGTGATCTGCGACGACGAGCACACACGAGGCCATGAAGCCCAGCGATGTCAATGAGATGAAGGGCCAAGTCGGGGTGAAGTTTTGGAGGTAGACAATGTGGCAGAGGATAGAGAAGAGGATATGGTTTAGCGGGAGGGAGTCGTAGAAATACAGCAGGCAGTGGACTAGGATTATAACCTGTTGTATGGTTGAATGCAAGCATAAAACGGAGAAATGACGAGTGCTCACATATATGGCCCTTTGTCCTACCACTTTGGCTTGTCGTGAATGCTCCTCAATTAGTTCTGAAATCCACAATAGACCGCTCGCTGCAAGCCGAGTGCCGGGATGAGAGATGGTATTAGGGGTGGATGCACATTGCTTACCAAGAGACAATGTGAGAAATACGAATGCCGAAGCTGCGCCTGCAAAGCTGTGATTGAATAAGAGACAGCTTACTCGACCGATACCAGTCCCAAATCGACCATACCTGAGGAGATGAAGTAGCGTCATGACGCCAGTGAAGGAAGCAGCCCAGCAGCCCTAGCTAACAAACTGCTGAGGAACCCAGGATATGGATGCAACAGACACCAGGACTGCGCACACTGCAGAGCTACCAGGGAGAGAACTAGTGGCAAGCGACACGCCAGCAGAGCGGGGAAAGAGCAAGCGAGGAGGCTTGGCCTGAGTGTCTTCAAGCCAAGACACGACTCGCGTGCACGAATTCGATTGGTACGTAAGCGCCCAGTGCCGTGGCTCGTCCGATCCCCGGGCCGGACCATGTTGTGGAGGCATGATCAGAAATCATGATCACGCCAAGATCCACCGGTGCCCCCGTTCGCTATTCCCGAGCAATCTGCTTTGTACATCGAGCTTATAACGAGAGCATAGCCACACCATGCGTACAGACATGCTCATAGTCCGGTATGTGCAGGGGTACAATATTAATTAAAATAAGCGAAGTGAAGGGGTGCATGGGAAAGCAGAATGGTGCCAAGTATTACGCAGCTATGCAGCAGACCGTAGCGACTGCAGAAAACAGAGTAATACGGGTGTTAAACGAGCATCGGTTTGAGCGCAAATGAATTTGACACACCATGATCTCGATCTCAGATTCCTTGGACCTACGGCGACGCTGTACCTCCGCAATCTCCGTGGAATCAGGCGACATGGGATGTTCCGTCGTAGAGGGGGTTTCGGAAAGACCGTTGGACTCCATCATTTCTGTCCTTTCGGGGAACGCAGTAAGCCTATCGTCCATGCGTAATGCTGTCGTCAACAATGGTAAACCATGCTTGGAGTGCGAACTAGCCCGTTCGGCAAGTTCCTTTTCTGCGTGCACAACGGCAAGAAAGGAACATGCATGCACTGTCAAATGTCGACAAGAAAACGTGAATCCACTCTCTTATGAGAAAGGCGATGCTAACATACGTTTGGCCAAGATCCAGTAGCAGGCCATGTCCAGGAACGTCCTAGGCCAAAGAAGGTACTGCAAACATAGTGAGGGTCGATAGCTCAACGTCATCATCTCAACCTTTATACACACCAACAGCAGACTCAATGTTGTCAAAACGCTACGACAAGGTCAGATTTTGAGCCAAGGAATACAGCATCAGATGACGTACGCTGACACCAAACCAGAGCCCACTACGCAAAGGATCACGATTTGCAGGATCACGTCGAACCTACGAATCGTGAGGTTAGACATACGACGGCTCGAAATCACCGAAGTACGTACCGTTTGATGCCCGTGAGGAAACCTCTGAAAAGTAACAATATAGAGGCCGCAATGAGGGTGTCGACCGTTACGTTCGCGGCGAACGCAAGATAAAAGCTCCACTGGGAAAGGCTTGAGCTTAGACGATCAGGAGTACTGACGGAGAAGTACACACCTCGAAACTGGCCGCCTCCTTGAACGTACGTATTTGCATGCTGAATTAGCTTCATGTCAACAGTGGACATTCAGAACCATGGCTCCTGTCACGCACTCCTCAACGCCATACCCTACGCCACACGGGGTGAACCGGACGTAGTGGATTCAAGGCAGTTATGGAACTCACAAAATCCGAGAACTGATATATTCGTACAATTGAAGATGAGGTTAGTTAGAGGGGCTGGGTTCAGAAAACACTCACCAAGGAGAACGGTGGTCACAGACAACTATCAAAAAATCAAAAAAAAAGATTCCAGTATAACGTATAAATCTCCATACTATGGCCACTGGAATGGGTGCCTTTCTGTTGCTAACTACGAACTGCGTAAAACGAAAGCCATGAGTGATACTTGAAGCGAGGCTTACACTTCCATGTCTTATGTGCGTATCCTCTATCCTCGAAAAATCAATGAACTGTTTCGTCAAATTAGAGGTGACTGAACTCACATACGGACAACGGCATTGCTGATCTCCTGGGGATTGAAGTCAGAAAAGAGCCGTCATGACATCCATTCGGCGACTTACTGCAGAAATGACGACGGCCTGAGCAACGGGTTAGAATAGCAGCATCAGAGAAGAACATAGTAGGTCAGTCAGGTACACTAAATGACCAGGTAATAGTGGTGAATTGCGTCGGGTGACCATGCTGCGCGATGCAAAAGTAGAACACAGTCTGTGTAAGGAAGACCGTATGCATGGTGTCGAGTGTCCTGCAGAAGGGGCACCGTAAGGTCCGAATAACCTGTAGAACGGAATGGAAAAGCACACCATATAACGGTCACCTAGAACGACAAAAATTAGCACCTGCAGAAATACAAATACCAGATAATATAATGTGCACGAAGGACGCACATGACATTGGGTCCAGAACCAAGAGCGATCACGTCCGCGGCCGTACCGTCCTAAGTACAGAAGTGCTTGTCCTGTCGTAATACCGTAGAGGCTGATGACACCACGGGGTGAACGAGCTGCCATTGGATAGCAGGGATACTCAGCACTTACCAGAGTGCGATGGCAAATCCTATCAAGGCTGCTCCAATTGTGTTGTCGCAGTTAAGTGGTGAACAGGATGTGTGGACATCGGCCCCAGAAGACATTCACTGAGGTCTAATGCAGAGGCGGATGCGACCAAAGAGGCGTCATAAGCGGTCTAGGCGAAAGACCGTACGTAGACGACTTGGCGAGAGATTCAGTTCGAATGGGAGCGCCGAACGGAAGCGTGGACTGACGTTCGACGAGGAGAGCCGCGTTTCCACCGTGAGTAGTGAAGAGAGATGGATAGGGAGGTAGGTCGACCGCTGATGCTCCGCTTCAGGGTGCTCGCAAACCAGCTCAGGAGACAGATTCAGACAGTGAACGAGAGGGAGGGACAAGCGTGCTCGCACTGCGACAGGAGGGGCGACAAAATCGAGCAGAAACGAGCGTGCGGCAAAGCACGCAGGAGCGAAGAGTCGCGAGAAACGCGTCGAAGATGCATCCGGTACGCGGCCATCGCGACCAACTCCTATGGTCGGACAGGGTCGGGCCTCGTTGGTAAGCCCTCGCGCAGCAGCGCCTGTGATTAAACTCCGCGACGTCGCTTTCTTGTGCTCAGCGATAATAAGACAGCAAGACAGCACGATCGTGGTACACGGAGAGTCCGAGGAACGTCCATCAGCACATAGGTACTACGGAAGGTAGAATCAGATTCATGTAGGCATGTTCTTCACAGCATTACGGCGATATGAGCGGCGAGGACAAGCCAGAGCGATAGCTATGAGCTACATGAATTCCAGTTCCGGGCTTCATATCATATGCAGGAAATCTGAACGAATTTACGAAGGGAGGCAATGAAAAGAGTTAGTACAAGACACGAAGCACAGGGCCTATCGATGTAACTTGGTAAAATACAGCTCACAGCAACGAACGATCGATTGAGGTTGAGTGGGTGACGATACAACAGAAGGAGGGCAGTAGCCGTTTCGAGAATCGTGAAAGTTATCGAGTCAACGTTGCGCACTTTTCGGGTACGACACTGGCAGGTTCACGCCATGCGAGTCGTCCGCCCGAGCCTGGGTGGCGATCTCCCACACTGACGGGCCGCCACGCGCAGCATTGGCCCACTCTTTGCAGGGTTCATCGCCTATGCGCGGCGACAACACCGCGTACAGGCGGTTGTCTTTATTGCGCAGCCACTCCACGAGGAGGCGGAACGTCGCTTTGGGAGAGGTGGTCGTCTTTCTGGAGTACCAGGGGTTCGTGAGCCATTTCTTCTCTTCGACCGTCAGGACGATCATACGCAGCGCTCGGTGCTCGAGCACGCCGGGCGGCAGACGAAGCGTGTCCTGCTTGAAGTCGTTCCCGAGGTCGAGGTAGGGCAGTGCGAGATGCGTCAGGTTCGGGAGGAGGTTGTGCGGCGCGAATGCGGAGAACGTCATATCGAGGATGCGGAGGTGCGTGATATTGTGCAGCAGCTCCGAGCCGTCTTGCAGCCGAAGACCGACGAGGAAATGCCAGTCATATCGGAACGTGTGCGTAATGAGGGTCATGGAGCGGAGGCGGCAAGGGAAAGGATCGGGTGGTAACGTTGGACCACCGGCGGCGGCCTTGAGGCGAGCGAGGTTTTGCGCTTGGATGGAGAGAGCAAGAGCGCGAAGGGACTGTGATATCAGAGCCAGGTTCTTGACGTTGGTGCAAGCGCGAAACATTTCCCCTTCGTTGGTTGGGTTGGATATCCCTGAGCTCTCCATCCAGAGGTTACGCACCAAGTGACCCCAGGCAAGGGGACGCAAGGGCCGCGCATTTGGAGAGCCATTCGCTCCGGACGACATACCACGCGAGAACGCTGGTTTGGGGCGATAAACGACTGTGGAGAAGAGATGGGGAAGAGCAATTTTGCGTGCCCAGGTCGACACGCGGGAGATGGCTTGTGCTGCTCGCGGATAGTTGCACGCGGCGATCTCAAAGACATGGATGATAAGTTCCGACGGTAAGGGTGGGAAGGCTCGCATAGAGTCTATCATCGGAGAAGAAGACTCGATGGAGGTCCTTGCCGAGAAAGAAGGAAGGGAGAGATGCCGTAGATTGACTGAGGGCATCTGATGGTATTGTATTTGCTATGGCAGCAGCTGTGAACAACAATTCGAAGACGACGGCAATTTCGAGCACATACCAATGAATGACGGTCCCGGGCGCAAAACTGAAGACTTGGACGGCAGATAAAGAGAAGGTATCGTGGAGGCTATGACGAAGGTTCGGTGGCACGAGAATGTTGGGTCTTAAGAGCGTTGCGGGGAACAGTCAATTTGCCGAACACGCCATATAAGTGCCTTGGAAACCGGCTGTTAGACATGAGGTCAGGATTGAACCCCCGGTAAGGATCGGTTAGCAAAGAAGTACTTAGTAGTATACATACGTGAATGCATGCAGCTGCGCGTGGTCGTCTGGGTGAGCGTCAGAAGGGGTTTTGCGGGCTGTGATATGTGCCCTTGTGGACGGTGTGAAGGCAAGGTTAGGCGGGGTGGTTTGTGGAGAGACCGAACAGTGTGTTCCGGAGAGGCTTTAGGGAGAGGGATGGGCATCGAGCGGCAAGGCGAAGCGTGAGGTTGAGGCTCCTATGGCGAGCGATGGCAGGCGGTGGCTGAGGGTTGCTCGGTCAGTAAGCGCGTAGAACGACTTAACAGCCCATGCGCGTCCAGCATCTATGCAGTTTGGAGCATTCAACACGGTCCTTGAAGTTTCAAGCGTCTCACGCCCCCACAGGCAACAATGTCCCCGCCTTGCGTGCAACAGCAGTCCTTGATTGCTTGACAAAGTCCTTGAGGCTGGCGTCAGATCTCGGGGCTCGGAGTTCCCACGCTGCGGTGCGGTGCGGTCGGAGGCCGGGGATGAGCTGGTGGCGACTGCCGATCGCGGGACGCGTACCAGCTCTCTCAGTCTCTCTCCAACTGCTCTCCAAGTCGTCTTCTGCACCTGCACCTTTGTTCGCTCGGCTCGACGCCGTCGCTCCTTTCCATTCGCTCCACTGTCGTCGTATACGTACAGCCCACTGTTTCACGGTCATGTCCGGGCCTGTACAAACCATCGAGGCTGCCAATACCGTCTCCATTTCCGATCTCTGGGACCCGCTCTACGACTCCTTTGACGTCGACCTGATCGTCAAAGTCCTCGCATACACGGCATTCAGTGAGCACTGAAGTTGTATACTTGCACGTACTTCGTCAGACACTGATACTCTCTAGGCCCGTTCTTCACTTTCTTTATCCCGCTCTTTTTCTACTTCCAGGGTTCTCGCTGGCCCGACCCGACTCTGATCTTCTTCAGCTTCCATACTGTGGCTGTCTCCACATTTTGTGAGTTCCCCCGTTCTTTCTTTCTTCATCGGCTTCTTAGTCCGCGTGTTTGTGCAGGGTTCTTGATGTGGTGCTCCCGCCTCCATCGGAACCAAGGCAGCCTGCTCTTTGGACCACCGCGCTTGGACTGGGGCGACCAGCTTGTAGTCGTTACTGGAGGCTCGTCTGGAATTGGGGAGCTCATCGCTAACACTCTTGCCGTCCGCAATGTCATGGTTGTTGTGTTGGATGTGAACCCAATTATAACCGAGAATTGTGAGTCTTCCTAACGCCCCTGCCTACTCCGGAACCGCGGCGCAGACTGACATTTGGAAAAAAGACAACATTACCTACTACAAATGTGATGTATCCAAGTGGGAAGAGGTTGAACGCGTCTCCAAACAAATGATCGAAGAGGTCAGTCCCTTGTTGATCTACGGCAGCGTCAAGCGTATGGTTAACCTGTTGAATAGCTTGGTCATCCCACCATGCTTATCAACAACGCTGGCGTGGTACAGGGCAAGACGTTGGTGGATCTGAGTCCCGAGGACATTCAGCAGTAAGCATATGTATCGCTCTGCCGTGATGCCAATTGAGGGCTTTCAGAACCTTCTCGGTCAACACACTGGCACACTACTGGACCTTGAAGGCGTTCCTCCCCGAGATGATCAAGAGGAACAAGGGGCATATTGTGAGTGTACCTGATGCTGGCAGAATGGGATGTCCCCTGACACGTCACAAAGATCAACGTATCTTCGGTCTCTGGTATGGTCGGCATGGCACGGTTGAGTACGTGTCCATCACTCGTCCCTGTCACGTCAAAATGAGCTTCTTTCCTGACGCCGAACTGCTCCACAGCGGACTACGGTGCCTCCAAGGCCGCGCTCATCAACCTGCACGAGTCTCTCCGGTACGAGCTGGACCACGTCTACAAGGCACCCAGCGTGCGCACCACGCTTGTCATCGCAGGGCACATTTTGACGCCGCTGTTTTCGACCGTGCGCCACCCGAAGAGCTGGCTGTACAAGTTCTTCTTCCCGAGCCTGCCGCCCGTCGATATAGCGAAGGCGGTAATCGCTGCGTTGGACGAACAGCACTCGCGTGTGATCTACCTGCCGTTCTACGCCCACTTTGTGCCATACCTCCACGTCTTCCCAAGCTACCTCCGGGATTTCGCGCAATGGGTGAGCTGCATGTGTTTTGTGGTTAGATGGAATACAATGTGCTGATATTCCCTCAGGTTACTGGGTGCGACTATGCTTTGGAGGAGTTTGTGAAGGTGTCGGGCAGGAGGGCAGAGGAGGGACCAGCACCTACCGTCTCACAGTTTGGTAAGAAGGCTTAAGAAGGTCGCGTGAACATCGAAGCTTGCAAGGCGCAACCTCACCTTAAAAGCTGTCTTGGAGGTTATTGGTAAATTTCTGGACCGGTGTTCTCATGTTCTCGTGTCGGTGTAATTTATATCGGTGCTTGTTCTGGTCAGATGTGAGCACAGCTGATGGATGGGGTTTCTGAGCGATCTACGAACAAGTTGTGACGAGGTATATGCCAACCTTCTCGGGGCCGCAGAGAGCTGCATGACCCGTTCTCGTGTCAGCGCCGTCGGGAGCAGGACGACGTGACAGTGGTACGCCGCCCTTCACCCAACCACCATCGGGGACGGATTTTCACTTGCATTTCGTCGTCTGTTCGTCGTCTTTGCCGCTGCTCTCCATCCCGCCATCCGCTCACCCGCCCAGCACCCACCCGCGATACATCCTTCCTCAGGCCCAGTCCCATGTTGATCCGTGTTCTCAGCCGCGGACTCTTTTTCAGGCGTGAGTCCCAGGTCGACCTCCCCAGCAGGCCGCGCGGGGACAGAACAATCAACGTAGAGGACATCAAACTTGTCCACTCTCCCGCCACCAATGTTACGGGTATCCCGTCTTTGGACGACGGGTCCCACAACGTACGTGGCGTGTTCCTGAGAAGAAATGAGCCCGCTAATCCCTACTTCACAGGAATCCGAGACGTCGTCTCAGAAACCTGCCCAAGTCGCTGTGAGTCGCACGCCTTCTCTCTGTTCGGCTCTGGTGCTGAGAGGAGGGGAAGCGCAATGAAGCCCATGACGTTGAGAACTACCCTGTCCTTCCCGGAGCGGTCCCAGGCGGACTCAGCGGGGCGCGTCAAGCCCTTGACCATCCGTTAAATGTCCACAAGCCCAGCCATTCGTCATCCGAATCCGGCGATCCTTACCCCTTTGGACATACTACTGCGGTGGCAGTGAACTCAGAGGACGAAGCAGATGACGCGGACGAGATCTTCCAAACACCCTTGCATCAGACGCCGTTCTTGGGACACTCTGAAGACGGAGCATCACAGCGTTTTGTAAGTGTTCATCTATACCTTTTCGTTCCTCAACTAAACTAACTTCAGTCACAGATACAGCATTTTGAAGATAGAGTTTGCCCTTCTAAGGCACCATCCTGCACCGGACTTCCTGATATGCCCACCATGGAGTCGCGGTTTACGCAGGGCATGCTTTCTGACGTCACAGAAGCCGATGAAGTCGGTGCTCAGGATCTATCCACTCAAGGCTTGAAGCTCTCTCCCAACCTCCTCCGTGTGCGGACCCTGTCCTTCTCGTCTTTCGGTTCTTCTTACACCAGCTCATGTTTTGGCTCACCCTCGTTGAATTATCCTCCAACCAATGGCATCACGACAACTTGCTCGGTTACCTCATACCCCGAAGCGTTGATATCTGTATCATCGCCAGCGGGTGACGGTTTCGTCCAAAGTATGGGCCAATTCGCACCTCATGAAGTCGCAGGACCGGGTCCGTCTACCCCTGCTTCGTCAACGTCAGACTTCGTGCCATTCGTCGTCGAGCCTTTGTTGTCTTCGAATTCTGTCCATCAACAGGGAGAGGGCCAGGGTCCCGGTGACGAACACCAGGACGGACACGAAGCCGAGGCACTGCCAATGCCTATCGTCGCGACGAGCGTGGTCCCTTCGGCAAGCACTTACGCAGATGCGACCAATGTGAGTTATGTACATAAGCCGTACCGTGGTGAAACTAACCGTCGAAGCAGCTCGCGTTGCAGCATCCCGAGATGGCATCCAATATTCTCCGTAGACCTCTCTCCTCCGCTTCTGGCTCTGCCTGTCCATCGAAGTTCCCAACGCCTTCTGTCTCTCGTTCGGTGAGCCTTCAGGTCATCCCTCCCGCATCTGCATCCTGCACCCCGGTGAGAGCTGGCACACCTCACACGGCGGAGCGACCGAATTGGGCGCTGGCACCAGATATTCCTGCATCTGCTCGTCCTGCCTCAGCAGCAACCCCGAAGGCTCACACAGCAGAGAACCCACATTGGGCGTTGGCCAAGGATGAGTTCAAGTCTCCCGCTGACCGACAGTGTGCTCGAGGGCGTGGTAGTACTCGTCCCGCATCGATCACTAGAGGGGCTGAACATTGGGTCTGCGGTGACGCCCGGATCCCCGACGCTGACCAGGCCGAACCAGCACATCCGACAGTGACTACTTCAGCCGTTGTTTCCCCGAAACAGAAGAAGTGCGACGATGTTTTGCCGGTGGTCCCGAGTCCAGCAGCCAACCTCGAGGACGGTCCACATCAATGGCTCAACCGTGTCAACACTTGGGTGGAACAGACGTCCCGGGGTCCGAAAACCTGCCGTGGCACTCCGGATCGCGATGCTGACGGTCAAGGCGAGAGGACCTCGCCATCATCTCCTGAGGAGCCGTCGATCCGGCCTAAGCACCATTCGAGGACCACCAGCGGCTTGAACCCCCATGCACCCGTCTGGACGCCGGCACCTCGGGCACGTTGTCAGACGCCATCGGACTCGGACTCGGCGCCCCCTGCTACGCAGAGCGAGTCTTCGCCTAGCTCGGGCTCTGTGAGAGGCCCGTTCACGTTCGGCGTGGACGCAGACATAGACCGTTTGCGGGACATGCTTCGCAACTGCGGTATTCAGGACAAGGAGGCCTCCGTGCCCAGCATCAGCAGTGATGGCACAACGACGTCTGTATCAACGCCTCTTCGGCCCGAGGAGACTGACTGTGTTCTATCCAGCGACGAGGAGAGCCAGAAGGCTAATGGAGCATTTGGTAAGACGCGAGCAGTGAGCAAGACCCCTGGCCGCGCGGATCCGAGAGGCCCTGCACGTCCTCAACCCCAGGCAAACGTTCCCCGGCAAGGCTTCGAGTTCACGGTCCCGACGCGCCTCGGTCCCGCGTTTTCACTCGCTGGACCGATGTCTAGTCGGACGACCTCGATTCCCCAGAATCTCTTCGCCACACCGCCGCGCTTCGCGTTCCGGAAGACGAATGCCCAACCCTTCAGTAAAGAGTCTGGTGGGCTTTGGGCTGGCGGACACTTCGACCCGGACCCGAACGCGCCGTCTTCTGGTCCATCCTCTCTGCCGCAGCCCAGCTCCGGACTCACGTCGTTCTCGTTCTCTGGTTCGGCAGTGGTTGGTCCTTCCCGTCTTTCGTTCTCGCAGGCCAGCCAATCGTTCAGCAGGACTTGCCAGCCTAAGCCTGGAAGCTCTAACGTGCAAAGCTGCCCGTCGCCCTTCCTGCCCGGGTCCTACAAGGTCCGCGTCAACTGCACCGAAAAGGGCCCAGAGGTTCCCGTTCGTGTTCCAGTTCCAGCTCCCGTTCCCGTTCCCGTTCCTCGTGTTCCTGCCTCGCCCTTCATGGCTGGCGTGAAGCGCCCCCGCCAACCCACGATTGGACCATTGACGTTCAAGAGCCAGCGGTTCGCGTGAACGGGAACTAGGAGGTTCATGCGTGGCTGGTCCACATATACCTCTCCTCGTGATACCTGTGTCTCTCCTCCATACTACTCCTTAGAACCATCGCCGGTTTTCTCGGTTTGTCTTCGAATCTTACCCCCGATTTATACCTTTTCGTCGCTCTCGTCCTGTTGGCACGCCGGCTCCATGAAATATAGACCGTTTATATACACTGGGATCAATTAATTCATATAGCATCCATCCTAGACCTTGATAACGTGTGTAAGCTTCTCGACGAGCTTCTGCAGCCGTTCCGCTTCATACTCGGCCAGAGTCGCATTGTTCTCAATCGTAATCGCCTCAGTCAGAGCCGGAAACGTCGTGGCGCCATACCCTAAGCACCACCGCACCGTCAGCTCACAAACTCAACACAGGGATAAAAAGGCACTCACCCAGCCACTTGCCCGGAGCGACGTCAAGGTTGCGGTACCACTCGCGGTCCTTAATGCCGTCCTCGTGGATGAATCCACGCTCGAACAACTTGAGCTTCTGGTTCACCTCGCGGATGTGCTTGACCACCTTCTTGAACTTCTTGTGCGGGAACCGTTTCTTGTGATCCTTGTGCTTGTCATGGTTATGCTTGTGCTTGTGCTCGTGCAGGGCTCCCGCTTCCTCGCTCATCTCGCGCTCATGCTGCTCCCTCGCCCACGCAGGCGCGCGTCCGACATGCGGCTGGAAGGGAAGCAACCCATTCCCATTCCTGCCCTTCGACGCCATCGCCGAGCACTCGAACGTGGTCTTGTCGGCTGATGCGACTGGCGCCTCGGACGTGCCAGATTCGCCGTCGCGGAAGGGCGCGCAGTCCCGGCCGAAGAAGCGCTTGAGCTGGCAAAATTTCTCACGCAGGACGCGACGGACGAAGTGGCGGTGGGCGAACTTGTGGAGGAGCTTCTTGAGCTTGTGCTCTGCCTTTATCTTCTCATGGTCGAGTTGGGCGCTTGCCTTCTGGAGCTGGCGAATGGCGTGTCGGAGGTCGGAGAAGTCGACGTTGAGCGAGGTCGTTACGGCGAGCGACTCGACCCTAAGAAAGGAAGAAATGAGTATCGGGCGTAGAGGTTCGATTATCTGGCTGACTTTTCGAGGTATCGTTCGAGCTCGACTGCGTGGTGAGTGGTGTTGATCGGGAGGACAATCGAGTCTGCGAGGCGGATGGTCTCCAGTCCCAGGAACTTGGCGACAGCGACGTGTCTGAAGAACCCAGGATCACCATATACCTCCATCCATCTTTGGGAGTCGAACACGGAGTGATAGTGGTACACAGGGTCCTGCAGCGTCGAACCGAAGCTCCCTTGAGCCGAAGCAACCTGGAACACCAGTCAATTACACTCATGGAAGCTGAATAACGAAACACATACCCCATTGCGCTGCACAAAAACCGTGTAGTCGCTTCCCGAACCAAGAACGCCAACACCAGTGCCGGAAACCGCCAGTTCCGCCTCAGCCTCCGTGAACATACTGAGCACCTCAGCATCAATGCGGTCACCGGTCAGCACACCATTGTCCTTAGTTGCATCCCAGAGCGTCTTTCCAGGTTGTGTGGGATGCGCGACGTCTTCAGCAGCCGCGCGAAGGAAGTGTGCGAGAGAGGGTGTTGCCTGAGCGCGGAAACGCGAGCCGGAGACAGAGCCATCTACACAAGCCAAGAATCAATACTACGTCCTCCCTACACACACTATCCAGAGGATACGTTCACCTAGAAGACGTATGTAGGGACATAAGCTTGGGGACGTACCAAGGTTCAGGTATGTGACGACGTGCTCGCTGATCCAATCTTCAAAGTCCTCGCCCCACTCCGTGCTGCCGATGAGGCCGTACTCTTCAGCATCCCAACTGGCAATGACGACTGTACGGAGGGGAGTCCATCCGTGCCTGAGGAGCGCCCCAAGCCCACGGACGACCTCATGCACGGACGAGGTCCCTGATGAGGGGTCGACAGCACCCATGACCCAAGCTAGAAGGCGTATTATTAGCCACGAGAAACATGGGAATAGGAGCTATCGTACCATCGCGATGGTTTCCAACTACGACGACTTCATCCTTAATGTGCCCAGGGATGACGCCAAGGACGTTCCAGATAGGCATGACCTTGTCGTCAACTATTCTAGCAGGTTAGTAATCGAACTTGTCATTTAAACCGAGTATTGGCATGCACCATTGTTGACCAAAGAGATCGTCCGGTTCAGTCCATCCTCTTGGATTTCTTTCAAAAGGAACTGAGCGTTGGCCCACGAGATAGGGAGACTGGGGATAGTGGGAATATTGGTGCCGTTCGTGCGAGTGCTGTTCTCGTAAGACGGATAGCCAGGGGTAGTAGGGTCTCTTTATATACATATCGTGGGTGTGAGTGGCCAATGAAAAGTTCAAACAGACGAAGACATACCCCGGGTAGATTGACAAGAACTGGGCGCTGCCCCTCTGCACAGAGTTCGGGTTTCTTGCAGGCCCATACGGGTACCTTCACGAGAGTAGGGAATGAGCGCGAACGAAGCTGCCCTGTCTCGCAGACAGAACTTACGGAGCGTAGCCATTGTCGACGGTGACGGTGCCGTCATCGCGCGGATCGGAGTAGATTAAGCAGGCAGCCGCGCCACGGTCTTGAGCACCTTTGACCTATTGCAGCAACCTCAATGGATGCGACGGATACGTTACGCGATGTAATGGGGTACGAACCTTGAGGCCACGGAAGATGCCCCCATAGCGGGTGATCACAATCGTACCATTAAGGTCAACACCTAACCAGGCGTAAGAAGCATTCCGGCGAAGCAGACGGAAGGAGGGGCGCACCCTGTTCAACTAGCGCGTCGTAGTCCTCCTTCCTCCCGTAGTTCGCATACACAAGCTTGCCCTTGGCAGAGCCGCCGCGACTGAGCCCGTGCCAAGCGGTGACTGCGTCGAAGTACTTGCCCGCCTCGGGGTCTGTCCCATCCGCGACCTCCTCAAGCTCGGCCTTCGCGACCACGTTGCCGTCGTCATCCAAGATCTCCAAGCTATGATCGAGGGGCGTGTTCATGATCGGATAGTACGTGTCGATCCATGCCGCCGGCTTCTTCAGGCTCGGGATCCCAAGGGTGGCATTGCGCGACTCTGGCGTCCCAGCCGAGTACAGAGGAAGCGTGCCGGATGCGCCAACCCCAAGCTCAGTCTGGAGGAGATGCAAGAAGTCCAGCGCGGTCTCAAAGTCTCCAGGCGACCCGGCCATATGCGGCTTGGTCGCATACTGGCGGGACGCGGCGAGCGCACTCTCCGCGTTCGGGACGGACCTGTGTACATTGCGCACACGACGACAAAGAATGGCGGGTCCGAGTCAGATAGGCGTGACATGGGGCACTCGCGATGAATGAGTGGGAACGCACAGGAACAGCTTTTCTGCCTTCTTTCCGTGCAGCACCTTGTGGTGTCGCCTCCACACCTCGTCACCGAATACGCGCGACATCCACTTTCCCCCATGCACCTCCAGCTCCCTCTCGGCTCCTGCGTTGGACCAGCGGTGCGCAGCACGGAAGAACCATGTGAAGAAAACGGCGAACACTACGAAATGCAAGACGACTCGGCGCCAGGGAGAGCGGCGAGTCGGCGGGGGTACTGCAGCAACGGGAACGGGGATCTCATTGACAGGTTGGCCGCTCTTCTTTTCGTCGAGGTCGGCCATGGTGGTGGTCGTTCAGAAGGAGATAGGGAACATGAAGAGGCGGGGTAGTCCTGGTGATAGCGTCTTGAGAAGAGGCTAGAGTCCGAAGCCGGAGCGCGAGAAGCCTCGTGAGAGCTGGGAAGTTCAAAGATGCCGTCGAGTTACGAGAGCAGCCGTGGCTCGCAGAAGGGGTGTGCCTGGTCTAGCCAGCCCCACCAGATACGACTGGTGTGCGGTCCAAGGATGCGCAGAGAGACAGAGTCCTTGTCCGATTCTCGCCGTACCCGGTCCAGACGTCCAGCAGTGACCGCCTCCTTAGCTGCGCGGCAGGTAGTCAATGATGTCATTCTCACTGTCAACACAGCATGCGTAAGCGCCCTTTGAATGAATCTTCTAGGGCTTCTTGAGCATATTTACTAAGGAAACCGTCGAAATTGTCGTTGTAAAGAGCAAGTCAACTATACTGTACAGTTTCCATGTCTGCAACCTTCAGCACGAGCAAATCCAGAAAAGCCGCCGCGATCGAACCATCTTTCCCCTTTCACTTCCTGGCAAGCACGATGGAAGTACGAGACGGGATGTATACCTGCAATGCCAGGCCCTCAGACGATGGTCCATCCGATCCGGCACTCCGAAGCCCACTTACCTGCGTCCAGTTCTTCCTCTCGTTCCACTCCATTGGCGTCGTCTGGTACGTCCCCCCAAGCGCCACGTTCTCGAACCCGCCGAAGCGCTTTTCGTCGCTGCTCAGCACTACCTCGTAGTCGCCCGCCTGCTCCACACCTACGCGGTAGTCGGAGAACGACTGTGTAGGGTGGAAGTTGAAGACGAAGAGAAGGCCCGCGCGCTCGAACACAATGATCTTGTCGACCTCGTGCTTGAGCGAGACGTAGGCTGGCTCGGCGTGGAGCCATCCATACTTCTCTTCGGTGTGGTTCATCACCTTGTCGAACTCGTTCAGGTATTTGTATCGCAGAAGCTGTTCGTCGACAACGTTCCACTGTCGACGTGCGTATTGGAAGGAGTTGCTGTTTCCTTCACGGGGGAAGTCGAGCCACTAAAAGGAGTACTCTCAGCGCATATTCCATACGGACGAGGAACCAATGACCAACCTCAGGGTGTCCAAACTCGTTACCCTCGAAGTTCAAGTATCCCTCACCACCTAAGGAGTGGACAAGCAGTCTGCAAATGAGGTAAGTATAACTAACCATTTCTGAGCCACCAGGGAGGACTTACCGGATCATCTTGTGCAAAGCGATACCTCTGGCAATGACTGGTGTGTACTCTGTGAGATCAGACATATGCGTGTACATTTCCTTGTCCATGAGCCAGAACGCTAGTGTCTTGTCACCGACGAGGGCCTGGTCGTGGCTCTCCGCATAAGCGATACTCCGCTCCCCATACCGACGGTTCGTGAGCGTGTGCACGATATTGCCCATATCCCATTCATCATCCTTCTTGTGCTTCAGTAGCTTGATCCACATGTCGGGGATCGCCATCGACAGGCGGTAGTCGAAGCCAACGCCACCTTTTGAGACGGGGACACAGAGGAGTGGCATACCTGACACGTCCTCGGCAATTGTAATCGAGCCAGGGTAGAGTGAGTGGACGGCGTCGTTGGCCTAGCAAAGGTTAAATAAGCTGGGCGGTCCAGTAAATGTTGAGACTCACTAGCATAAGGTAAACGATGGCCTCCAAGTCAGCGGACGAACCGAAGTATTCATGGTACCCTCCAGAAAACCCGGCCCCGATGCCGTGGTGGTGATACATCATGCTTGTAACACCGTCGAACCGGAAACCGTCAAACTGGTACTCTTCCATCCAGAAACGGAGGTTACTGAGTAGAAATCGGAGGACCTCGTGATGTCCATAGTTGAACAACCGGCTGTCCCAAAGCTCATGCCGTCCACGTGCGCCCTCATGGAAGTATAAGTGGTCCGTAGCATCAAAGAGATTAAGGCCATCAAGCACGTTCTTGCATGCATGGGAATGGACGATGTCAAGCAGAACTGTGATACCCATGCTGTGCGCAGTGTCGATGAGCTCTTTCAGTTCCTCGGGGGTACCATAACGGGAACTGGCAGCGAAAAAGCTGGTGACTTGATAACCGAATGCTATTGCGGTAGGAGATGAGCGCATTTTGGAGAGCAGTTACATGGCCACGCTTACAAGCATAATAGGCATGCTCCATAATAGCCATCAGCTGGATAGTGTTATAGCCTAGGTCCCGGATGCGAGGAAGAATGTTCTGGGTGAATTCCTTATAGGTGCCGACGCGGTGTTCGGTAGTAGAGATCCCGATGTGTGCTTCATAAATGCGGAGACTGCTCGGAGGGGATGGGCGAGGATGCTTGAATTGGTAGAGCTCCTCCGCAGGGGGATTCCAGAACCGCGCCTCGTACACGGGAGAGACGGTGAGGTCTTGGGTGACACGTTGGATCCAAGCAGGAATGCGCTCGATACGCTCGCCACTGTTCACAATCATAGATATCTGCGGAACACGCAGTGAGATTTTACGCATTCCCGAGAGGCACCCATAGACAGCACCTTGATCTTGGAATCATGGGGGATGGCACATTTGCCATCTTGTGGAGGAATAGTGATTTCCCAGACTCCATACTGGTTCTTCGTCATGGGATGGGATATCCTGTTCCACTTATCTGAGAGCATAACGAATAAAACACTATACGGAATACCAAAAGGTTATGAACTCACTGAACTCGCCGATCAAGACCGCCTCTTTCGCGTTCGGGGCCCATTCGCGGTAAGTCATGGTGCCGTCCTGGGTGATGTTGAAGCCGAACGTGCGATAGCCCTTGGTGAATTTGTCATATCCGCCCTCTGCATTTTCTATGGTGTCCCTCCACTTCTTGAAAAGACTGTGGCGGAAGACGATGTGGTCGGCATGTTGTTCGAGCCAAGGATCAACGGCTAGGACGGTCTTCTTGTCGAGGGGCTCGGTAGGCATGGTGCCACGCAGCGATCGGTGTCAAGGAGAGCGTGGGGGTGCTAGATGGGGTCGATACGGGGCGATATGGAGTGGGTGGAGAAGGAGGTAGGGCCGGGATTCGCACCCGAGTTTTGGCTCATCTCAGACCGGATTCGGGGACGCGTCTCAGTCGACTCGAGCTCCAGCCAGAGGCGCCGATCTCCCCGCGACGTCACATATCACGTCAAGATCACGTGCCCGCATTCCCCCGGAACCACGGGACGGTGCCGGAGCTTTCTCGGGCCGCACGCGGGGTTCATCGCGACGCTTGCGCGGTGCCGTCGCTGTTTCTCGCATCGGTCGTTCAACGTTTCTTTCCCGTCCGCTCGGTTCGTTTGTACGCCTATGCCACGTATTCGCTAGCAAAGCCTCCTTCCCCCTGCATGTCGTCTCATGCCCCAGCGATGACAGCCAAATCCAACGCCTTCTATGCCGCCTTGACAAGGGTCGCCGCCATTGGTGTTTTACTGGTTCTGTCTCTTGTTACATGGGCATATCAACGTGCTCTCGAGCCCCAGTATGGATCTGCACCTCCTGCGCTCCATCTTAGCAAGATCATCTGGTCGGCGAGCATCCTCGGGAGCTTCGCGCCCACTGTTCCGCTCTCTCGTGCCGCTCTCGGGCTCGGGCTTCTCTTGTACGCTTTCCCAACTTCATCATATTGGATTGCAGCCTACACTGCGAGACCGGGAGATCCTGTATGGGGTCCCGTGGCGACACATTTAGTTGTGTTGCTCCCCGTCCTTTCGCTCGGCGCAGCACTGGTGAAGGCGTTGCAGGTGAGCACGCAAGGTTGTAGTTGTTTCTATCGACTTGAACACCCACCTTTTGGGTCCTCGTAGGATGCACCATACACCGAAGAAAATGCCACTCCCCAGTCATCGATCACGTTTCCTGTATGCGCCACCGCTATTAGTGCCCTTCAAGGGCTTTGGCCGGCAGTTGCGGTAGTCAATACTCTCCCGCCAAATCAAGTGGTGAGTGTTCTTTGACGCCAAATTGTTGTCCATCCGTTTGAATGCCATATACGTAGTTCCTCTATGCAGGCACTGCCGCGATGACTTGCTGGGCAATGGCACCCTTCCTACCTGATGTCAGTGCACCGTCTCCTGGTGCGACAAAGCCACCTGCCTCTGCCTCCAGTTCCCAGGCTTCGCCCGGTGCGAAGGGAAGGGGAAAGAAAGGCGCCTCAGACAACGCTGCCGCGGCAAAATCGGCCAGGATCGCCTCTCCCTCACCGAAACGCAATGAGACCTCTGCTGGCGTGGCGAGAATCCGGATAGCCCTCATTCCCCTTCTCCCCTACTTGATGCGTACTGTCTTACGGGGCCCCACGCTTCCTCAACCACTTCCGGAACCTTGGACTCATCCGTCGTATCCTCTACGGATTCTATCTTCAGAGCAGTCGACGTTATCGGGCGTGGTGGTTGTCGGCGAATCCTTGGAGTCGCCGGACGTCTCTAGTGGTGTTGAGAATATGCGCTATCTTCGCGCCGGACATTCCCTCCTCGGCGGGGTCTGGGTGGGACCAAAGGTCACTGCCATGGACCCAGAGCTTGTGCTCAAGGACGAAGCGGGGAATGAGCTGGGAGATTCCGTTTACACCGCGTTTATTTTGCAAGAAGCCGCGCTTCTAGCAGAGAAGGCGGACAACTTTCGCCCGAAGAACGCTCTCATTATGTACGTTTCTCCTGACAATCTCCCGGGTGTGGAATATCGTTCTCACCAGGTGGTCGTGCGATAGTGGACTCGGAACGGGGATTTCAGCGACCTCGTTCATGCGTCACGGGCTCTCGACTACCATCGTTGAGATTGACCCTGCCGTATATGACGCCGCGAGGCGCTTCTTTGGCCTTCCTCTCCCTGAACATGTTTTCCTAGAGGATGCCAGGGGATGGGTGCACAACCGTAGTGAGACCGCCAAGGCCGATCCCCAAAGTACGTCGCCAACCACTTTCCAGCCTTTCGACATCGTCGTCCACGATTGTTTCTCTGGGGGAGGCATCCCTGCGCATTTGTACACGCAACAGTTCTGGCAAGAACTGAAGAACATTGTCCGATCAGACGCTATCGTCGCTGTGGTGGGCATCTTCTCCCGTATCTTTCAGGTGTCCGTTACTCAACCTGACGACATTCGGCAGAACTATGCCGGCATAATCTCCTCGGATTCGGCGAAGGCCGTCTTGTTAACGTTACGTTCTGTGTTCCCGCAATGCCGCGCATTCTATGACTCCATGGAGCCCTCCGTGGACGCGCTCAACGAGTTCCAGAACTGGGTGTTCTTTTGCACGCCCTCGAGGGACGCTCTCAAATTCCGCACGGCGATCTCATCGGACTTCCTTGGGTCGTACCTGCGCCGACACGTGCTCTCTAGTCTTCCTGAACGCGAGGGCGACATTTCGACGCTCGGAAACGACCTCTCGGCGGAGAAACGCGACCGTTTCATCCTGAAGGATACGGCGAACCCTCTTGGAGAGTGGCAACGGAAGGACGCCTTACACCATTGGAAGATCATGCGGGACGTGTTACCGGAAGCGTTTTGGGAGACGTATTAGATGGCATATTGTTCCAGAAGCGTACTAGAAGCATAGCTGGGGTTCTTGTCTTCCCCGTACTACTACTACTCAGTGTGATGTTTTATCCCGCAAGTACTCATGATTCAAGAAAGGTCACGCGTAAAGCGACGCGTCGGCTATTCAGGGACGCGTGGTATTGGCGTGGTAGACGCGGAGCGCAATATCGGGGCCGCCGAGCTGGTTTAGGCTCTCGCTTCTCCGTCTGAGAACTCCATCCGCACTCCGTACATACAAAGAACGTTGTGCCCACGACGCCCCCCACCACGTCCAGCATGTCCTCACCGCGTCCGGTCTCCATCCCCAATTCGCCTGGACGACCGTCTCCGCTTTCACGCCCGCATTGGCCTTGGTCCACATACACTCACAGGTCATCCTCGTCCTCGGCTTCCATTCATTCGTCCACGAGCACCTCAGCGCTGAACGCACAGACTTGGGATTCCCGGACGACCACAGCTGCATCGAGCCCGAACACCGTTTTGCTGTCCACTGGTTCTGGACCAAGCCGTATTGCAGCGTCTAGCAGCCAGAGCGCAATCATGGAGGACGCGACGACGAGACAATGGAACTTTCATGTGAGTGGCTCACCCGTTCGTGTGGTTGTCTCTTCTGACCGCGAGACGTGTGGCTCAGGCATTTGAATGGGTGGTGCGAGATGTGATCAGGCTCAGAGATTACATCGAGAATCCGCCTTTGATGGCGGAAGGCGAGAACGCACCAGAGGAGCTCGACGATGAGTTCGACGTGCTCAGGGAGTCTCCCGAGCTTGGAGACGGTAAGTTCAAACTGGAGATATGTATGTGTTTCCCCTTGCGTCTGGCACGGTTCGGAGCTGACAAGGTTGGCGCAGCCAAGACCACGATGAACGAGCCCGAGAATCCTTCCACGCCCATCATAAGAGCTCAGCCACCGACGCTGTCTCTATATATTACCTCACTGACAATCGACTTCGCGCACACCGACTATGAGCTATCCGCGTCCATGTTCGCAGCTGTCAAATGCCAGGACGACCGCATTGGCGAGCGTGGCGCCCGCGCAGAGTGGGCATGGGAGTACTGGCACAATAACTGGATATTCCGTCAGGGGAGTGAAGTGTGGGGTAAGTCTCCTGTCAGTTTTCGATCGTGTATCGTGTCTAAACGAGGTAACCGGTGTGTTTCACTTCCAGAATGCCCCCTTCCCCCTTTGTCCTTCCTTCTCGAGAATCCACGTATCCGCGAGACAGATTCGTTCGTTATATGCGTGCAGATGCATTCACCCGTCGGGCCTTTCTATCCACAGCAGCCTTCGGCCTACTACGTTCCTCGCGACCTCCTAGAGGGACTTGAGGCATCCCTTGACAACCCCAGTAAGTGCATTATATGGACCACTTTATCTCCAACTAACGCATTTACTTAGATACTGGAGATGTCCACTTCGTTTGTCTTGAGCGGACTTCACAGGATCATGAGTCAACGCATTCATTAACATCCCTCGTGCCATCTAGCCCCAGTTCCGGCTCCTTTTCCCAGACCTCATCCCCGCAGACCCTAGCGCGGAAACGTATCATATATGCGCACTCCGACATTCTTGTCAAGAGATCCGAGTACTTTGCGACTATGCTCAGCTCTTCTTTCGCCGAGGACACTGGCCCGCTGCCTCCAGGGGAGCGCAAAGTCTACACTATCGTCGTCGAGGAAGCTGATTTCGTCACGATTTACTGGCTCCTGAAGTGGGTATATGCCAATTGGACCCTCTTCCGCAAAGACGACGATCCTCGCCAGGCCGTCGATGGCATTGGGGCAGGTTGGAGCGCGCGTGATTTCTGCTCACCGGGTGTAGCGGACGAATGGGGGTGGAAAGTCTTCCACAAAGGCGGCCCGCCTGACAGCCATAGCGGCACTGTCAGCGACACGCGCAGCGTTACAAGCGGCGCCAGCGGCAGGTCGACCGGTGAGAATCCACGTGAGAAGCCTAAGGAGCTTCGCGTAGGGGCCCCGTCGACCACCACCTCCGGGATCCGCAGCGGCGGCTCAGGCAACCCATCCAAGTCGACGTCGGCTCCGCGGCCCCCAACGACGCCCCGCCGGCCATCCCATGGACCGTCAGGGGCGAACCCTCCAACGATGTCTGTCCCGGTGCCCAACCCGACGTCTCCCTCGCGTGGCTCGAAGGCTGTCCCGGTCCCGCTCTCTCCGTCAGCATCACACTACCCCCACTCGGCGCACAAGCAGCGAACACGCTCTACGGCGTCCACGGCAGATCCGCACCCGCACCCAACACCCGCACCGCAGTCTGCATCCGCCCTGTCGATGTACCAGGTTGCTCACCGTTATGGAATGCCGGGTTTGGCGACGCTCGCGTTAGAGCACATCGTGTCGACGATTACACCTCAGTCGAGCTTCCCGGTCTTGCTCGCATCATCTACCTGGGACGAGCTGCACTCGCTCATCGAGGTGAACCCACGAGTCCCGTTTCTGTTCGAGCACAGGCTAATGTTCTGCAATCCATCTTCCTAGGACTATGTTGTCGAGAAATGGGATGAGGTTTCGATATGCGACGAGTTTGAGCAATGCTGTCAGGAGGTGGCGAGCGGAGAGTGCGTGCTCGACTGATTCTCTGCGACGTGGATGCTGATTATGGTTGTGCGTTTCTCTCAGATGGGGTCCCGAGGGTGGAAAGACATTGATGGCTCTCTTCAGAAGGCTTCGGTCCCCGAGTGCGATGGGATATGCTCGAGGCTAAACCAAATCATTACAGTATGCGGTTGGATTGCATTGTACTGATGGGGATGAGAGCATTGGGACGGATGGATATATGCACATATACACTATTGGAATGCCAAGGCCATTCCGGACGCCTTTACGACCAATGCTGGTGGTGAGGCAGCGTCATCATGAGGAATAGAGAACATGTTCAAGCGAATGGCCCACCGTTACCCGAGAGGTGATGACAAGGGTGTGAGTTGCGCATCCCGCGCGCTTCCCTTCACGCCACTAGATGCCGCCACTATATAACTGCCTATAACTGCTGAACCTGCACCGAAACCTCGGCAACAGCACAGCAATTTCTTCATACTACTTATCTTAACCACTCGATCGGAGCAAGGCAAAAGCAGTGCCCGATACCCAGCGCCTCAGAGCACAAAGCTCGAATAGGACATAGTATACAAACAACTAGGGTCCATGTGCATGGTTCCATCGTTGTGGATTTAGACTACACTGCACAACATATACAAACGCCAAAGCCATCCCCATTATGAAAATTCGACCAGGACAGCCTCCGTCGAGCGGATGCTAAAGCCCTTGCTCGATTGCACCACTTCGGTCACAAGCCCACCTGCCGGCGACACATTGCTGTTCTCGTAGCTCTGCCCCGCCCAGGTCAGGCCCGCCGTGTCGTCCGCATGGCCGATGACGAGTCTCTTCAGGCTCGCACGCCGGCTCCAGAAGGCATCGACCATGCTCTGCGACGCGCTCGCCCCACCCGCAAAGTCGAGGTCGACGTGGACGGACGGTCGTGTGCCGGTGCTGCTGGCGAGCCACGCGTGGAGGTTGATGAACACGGCACGCTTGACGGTGTTGCCTTCATAAACGGCGTAGCCCGAGACGTCCGAATCGGCCACGTCGAGCTCGATGATCTTCGACGAGCCCGTTTTGCCGACGAACGAGTTCACGACGAGCGCGCCGTAGAAGCTCGGCTGGATGTGTGGTGCCGAGGGGGGGTCGAGTGGGGAGCCGTCGATCGTCGAGCGGTTCAGGGTGACGGGTTGGAACTGGGGCCGGGCGGTGTGAGCGAGCGGATTATGAGCACATTGGTGCTGAAAGTGTATGACACTTACAAAGTCGTACTTGTATCCGATGCCCTCGTGGAAGAACAGCTCCTTGATGCCCAGGGTCGCCGCCTGCAAGGTGTAGTCGATGGTCCAGAGGGCTGCCCCCGCGGTGTTACTAACTCCAGGAGCGCCGTGGCAAGCAATGCTGTTCGTCTCGCTGTGGGTTGCCGTTAGCATCCGGCGCCGAGACGCATGACCTCTGTCCATAAGAAGCTACATACCCGAGGACATAAGTTAGACCACGGCTGTGCGTTTCTGCGATGTCTGCGTTGAAGACAGTCAGGTTTCCTCGAACGAACTGCTTGCTCATGAAAGAGGTCAGGGGGAAGTCGCCCCCATTGCAAAATGCTGCCGAGTAGCGGTGCTGTGATATCCTTTTCGACGGTGAGTTCTCTATGCACACACAACAATTGGATTTTCCCATACTGAGTTATAGCCTTTCCGGGTGCGCTGTCCAAAATACCAAGGTTGAAGATCTCGGTCGGGGTAAAGCCCTGTCCTGCGAACGCCGCACCCTGCACTGAAACGGGCCCGTCAGGTCCGCTGATGCCCACCGCTGCCACAGCCGGGCCGGCAATGGAGATCCAGTTTGGGACGTAGTCCTGGACAGTCCAATTGCTAGGCCGCAAGCCGTTGTTCCGGAAGAGGTCTGCCTCGTTGCCAATCTCGAGAAGATCGAGGACGACGCCAGAGGCCTTCACAGCGTTTGTGCGGAATGCGCGGACGATGGCCTTGGCCATGTTCACGGCATTCGTCACGTTGTTGGCACCCAGGTTGATGCCCCATGTCATGTGCGTGCCGCGAGGGAGGAAGCGCGAGAGCTCGTAGTAGGCGTTTCCGACGGTGATGTGTGTCGCCTCGGGGTACGGGGTGATGGTGTTCGCGGGCGGAAACTCGTCCTCGCTGATTGTCACTGTCGGGGACCAGAACGTGTGGTCCTCCGAGTCTGCTCCGACGCGTACTTTTGGAGGCTGGCCGGTAAGCTTTGCAAGTGCGGTGAGGGCGCTGTATGTGAAGTCGTTGCAGGAGTTAACTCCAGACCAGTCAGGCCAGCGGTCCTGCTCGATGGAGAAGGAGAGGAGGGTGCGGGCGAGGGTCTGCGAGCTCAAGGGAGAGGAGATGGGCACGGAGACATTCAAGGCGGAGGACCCGACAAGGGGGAGCGCCAGAGCGGCCACTACAAGCCAGCGAGGGCTGCGATGCATGGCGAGAAGAAGGGGAGAGACACCAAGGTCAGGGCACCCAGAGGACCTTGCCCCTCTGGACGGTCTCGAGGGCTCATATACTGAGCCCAGTCAAGGCGACATCCGCTACGTTCAAGCCTAGGACGTGGCCGGGAGAGAAGGCACATCATGGGTCGGTTCACTTGAGCGAGAATGGACGTATGGTTGGACAGCGAAGCCACTGGTGATGGACATGTCGAGGGTCGGGCGGGGTGAGGAGAGGATGTGGTTCGATTGGAAGGGGACTGCCGGGGCTGCATGGGTCGGCATGTGGTCATGGCCGGTGCGTGGCGAGCCCAGCCGCGCGGACGTGTGAGAGGAAAACAACAAGTGCAGGAAGAGGGCCCTAATCCCGGATGGATCGCAGGGGCAGAGCTCATCGTCGCTATCAGTTGACCTCGTCGCAGCCCAGGCGTCGGCGAGGTGCACATCCGAATCGGCCTTCAAACGTATGTCGTCCCCGGTCCTGACCCGGACCGCCCTCATCGCGCTTGTCACAACGCTCACACGGCACAGGCACCTCCATCATGTGTGCTCCAGTTGATACCCTCCAACCTCCCAACGCAAAACTATCATGTCTCGTCTCGTAAGTCCCTCATAATATATGATCCATTACGCGTCGCTCACGACCAATCATGTCAAGCCTGCTCAATACTCGCTCCGTCATTCATTGCAAGCTCTTCTTCATGGTAAGTATCCGCCTCGCCCATAGCGTTCTCCTCACTTCCAGGTCCAGGATCACTGCACCACCACACCCCCAACTTTCCGAGCCTCGCGATTGACTTACAGCCATCGCCTGCCGTTCTTGTCTCGGAGGAACACCGTCCATCTGGGACATGCCAGATACCCGTCCTGCCCTCGTGGTTCTGTCAAGGCCCGTTAGCACGCGCGTACGCGTCCGAACGTGAGCAACGTTCTGAGCCCTCATTCACTCACAGCTTCGCAAGTCCACGGCGAGTCGAAATGCACGCCACGTATGGTGGCTGGTGTAGTTCTGCACATCAGGTCCCAGTCGTCCCCACGACGCAAATTCATGAGACGGGCCTCATATTTCTGACGAAACCCAGTTTGGTCGGCAATTGAAAGGAATCTCGTCATGAACAGACACTTACCCGCATTCCCGTCTGAGTAGGGCTACATCCCTACATGCAGCAAAAACACGTCTTTTTGAGCACGACCTCCGCGAAACCTGCCCAACGAACACGCACCTTGTCAAAGAAAGGGTCCCAATAAGTGACGCATTGGGGCTCGCCGAAGTTGACATACCACGTTCCCCAAGTATTGTGTTTCTGCGCTCGCAATTGCGTGATTAGCCGTCGTGTACAGTCTCAGCGACAAAGGTACGGGTACACTCACATCCTGCTCGCATTTACTCGGACTATCCATCCGCCGACCGTTGATCTTGATAGGTATGTCCTTGCACGCCTCACGGTAATCGACGCCCCACGTCAGGTTGAGCAGGTTGGCGCTATACGGCCGCGTCCCGTACCCATGACACTGCCAGCTCCCTGGCCAGGGTTCGGACCAATACGCACCGCGCCGCTGCCACTCAATCTCCTTCCTGTGTCGCTCTTCCTCCTCGCGCTGGCGCGCCCACTCCGCCTTCTCCCGCTCGAACACATCGCGCTCCTCCTGCCGCGCCTGGCGTTCATGTTCCCACATCTCCTCGTGCTCCGCTTGCTCCCGCACCCACTGTGCCTGCTTCATCACCCACCTCTGCTTCTCCAGGCGCCAGCTCCACCGAAGGGCCGCCTTTTCGGACGCGGGGATGTCATCGGCAAGCGTCGGCCAGAGCCCCGTGTTCTGAGCGAGGACGATTGCGAGCAAGACAGCCACGATTACGCAGAGAATCGCCCAGATTCTGCCAGTCGAACGACGGGGCCCGGTCGCAGTGCCCCTCCAGAGCGACGAGGTCTCCGTTGGATGATCGTTGCGGTAGCTGCTAGTGCTCGCTCGCCCTCCATATTGGGAGGATGGCTGAAACCTGGATTTAGTTCAATACCGCGATCGGTTTGGATCACATCAGAGACGCGTACGGGGGTCCTGCGGTTCGATAAACCTTGGAGGGTGCGAAAGTACTGTAGGACGGAGGCGGGGAACTGTAGAGGCTGGCGCTGTCGGACATGGCTGGACTGATTTGGGTTGTTTAAGCTGAAGCAGTCGCTGTCGTAATCAACCCGCTCGAGGCGTGAAGGGAGAAGAAGTGTGGAGGGAGAGTGTGTAAGGACTATCTTTTATAGGTGGTCCTGCGGTAGCATGAGGAACATGGCCCAAGCGTGCACGCGCTCGGTCACTGCCGATATGAAGGAAGCATTTTCGATACATAGGACCACACGCCAGACTAGGGAATACTTAGCAACGATGTCATTCACTGGTATACACTTTACAATAGCCAATACAAAGCCAGCGTCCGTATTGATCCAAACATCAAGTAACCTCACTTCCAGCTTGAACGCAAGGAAAGAAAAGAAATCGTCAATTGGGGTCATGCCAGTTCGTCAAGGTCATATCGAGAAATACACCGAGATAGGGATCGTGGCTAGAGGAGGTCATCCTCTTAGAAGCAGGTGTCATCGGGGACATCCCAAATTCCGGTCCTGCCATCCTAGAAACACGCAAATTGGTCCATCAAACTTGGGGCCATGAGACAGAAAGTTAATAATGATGACATACCCTATCTTCACAGACGGTAGGATGGATGAAGTGCAAGCCATTGATCTCGGCCGGGGTAGTACGACAAATCGCATCCCAGTCATCCCCACGGTGGAGGTTCATGAGACGTGCCTCTAGCCGCTGTTAAAATGTCATTAGACTGTTAGGGTCAATTCACAACACATGTTGAAACACTTACCCGCTTGCCAGACTGACCGGGACTGCAACCCTAAAGTGGAACATCAGCATGCTTCAGACTTCACATTCAAGAAACATACCAAATCGCGGAGTGTGTCCCAGTAGGTGACGCACTGAGGCTCATCGAAGTCGACGAACCACGTAGCCCAGACACCATTCCGCTAACGCGACAACACACGTCAGCATCCCGCCTCACTCTCGCGAGCATGTGTCCCGACGACTCACATCGCGCTGGCAAGTGGCCGGCTTGTCTACCCAGAGGCCGTGGAATTTGTTCGGCATGTCCGCGCAGACCTCGTACCAATTCAACTCCGCCGGGATATCGAGCAGGTGCGCATTGTACGACCTTGTGCCGTACGCCGCGCAGCTGTTGCTCTCCCATGCCTCGGACCAGTGCACGCCCTGCCGCTTGCGCTCGATCTCCTTCCGATGGAGATCCTCTTCCCGGCGCTCGGCCGCCCACTGCGCCCGCTCCGCCTCCACATCGCGCATCCACTGATCGCGCTTCCGATGGAGGGCGTCCAGTTCGTTCTGCCAGGTGCGCATGTCGCGGAGGTGCGCCGCGCGCTCGCCGTTCCACTTGGACACCTCGTGTTCGTGTGCCTGCTGCTCGTGCCGCCACCCCCGACGTACGGCGTTCTTCTCCTCTAGGGGGATGTCATCCGTCAGGAGGGGGACGAGGCCGAAGTTCTGGGCGGCGAGGAGGGCGACGAGGTAGATGAACGTGAGCAGGACGACGGTCCTTGCGAGGCAGGCACAAATGCTGCGGCGAGGCCTGGCGGCTTTCCTTGTCACGGTCCCATTCAAGGGAGTGTGCTCATAGCTTGTAACCTCTTGTCAGTAAAAAGACGTGCAGAATTACCGCATATAAGGACTAACATATGGTATTCATGTACTGTGGATCCGTAGGCGGGTGGGGGAGTCTGGGAACTTGGTATCGGCATCTAGAACAGTCTTCGAACCGTTATAGCGATCAGAAAGACCACTGGTACTCGTCTTGATGAAGGACGTGGACTGAGAAGAGGCACGACCTCTTCGCAAGGGGAGAGAGAGCGTAACCAAGAGGATGTGGGAGGTGGTCTCGCAAGTCGTCTGCGAGCCGCGCTTATTAGTAAGGTTCTTCGAACGTGACCAGCAGAAACTCCCTCGATATGGCTTGCTGTGGCCTCCAAACGACCTGTGTTTCGCAACGCGATCAGTCAGTTTGTTTGCTTCTGAAAGTCTCAGGAAAACTGGTCTTACTAGCAGTGACAACTGAACTTTACAGTATAATTCGGTGTCGATTCAGCCAAGATCCAAGCTTAAGGACCCGGATCAGGAGGGCCTTAGCAAAGTGTGCGCTGTAAGCGCTGAAATGCGGGTAAAAGCGCCCGCCATGATAACGGACGCTACGCGGTCGCATAACTGATTGTCCCAGGGCCGCAACGACTGGGCCTCACCTCGATATCAACACGGTCACCCTATAAGTACTGCTTATCGTCCAACTCGCCTGATAAGTGCTTTGGTATCTTCTCTACCAACCCCTTGGACGCTCCTGTCTGTGAATCGCCACTGTTCTGCACTATCGCCACTTCTCAGGACACCTACCCTCCCAAACATGCTCTCTACCGCATCCTTTCGTCATTTGGCACAGCCCTTTACGCGGCGGATGTTAACCGCATCTAGACGAAAACCAGTATCGTTCACAAGGCGCGTTGGACTGAGTAAGGAGTGCACATTCGCAACGGTCGCTGAAGTGTGTACCATCCAATAAATTCGTGCCTTTCATTTTACGACCTATGAATCGCAGGATGCCTTCCGGATTCCTATTATCGACTTCAGCAAGTATCGCAGCGCATCCAATGCCGCAGAGAAGGAGCAGACTGCGAAGGAAGTCGTCCGAGGGTTCACCGACGTCGGTTTCATCTATCTGAGCAACCATGGCATCCCTCAAGAGACTGTCCAACAAGTTTTCCAAAAGGTGCACCCGGCGCATCTTCATTCGACGTGCGAATTCAAATGCATTGCGTGTTCTTGCAGAGTGCCGAATTCTTCAGCATGCCAAACGAGAAGAAGACCGCATTGGCATGGCGTGACCCCCGCGCGAACCGTGGCTTTGTCCAGGTTGGCCGGGAGCGCGTTACGCAGTCCGCGAACGCGGAAGAGATCCAGGAGCTTCGCGAAAAGTCTCCTGACTACAAGGAGTCCATGGAGATTGGCCGGGACTGGGATAAGACCTACCACAACTACTGGCCGGAGGAGCAGGACGTCCCGGGGTTCAAGCGGACGATGACCAGCTTCTTCCAGACCTGCCATGATCTCCATGTTCTCGTGATGCGCTCTATCGCTCTCGGGTTGCATTTGGAGGAATCCTTCTTCGACGGCAAGATTCACGAGCAGTACCACAACCTACGGCTACTGTCGTATCCTCCGATCAAGACCGAGCTCCTGCGTGGAGATGGACAGGCTCGCGCGGGCGCGCACTCGGACTATGGCACCTTGACGCTCTTGTTCCAGGACTCAGTATGTTCCTCTAGCTGTCGGCCGCTTATCATGACCATTGACGCGAATATTCCAGGTTGGCGGTCTGGAAGTCCAGAACCCACATACCGGACAGTATCAACCAGCGACACCCATCGTGAGCCCTGCTTCTCTTGCATGCAGCGAGCATATCTGATCTGACACGTCGACAGCCGGGCACGATCGTGATCAATGCAGGAGACCTTCTGGCACGTTGGAGTAACGACGTGCTTCGGTCAACGCTTCACCGTGTCGTTGCGCCTCCGGCGAGGGCGATCAACGAGACGGAGGCGATCACTTCCGCACGGCAGTCAATTGCGTTCTTCTGCAACCCCAACCAAGGGGCTGAGATTGCGTGCCTTCCTACATGCTTGGTACCGGGTGGACAGCCTCGGTACCCGCCTGTGACGACCGAAGAGTACATCGTCGGGAGGCTGAAGGCTACGTACATGTGAGAACTTTTGCAGGGATTAACGGCCTTAGGGTGTCTGTTTGTTGACCTGGATTTTTGGAATATACCATTTGTTGTACCATCCGTCCTTGCTCGGGCGTGTCTGAATCCTACCGGAAACTTCGCAAGTCGTAACGTCAAACCAGCAGCGGAGTCGGAGGAAAATGAGGCTGGTGACGCGGTCCGTAACGATGCACGTGCACTGCGTGACGCGCCACACTGACTGGCGCGCTTGAGTGCGAGGCTCTGCTCGGGACCACGTCTCTGGGCCGAGGTTTGCAGCTCCTGTGCTCTTTGATCACAGACATACAGACGACGTGAGTCCTCAGGCCACTTTGCATGCATATCCAAGGGTACCAGTGGATCAGCCGCGGATCTAACCCCCTCGTCCGCATCAAGCTTGTCTGCACCTCAACTAGAGCGGTTTCTCCTTTGGCTGCGAACCGATGCTGACGCGCCTCAGGACTGCAGGCCATGGCACTCTACACTAGCACCCTCATCTCTCACAAGACGGCCCAACTGTTGGCCCACATTTCCCACCTTCGCCCCAGGCTCTCTGCTCATCCTCTCCTCTACACCATCTCTGTCTCTCAACACACGGAGCCGTCGGAGCTCATGCAGCTAGTCTCCTCTCTCCAGTCGCTGTCGACCAACTCTATCGGATGTCTGTCGGCCCCTATACCTTGCACACGCCCATTCTGGCAACAGCGCACTGCAGTGTCTCTCGCCTCCTTCGACGATAGGCATACAACCTTCTTTCGGAGCACAATACCGGGGAGGAAAGCCGCCCAAGTAGGACGTTGGCACGCTATCCATCAAAAGGAGGAGCAATCAGACACAAAAGACTATAGCCGACCCATTGACTGGGAGAATTCTTTTGCCGCTTCCAACCACAGCCAAGAAGTCCCTGCCGCCCTCCGCTCTGTGGAGTGAGCACATTCACCTGTTAAACTCAATTATTTACTCATGGAGTTGCGAACATAGTCCCGATTCCGTGGACACTGTCTTGTATCTCAGCGATGGGGCACCCGAAGGTCTGAGCAGCGCGCTCGCCAGATACGCCAATGCAACCAAGGTTAGTAAGATCTTAATCGTCCGCCCTGAAAATAGGCCTGCGGACAGATCACCGCATACTTCGGAAAGTTAGGTTTCATCGGCACGTCTACGCCTTTCATAACGGGAAGACCACATACTCTGTTCCATAATGACGCAATATACTCGGATGGCGCAGTGGGAGTGTGTCTGTCCTCTCCGACGCGATCTCGTATACACATCGAGTTTCCTGGACTAGAGGCTGTCACTCGCCCGATGTTAGTCACGAGGTATATGTGCTGGTGTTCTTTATGTCCTTACTACGCATCTCACACCACGATAACATTTTAGTACAGAAGGCAACCTGGTGAATGCCCTTGACGGAGCAAATCCCTCCCGCCTACTGCTCCGTGCGCTTCAGAGCCACCCTGCCTCCCCCACGCATTCGAGTGAAAATATCTCGAAAGAGTTGCAAGTATATATTGGAACCCTCACTCAACTAAATGGCGCATTTGAGGTATGTCCAATGTCACCGTGTATCAGAATTGGTTAGTGAACATTTGCCTAGTTATCCCAGCTTTTCAGCGTTATGTCAGGGGACCCATCTCGCGGTTCAATAGCTCTCGACAGCGACGTTGCTCCCACAGAGGGGTCTTTGGTCCAGGTGGGTTGTAGCCTTGAATTCATGGCATTACCATCTTACGAATGGCATAATCTGTAGTTCTTCATTCTACCTCCCGATGCTCAGTCAGACGCCCTGGGCAGTATACAGAGACCATCTCACGCGTCACAAAGTCTGACGTTTGCTACGACATCAATTGATCACCTCCACGCCGCCCTTCCGTCCAGCGAAGATGAAGGTCAAGCGGATGACGGTATCCATATTCTACAGGATGTGTTCCTTTCAGCCTCGGAGAATGGATGCATCGTTAGCAGAGGGAATGGGCTGGAGAGCGAGAAGCCTTGGAAGTCGATCGTTCCTGGCGGTTTAACCGGGCTATGTTGGGCAACTTGATGTATACGATTCATCCTTCCAATTTTATGAGCGCACGGAGTCAAGGCGCAAGCTTCATGAACTGCTTTGTCTGCAATTCGATGCGCGACCACTACCGAGCCTGCCCCATTTGGCTGTATGGGCGCTCCGATTCACTCACATCTCGCCGAAGGCACGATTACTGCGGCCCCTCTGCTGCTTTCCACATAGCTGTCCCGCCTGCCGGTCTCCCTTGACACCATGAATCGCATATTTGGTACTTCTGCGAGCAAGAAGCCGCGCCCGACTCTCCAGGATGCCATCTCTTCGGTCGGTAGCCCCAACCGCGTCTTTGCCGGACCGACGCATTAACTGGGCAGGGCTAATGTCTCGGGTCGTGCTCACAGACAGACACAAGGATGGCCTCGATAGAGGTCAAGATCAAGAAACTTGACGGGGAGCTCGCGCGGTACAAGGAGCAGATGAGTAGGCTGAGGAACGGTCCAGGCAAGGTGCGCCCGCAGCATCCTCGCGCACTGTCTTGGAGATCATGACCACGTCTCCCCCAACGACCGTTCGTCTACCTCCTGTAGAACGCGATCCAAGAGCGCGCACTCCGGACGCTGAAGCAGAAGCGTATGTACGAGTCGCAGCTCGCGCAGCTGACGCAGCAGACGTTCAACATGGAGTCCGCCGCGCTCGCGACCGAGAACCTGCGGAACACGATGGCAACGGTCGACGCGATGCAGCAGGCGAACAAGGAGCTCCGCAAGCAGTACGGCAAGATCGACATCGACAAGATTGAGGTGTGTGTCTCGTGCCCTGCGCTTCCTCTCTCCACAACTCGCGGGATGGGGTTGAGATGCTGAATGTTCGCGGGGCAGAGCGTGCATTATGACATGGAGGATTTGCTGGAGCAGGCAAACGAGATTCAAGAGACTCTGGGTCGGTCGTACGCCGTCCCGGATGAACTTGATGAAGCGGATTTGCAGGCTGGTGCGTTCGTTCGGCCATTACTTTGATGTTATGCTCACGGCCTTGTAGAGCTAGATGCACTGGAGTTGGAGGCCGAGGAAGAAGGTCCCTCGTACCTCAGCGACCTCAGTAAGGCACCAGACTTCGTGGATGAGGCTCCTATCGAAGTTCCCGAGGTAAGTTGCCTGCTGTCCAAGCTCATGCCCGTCGTACTGAACTCCCGCAGACTCCGGAACCACACGAAGCCATCAAGACAACCGCGGCAGCATAGACTACTACGGGCAGCGGACACTCGAGTTAGATCCCTATGACATTGTAAGATACTTATTACAGGATGTATCGGGACTGTACACTATGATAGTTTTCCGTGATGTTTTGAGGCCCTCAATTGCATATACCAGGACGCCTTTACACGAATGCCTTTACCTTTAAGCAGTGTAATGTGTGCAAAGCCTCTTTGAGAGCAAGTAGGGTGTATATCGAACCAGTCGTAAGTAGGGACACATTGGCCCGATTAGCCGTATCGCTTTTCTGTATCGTCTTCCTCTGCAAACCAATCCTGGATAGTCCGAGTCTCCTCCGTGGGGGCAATATTGATAATGGTCGACTTGCTCTGCGTGTCTGCAGCATGTTGTCAGCTTATCACATAGCGGGGATTAACAACGAGAGCTTACATGCTTCGAACGCCTCCACACCGTTCTCCCTGCCGATCCCGCTCTCCTTCATGCCGCCCCTAATGCAGGAACATACGGGTCAGCTTTTTGTGTTCTTAATGGGATGTGCATAGCAGCTACGGACCATGGAGAGCTGGGGTCATTGCGGTGGTGCGTGTTGACCCACACGAGGCCAGCCTCGATCTCTGCGGAGACCTGGTGTGCCTTTGACAGGTCTTGCGTCCAAATGCCCGCGCCCAGCCCATACTTGCACGCGTTCGCGAGCTCCACGCCTTCCCGGTCGGCCTGGAACAAAAAAAACGCCGACATGGTAATGGTAGCGAGCGGAACAACATCGCGGCAGTGAAGAGTGCCGTCAGCTCCCGAGCCCGAGCCGTCACTGAGACTTGAAGCGAGAACAAAAACGCACCGAAAAGCGCGTGACTACAACGACTGGACCGAATATCTCTTCACGCCAGAGATCGTCCTCGGTGGGCACACCAGTCATTACCGTCGGGGGGAAGAACGCTCCCCGCGCGAAGTCGTACCCGTCCAGCGCGGACGTGCCAGTGATGCGTTTCCCGCCAGTGAGGACCGTCCCTACGCCCCGCTGCACCAGAGCCTCGATGCGCTCCAGCTGGCGGTGCGAAATGACGGTGCCCATGGTCGACTTCGGATTTAGGGCTAAAACAACAAGCCACAGAACACAAGCGCAATTAGCTACGTGCAGGAAACGGCTAGAAGAGCGGCGCAAGAAGCAGGTGCGTACGGTTGCCCATTCGGTTGGTAATGCTCGACACCTTCTTCATGAAGAGGTCCATGAACTCGTCGTAGATCTTCTCCTGCACAATGAGCCGCGTCCCAGAGACGCACGTCTGGCCCGAGGCGACAAAGCACGCGAACGCCGCCCCGTTGGCGGCGGACTGCGCGTCCGCATCGTCGAACACGACAATGGGGGCCTTCCCGCCCAGCTCCGCGGTGTACGATGCGAGATTCGCGCCTGCGATTCGGCCGATCGCCCTGCCGGCCTCTGTGCTTGCCTAGTCATGCCCGCCTCAGCAATGAAGACGTTGCATTTGGCCTGCGTAGAGTAGGGCAACTCACCGTAATGTCCACCTTCCTGATCGTTGGGTCAGATACGAGCTTCTTGCCTACCGTCCTGCCGTAACCGGGGAGGACCTGCAAGACCCCAGGAGGAACTACGCCATGAGATGGGGACCGCGTCTCCTGTTCGGAAACATCACGGCGGACATACCTCCTGCACCGACTGCCATTTCTGCGAACTCGAGCACGGTCATGGGTGCCAGCTCGCTTGGCTTCACAATGACAGAGTTGCCCGCTGCGAGCGCGGGGGCAATCTTCTTCAGTGCTATGAGGAGGGGGTGGTTGAATGGCTGCCAGTCTGCATCAGACTCCATGACTACTTTCGGCGAGGCCAAGACGATCCGTACCGTAATTTGCGCGACTACGCCTAGCGGCACTCTCTGGACGTAGTTCAACAGTGGACCCTGTGTCGGCGCCACAAACGAACTGTGCGTTCGTAGCAGCGCGGCATAATAGTCTCTGGAGAAGATTGATGAGACAGACGTTCCGATTGGGAGGGCGAATTATGAGACCTACAGCCACTCGGGTAGTCTACCGAGCTACTTTACAGCCCGCGGACTCAATCATGTACTTGCGCGAGCCGGAATGGATGCAGGACAGACGCACCTGAGCATTCATCTCCCGGATCGCTCGTCCTGTCTGCAATGTCTCCATCTTCGCCAGGTCCGGCACTCGGTCCTCCAGGTCGCGTGCGAGGTTCGACAGCACCGCCGCGCGGTGTGCCGCTGGGGTTTTTGACCACACTCCCGCCTTGAAGACCTCGTGTGCGTTGAACACCGCGTTCTCCACGTCATCCTGGCTCGCGCACACAATGCTATGATATCACAATGACCCCCATCAATGGGTATCCATGCGAATCGGCCTGAGAAGGGACGTACGTGCTAACGTGCTCCCCGCTCGCGGGGTTCTTCAAGTCGATCCTAAGCAGACAAGTCGTGCCACGTTCAGCCGTTACCAGAACAATTGTTGTGAAGGATACGCACTCTTCTCGCCCATTCGCTTCCGGTAAAGGCCCTTCCAGAGACGTGTGCAAACAGAACGGACCATATCGCGGTCTGTGTAGCTTGTGCACCTGCGAACAAGTCCTGGCTTGATTGGACAATCCGACATCATATGATGGCAGACTTACGACTCGGGAAACGGGTACCCTGGGAGTCCGCATAGCCTGCACCAAGGCCCAAGTGAGGACGATAAGCAAAGATGCCTGAGTTGGGCACTGCAGTGACCACTGCACGGCTGGCGGCTGAGAGGAGTGACGTACAGAGGAGCGCCCGATCGTCCCGTTCAAACACGCGTCGCGTAGCTCCCGTCCGTTTACTGTACTTGTACTCTACAGTCTAGACGCGTCGTCTCGAGCTACACATCCACAGGCCTGGCATACATTCTCTGACGTCCGCGCAAAGGAGACCAAGATGAATAACAGTCTGACCTACACTACAAAGCAATGTCCTGCAGAAACTAATACACTATGACAAGAATCCCCTGATAGCTCCCCCCACATTTTGCACGTCCAACCTATTCACGTCTTCTCAGCTGGCAACACGCGTAGAACAACGGAGATGCACTCACAAGAACGTGTCGTGTCCCCAGACGCCACCGAGTTCGTAGTAGCTGACCATCTGGTTCCCAGCTATCCGGAGCGCGTCCGCGACCTCCCTCTGCTGCTCAACTGGGAACAGTATATCGCTCTGCACCCCCAGTACCAACACGGGCGTGTTGGATAATGGTCTCAACCCTGCGGCGAGCTCCGGCAAGTGCACTGGGGGGTTCGTCGGGGGCGGGTGGCTCTTTGAATGCGACAAGAGGTGATGGTACTGACTGTGCATGGGCGATGTTGGGTGCGCTGCCAAGCTGGGAGGCAGGGGTGGAGGACCGGCGCGCGGAGGAGGCGGCTCGAGGCCGAGCTCGGTGAGCGCAGGTGCGGTCAGGTCGAAGAGGTCCATCGCCTTGGAGATGTAGATCAGCGAGTTGGCGTCGTACTTGAGGCAGAACTCTTCGCCCTGGTGGTCGAGGTACGTTTCAATGAGGAAGTCTGGGCACAACGCGGGCGTGCGCGGCTTGTCTGGACGCTGCGGCTCAGCGTCGGGGAGCTTTCGCAGGCTGCGGCCAAAACGCATATCCCATTCGGGGCCGGAGCGGTACGTGATTGTGGCGATTTCTGCGGAGGTATTCGTCAGGAAGGGGATGTCATTTTCTCGACGCAGTGCACTTACGCCGAGCGAGCTTCATTCCAGTATGTGGAGGCAGGCCATCGTAGTAAAACCCTTTCTTCCAATTAGGATCTGCCATAAGGACTAGCAAACATCTGCTCAGAGAAAGTCAAAACAGATGCAGCAAAACCGCACTCACCGCTCCGCTGTGCGAAACGCATGGCGATGGCACTCGGGCTACTCCGTGCCGTCCCACTGATGCTAACCACTTTCCCAACCCTCTCCGGAAAGAGCCAACCCGCCGCCAGACTTTGCATTGCGCCCATAGACGACCCAACGCTTGCGTAAAGCCTCTCGACCCCCAGGTGATCCAGTAAGCAGAACTGAGCGCGTACCATGTCGAATATTGACAAAACGGGGAAGTGAGTCGCGTACGGTTCACCGGTCTCAGGGTCGAGAGACGAAGGGCCAGTAGAACCATAACAGCCTCCGAGGACATTGGTGCAAATGATGAAGAACTGATTGGTGTCCAGTGCCTTTCCAGGCCCAATGAACTTCTCCCACCATCCGTCGGCGGGATTCAAATTGGTGGACGCGGCATGGGATGAGGCGGAGAGCCCAGTGTGGAGCAGAATGACGTTGTCTTTTCTGGGGGAGAGGGTGCCCCATGTTTCATATGCAATGTCAAAGGAGGAGAGGGGATCGGCGTAGAGGAGGCGCAATGGTGAAGTGTGTCGGTAAACGTTGTAGGACGCTGGATTGGGGCGGGCGTAAGGGGGCTCCGGACCCGAGGATGCTGGATTGCTTGGCGGGGTTGTCCTGGAAGATATTATTCTAGACTCACGAGCAGCATGTGCGTCCACGCAAGGGAAGTGGGGGCGTCCATGCGAGGGACCAGGGGTCGTAGTTGTGCATTGTGACGCAGAGCGGAGCGACTGAGTGATGTATGCGCGAGTAGGGGCTTTGGTGAAGACTCGGAGAGGCTTGGTGCCAAATTTACTGAGGCTCATGGTGCCGGGGGTGGTGAGAGAATGGGATTGGGGTCGGGTCGGAAGAAGGGGGCACGGGTGGGCTGAAGAGGGCGAAGGAGCTGCTTATTGAGACTGAAGCTGACGAAACGGGCGACTGGGAGTAGGTGTGAGAGGCCATGCCTCGCTGGAATTTGAGATCGGATTCGCCATGAGCGCGGTGGTTTGGTGGTCGCCCAACTCTCTCGCCGCGATTACGACAAAATTCGCCACCGTCCATGCACGTGATCGCGTCCCCCACGCGATCACGCAGCACGCAATGTCGAGACGCGATCGGGCCCAACCTTGCTCCTCTGTGCAGCTACGGAGCAACTCTTCACCACGTCAAACGGCCTCACCGCTATTTCTCGAACAAACTAGAACGGCGCAGCATATGTTGTCTGCCATGTCGTACACGAGCTCTCGCTGTGGCCGGTTGCCGTGAACAGTGACATCCTTGAACGGTTCTGGTTGCTAACTAATTATAACTACGCATGGGACCTACCGATGAACGCAACCCCCACCTGAGACTGTAGGACCGACATTGCTTCGACGCCACGACGATCCCTTCACCCTCAGACGTTGCCAAACCAGAGTTCGTACCAAGAGACCGCAATGCCTGATCTTGCCCTTCATCGTACGAGTGTCAGCATCAGGTCAGCCTCTCTCGGCCATACTGGTCGACTAGTTTCATTCATGACAGACGTGGTGCGATGGTGTGGTCTCATTGGATAGTTATGACATATACTTCTGGTTAATCGCGACATGCAAAGCACGATGTCCGGCGCTGGGAGTCAGACTGTATCTTCTTGACCTACGTATACCTAATTTCGCCTGAGCTGTGCACAAACACCTGGAAACCGCGTGTACAGTCCTCCACGGTGGAAACTCGCCAATGTCAGTCGTGTGGTGCGGCGCAGAACAACCCACGCCAAACCACAGGTGCATGCAGCCGTTGTCCGGGCAGGCGACAACATCATAGGGTGCGCTCTGAGCTGCTGCTCAAGCTAGGGACTGGTCCCGGACAGATGCCCCGTCTTGACCTGCATGAACTCTAGCACAGAGCGTGCCAGGAGCCTCTGATCGCGAGAAATGAATGCACACACGGAGGATGTCGTTCGGCCGGCTTCTGCTGAGGACGGACAGATGTCATGCGCCGCTGTCCTGGGGAGTTCAAAAAGACGGGGAGGAGGGGGAGGACAGCCCCGCACGCGCGCCTCTTCCCAGCCAGTGTGGCCGCGCAGAATATGGAACAGGTCGTTCCCACGCCCGGCCGCGCTGATGCCCGTCCGCCGCCATCTGTTCCCAATCCGTCGTCCAACACCCGCAAGCCCATCGTCTTTGCCTTCCTCCTCCGCTCTCTCCGCAGTCGTCCAACCGTGTTGAATGTCTCGCCTCTTGTCTCCCGCCAAATCACCCACAACATGGCCGACGCCGACTCATCCCGAACCGACTCCTCTCTTGCCCCTTCGTCCTCCGCCAACACTCTCTCGCGCTTTCTCACCCATACGGGGCTGAACACGGAAGGCGTGCTCCCCTCGGACCGCTCCGTGAAGAGCGACCGGAGGGCAAGTTTGGGCTTGATTGACGCTACCCGCATGCGGCTCTCTTTAGATGTGAGTTCAGAACAAGCTCCCGTTCCCACTCGCATACATGCCAGCGTCGTGCCTAACACGTGTTACGCCCGTTTTTCTGCCTCCAGCTGCACTCCCTCCTCCGTACGAACAGCAAGTCCCAGCGCATCCGCACTGTAATATCCACCCAGGTTCGTTGCCTCCTTCTGGCCCTTCGTAGCCCTTCTTTGATCCGTCCTTGTTCACGTTGCCCTCTAGGCGGAAAATCCCGAACACCAACATCTCGTATATCCACGCTATGCCAAGGTTGCCTCCCACATTGTAGACCTGGAAGTACGCAGCATGGACAACGTCGCCGAAGACCGGCAAGGCAGGAGTCTGGGGGCTAGGGTGCGTTTCTCGCCTCACCAGCGTTCCTGTACTGTGTACACCTGTGCTGAGCCGACCGCGTATCGCCATTGCCATGCCTCTTCAACATGGCCTTTTACGACCCGCCTTTGCAGATCGTTAATTTCCTCAATCGTTCTCGCTCCCGCTCTCGCTCCAGGAAACGTCGCTCACGCTCGCTCGATGCTTACCCGGTCGATCCTATGCCCGCTACTGTCCATACCGCGTCTCTCCGAGTCCATGCGCGCCATTCCAGCTTTGATCAGGACCGTGACGCGACTGTCGCTGGTCCTTCGCGCCCTACGACTAGGATACCCTCCCGTCCTTTGTCCAATGCTACGATAGCGACTAACGCCACGGCCAAAACCCGCCCCAAGAAAGCCCCGGAGCCCATTGCAGTACCTGTTGCTGGACCAGTGCCCGTCGCTACGGCTGGCCTTGTTGCACAGGTCGTCCCCATTGAGCATACCAGGTCGAATTCTTCACGCAGAGGCAAGCGCATCAATATCTTTGGCATCCTCCTTCCTAGCGCTCGCAAGGCCTCCTTTGGTGAATCTTCGCGAGGTCGATCGCGGCCAACAACTCCATCGCCTGCACCTGCCAACGCCCCCGATCAGGCTTGGAACGGGCGAGACGACCGACCCTTGGCTGAGAAGTCGGGGTCGCAGCGTTCAGCGAAGAGCGCCCGCAAGGGACTTCCAGTCCATACTGACGAACCAGTCCCTGGGTGTCTGCGGTCTAGTGAGAGCGGGAGGGGTTCGGCTCTTCCAGATCTCGTTTCCTCCCAGCCTCGACGAGTCCCTGTCCACGTCCTGAACTCACCACGACACGGTGAAATCATGGAGGACGACCCTGACGCCGACCTGATCTCCCTCGAAGGACGCTGTTCTCCTTTATGTGGCTTTGGAACGGGGACATCTTCGAAAGGATCCCATACCTCGACGGACAAGGGGAAGGAGAAAGAGCGGCGACGAAGCTCGAGGGATAGGTCAGCAGAACGCACCCGAGAGATCAGGAAGGAGAAGGAGCGGGAGAGGGAACGGGAGAAGGAGAAGGAGCGAATCACCCATCCACGCCGTGTCGGTTCCCCTCTTCCTCGCGCACGCCAGTCGGCTTCGGCTGTTGCCGTTGCTGCGGTCCCCATGGAGAAATCCTCGAGTGGGCAGAGTGGGGACAGCAGGCGCAGTGGTAGTAAGGAGCACCGTGGGGGCGCCCCACGTTCCAGGGCTGAAGCCGGCGTCGCGGCGCGCACGAAGCGCATCAAGCACGGCAGCTTTGACTTTGAGCGCCCCGTCTCTGCGGGGTCTGGGGCGGCGCCGGTTGGCGGCGGGATTAGTATTAGGGCAGCACTATGCAACATGGGCATCGGGGAGACAGAGCGACATTCCTTGCAGCGGAGCCGTAGCGAGCGTGCTGGTCCTCAACGGCCTACTGATGACTCTATGGAAGATGGCTCGGCGCCGTCGTCATCAATCCCGAGCAAGCGTGGCGCTTTGGACAAAGGCAAGAAGCCCGCCATGGACGTCCACTTTGCGGAGCCCCCGTCACACAGGGCTCTCGATCGCTCCACCTCTACCGGACACCGCTCCCAACCGACCTCTCATTCCTCTCACTCCCAACCCCGCTCTCGAGGTCACAGTAGTCACCAGCCTACCCACTCCAACTCTACCTCCAGTCATGGCCACCGGCGTGACGCCGTCCCCGCATCCCCAATGTCCACCGCATCGGGAGAATCCTCGGGACACAATCGTGACGGCAGCTGGGGACGCAGCGCCGGAAAGCGTGTGGGGCGTGCGTCTCATGGACCATTCAAGTTCGAACCCGCTGTACCTCCGATTCCGGGCTCCCCTGCAGACACCGAGCGCAAACCCTCGTCTCGTAATGTACCACGGCCAACGTCACCTTCACCTCTCTCTTCGTCAACGGCGGAGCCAATGTCGAGGTCACAGAATGCCCGCCTCACTGGGAAGGGCCGCTCACTCGATCTGGGTCTGGGCTTGACGTGGGCACCATCGAAGGTGCGCGAGGAGGCAGTGTTGCGGGTCGGTGGTCCTCGAACTGGAATAAGTTCGACTACATCATCGGCAGCACGAGCACGATCGAGGTGGCGAGGCGCGGATGAGGAAGGTCGGTTGACGGCGGGGGCTGCGTCTGATGTGGCACTGGCCTTCAAGGAAGCACTTGGGGACGCTGCATATGGGATTTTCAAAAACTGTCAGTCGTCATTGTTTCTATTGGAGCTGCCATGAGCTAGAATTACTCACTTTCCTCTCTACACTCTACAGACGTGCACCGATTCGATGCCAACGCGATCCCCCTAGACGGACCGTACGGGCTGCTTGTTCACGTCGAGCGTTTGCTCGACAACACCCCTGGCGTGGACCAGCGGCGGAAACGCGTGCTTCTGGAGAGGTTCCTGCGCGTCGTACAGGACTCGGAGGGTCGATGAGCATCAATGCACTCCAGCCTGCAAATAGTGTGGCTCGATTCTCTAGCCTCGTTCCTGTGTCCACCATACCCATGACTACCCTGTTGCTCGCCTCTACGCGTCGCTTTTCATTTGCCCTCGACATGCTGTTCCCTGTGTGCCCATACGACAATTACGACCCCTACGACCCAGCCGCTTGCGCTGTGACCTTCTTAAAGTATAACCTATTTGTTGCCCACGATGCCGCAATCTTCTCCGGTTCTCCTCCATGCTTGTTCGTCGTTGCCGTTCAACATTCGTACCTCGTTGTGTGTATGCATCCTTTCATCTCTACACCTCTACGCTCGTTATTCCCTAATTCCCATTACTGCTGCCGACCATCATGCATTACCTGGTGCGCCGACCTCTCAATTAAATAGCCACGATCATTACTGTCCATACACCATGCTCTTCCGTTATGGCTTGTATTCCATAGCTACGTTAGTACTCAACTTCCTGCATTTTTCTGAGCTTTCCACATCTGTCTGTACTGTCGCCGCTCCTTCTCTCTCCTTCTGCATCTGGATATATACCGGCATCTGGCACATATGGTCTTCTCTCGTTCACATTACTGCCCACCTTAGTCGTGCTCTCCGTGTTGTGGACGCATTGTAATTCATAATCGTTGCATGCACGCCGTACCCATCCCTGGTACGTGTGTGCACTGCAGTGTAACTGGTACCTGAGGAGCATTGCGAAGAATGATACAGATCGAGATGGTACAATGTATGAGAAGACGAGGTATACAAAACTGCACGGTGCGGACCTGAAGGAAAGTAGCGACGATCGTTCGGGAGGGTTGGGCTGTAGAAAGGAGAAGGGGTCTAATATGGTGTCCAGGTCCATGTCTAGGTCGCAGGCCGCAGCGCCCGCAGCCTCGCCGCGAGCATATCGTCCTCCTCGCCGATCTTCTCCTTGGGCATCTCGATCGCGGGGGCCTCGCGCGACGCAAGGTCATGTTGGAGCTCGATGTTGGCCTCCTCTGCTGTCTGCTTGAGTAGGGCATCGACCTCGTCCTGCGGCGTTGAGACGGCGGTCGTGTTGGACATGGTCTCCTCCATATACGACGTCTGGACGTCCAGGTCGGAGAATTGCGACTCGAACTTGTCCATCACTACAGATATCTGTCGGAGCAAGGCGGACGAGGGCAGTCAGCACGGGTGACGAGGTGAAACATGTAACGGGAAACGAAAGGAGAACGCACCCGCTCAAGGTTCATGCTCTCCATCGCCTTGTCCATGCCCCGCACCACGGACGCCATGTTACCTGAGACCTGGCGCATGGTCACTGCGGTTTCGACCCTGCTGGCGACTGCGTCCACCCGGCTGGAGAGGCGCAGGAGGTTGAGGGACTCGTTCTTCTTCCGGATCGCGTTCGCCGCGTATATCCGTGCGCCATCGTTGTTGCCTTGTTGGAGTGCCTGTGTTGCGGTGAGCATCATGGGGGGGGTGCGTGTGGGGTAGGACGTGGGGGACATGCCTTCTTCAGCTTCGCCTTCTCCGTGCCCTCATCTTTCTGGGCCTTCTTCGCCTGGCGACTCAGCGACTTGGCGGTGAACTGCAGGGAGGAGCTCCGGGTACGTCATGGTTTCAATCAAGGGTAATTTGCGACGGACCTTGAGCTGGAATAGAGTCTCTGGGCATCATGAGGGAGGCGCACAGTTTTAGGAGAGAGCGAGACTCACTCTCGAGGTTGCTCATGGTGGTGGGTAGTGTCGAAGGCTGTTTGGCCCCCCGAGTCCGCGGCGGAGGGCGATGCACAGCGGCGCTTCTCAGAAGGGAAACGGAGACGCCCAGATATTCGATCTGGGCTGATCTTGGGCGTTCCCCAGCTCGGGACCGGCGATTACCTTGGCACTTCGCCGCGATCTTGGTTGTTCATTCCAACGACTTGAACACAGACCACTGCCATCGCACGCGAGATCTCCGTCCAGACACTTTCACAATGATCGATCTGGAGGGGAGGCTCTCTGATAGCTTTCGGTCGAAGACTCTGAAGTGGCTTTCAGAGGAATACCATGGTGCGCCACTCGCATTTACTGAGTATGCCAGGCGTCCTTAACTCTGAGGGTAGATCTAAATGGCACTCAATATGACGTGCTTGATGAGGTTCCAACGCCTTTGGAGTTCTCACGTTTGGTCCACATCTCAAGGCCCGTGCTCATCAGGGGTGGGAGGTCTTTGCCATCGGGAAACTTTTGCCTTTAACACGCCGCAGAGTCCATCATCCCCGAAAGCGATGAGCAGCATGCATGGACGAAAGAATGGATTTCTGGGAAGATGGGCGATTTCGAAATCTCGGTAGCTGTCACACCAAACGGGTCAGTGTTGATTTTTGTCATTATTTTCTTGCGACTGAACACTGTCGGTATAGTCGAGCGGATGCCGTCACAAGCGGTCCAGATGGAAGGCTGTATTTCGCGGAGCCGCATACACAAAAGATGAAGACGCCTTCTTTTCTTGAGAAAATATCTTCAGGTTAGGTGCGATCCGTATCTCCGCCATTCGTTGCAGTTGCCTTGTTTATCAAACGGTCTCCGTTGACGATTCCGTGAATGAGGTGCAGAAGGTCAGCCGTGTCGCGGGGACCCGGCGGAGGTACATTATTTGCAGTCTCAAAACGGCAACCTTTTCACATCCCGGTACTTCAACCTGACCGGAGAAGATGATCCCTCCGAATTCGAGCCTTTACGGGACTACGTACCGAGCGAGATCCCCTGGTGCAGCGAAGCCTTAGGTGTGTTCGAATGACGTTGTCAGAGTAATCAACCTTGACAATAATAGCTGCTTTGTTTAGACAGGATGCCCGATGCGGTCAACCTGTGGATCGGGGACGAGATGAGCGTAACTAGTATCCACAGCGGTACGCCGGCTAACATCCGCCTTCGCCTCGTCCCTGTCTCACCGCTCCTACAGATCCCTACGAGAACATCTACAGTGTGATTCGTGGAGCGAAGCATTTCACCTTGCTACCACCTACCGAGGGCTGGTGTCTGAAAGGTGTGTGCTTCCCAGCTTCAATTTGTAGGCTCAGACGGAGACAGTACTAATGCAATGCAGAACGTCAATATCCTCATGCAACATATTCCCGCTCAGGGCTCTCACATGAGCTTGAGCTTATTCCATCCCCTGTATCGACACCCTTGGTCCGTTGGTCTTCGGTCGCGGACCCAACAGCTCCCGGAGCCCTTCCTCCTGAGGCCCATCCGATCCATGTGACAGTGAAGGAGGGCGAAACCTTGTATCTGCCCGCCGGCTGGTGGCACCACGTGCGGCAGGAAGGTTTCACGGTGGCCGTAAACTACTGGTACGACATGGAAGGCAGGGGCATGTCGTGGGTTTGGATGAACTTCTTCCGTGGTACCGAGGAACCTCCTTTGGGGAACGAGGAGGGGACTGGGGCGAAGGTGGCGGAACAGGCGGAACAGTGAGCGGACCATCGGGTCATCCGCATTCGCGATGTCGCAACGCTGGGTCCAGTGTATACAAAAAATAACGTCACTGCGCAGGCCTTCCACTCAGAGAAAACTCCCACTCCGGTCCATCCCCGACTCCACGGGAAACTGATACCGTGGTCAGATGGCTCACTATGGCCACTCTGACGCTGTGGATAATGCCCTTGGAACCTTCTCCCGCGAAAGTTAACAAGATCAAAAATCTCGCAGCCTTTTGGTGGGCTCACGCTAGACCTTTCGCGGTAGGGACGCGCTCTGGATTTTCGGAAGTTGAGGGCGGCCAAAACAGAAGACACTTCGCCGTTAATCTTTGAGGTATGTACCCGCCACATCCTTGGCGCATCCCTCATCCACGACGGCGAAAAGGCAGTAGTCCAGCGAAGGCGGACTGATGTGGCATGCAAGTAGACTCCCGGTGATATCGTCACGATGCGCCAATGCGTTCGCATGCCGATCCCGAGTCCCGAGATGGCTCGCATGGCTCCTCGCCTGATTCAGTTGGGTTCTTGAGCTTGCATTTTGAGGCACTGGAGGCACCCGGCGGCAAGTAGGTCTACGTGTACGCGCTGATAGAGTGCGTGCACGCATGTAGATCTACTTGCCGTTTCCGGGACTGCGACGATCCAATCCACAGCTGTGCCAGACGCGAGCGGGCTTTCAAGTTGGGTATACGGGAGCGGAGTGGGTTGGCTGGCGTGCCGCAAATTGTATGTATTGCGGCGTCTGGGTTCGCCAGCTGCGGGCGGCCGTCTGAGGGACGCGGGGCTCTCGCATCAGACAAGGCTGGTCCAAGAAGTTGGTGCGGTTGGAGTTTGGTACTGATTTCCCAAGAGCATCGGGCACGGTCATGGAAATTTGTATTAGAGCGGATAGTTCAAGGGTGGGAGGTTCAAGATTGCAACCGATGGTCCGCTTCGACGCCGTCCAGAGCCCGCCTCACGTACTCGAGAAAGGCTGGCTATCCGCTTACTTTCTGCCTTTCTCAGGATTCTTACGTGGTTCCCGGGACCTTTTTGACGTCACGAGGCTGCAATGCCCACGGTGAATAACGACACTGCTGCACGGCCGGAGCATTTGGGGCTCGGACCCGAAGAAAATATCATCTTAGAGGTATTGCAGACGGCGAACTTCAGCGTTGCTGCTTTTGCTAGAAGGTTTGAGTAGAAGAGTTAACTCACAGGGGCATGCGAAGTCGGACTCCGCAGGAGACTACCATTAGGCTGCTGCGCGGGAGGCAGGGAAGGGACATTGTGCCTGCCTATCGCGTCGAAGTCAGTGGATGGTGCCGGGCGCGATACTGCGAGGCATCGGGGGCTGGCCTGCACATTAGTCATATGTGCGGGTTCATACGTACTCCATACCGTTGCCTCGGCCTGAGAAGGAATCCAGGTTCGGAGAGAACCAAGGGAAGCACTGGCCCACAGTGCTGAAAAGTCGTCGCACCTGCCCCAGATACCTTGGCGTTGCAGAGCGTTGCAGGGTGTGCGCGGATCGCGACAAGTCGGGTGGACTGGAGGCCTCGCAGGCTCATCGTTGTCAGTGCACGGACGCCCCTGTGACACATGAGGGCAGACGACGACGTCGAGGGGGCCGGTTGAAGAGCGTTCATGATGCTGTGAAAGAATGCGCGCGCGCAGCAATACTGCGAAGGCCGTTACTTGCATCGCGGGCTCCACGGCCGTCCGCCATTGCCAATCTTAATGCCAGTCAAGACCCTCACAGCGTCGGTGATTGTCTGTCGAGCACGACATGTTCTCTCCGACATGGGCAAATCTGTGATGTTGATCGACTTGAAAGCTGAACGACAGCTGGGTGTGGCTTATGCTGGGGAAGGGACGGGAATGGCCAAGGATGGGACGGCCTGAGTCGTGGCGCCGGACGTGGCGATCCAAAAGAAAGATCAGAAAGATCTCCGGTCTGCTGCCGCAAGAAAAGCTTCTGCAGACCCAACTAGGACCCAATGCATTGTCTGCGCCATGCAGCTTGGCTGAAGGACGGGATCGTGCTAGCCGGACTCGTTCTAATGCAAGCGCGATCGTGTAAGCCGTCGTTGTAGGGAAAAGGAAAGAGACGACGGAGATAAGGATAGGGAGCGAGATGCAGCTGATTTTGAATGGCGTTATCGCGGGTGGTGCGGCGGCGTCGGGATAAGGCCATTTGGGGCAGGCGCGCCGACATTGTACGCGTGAAATCTGGTCTGCAAAGAGCGCCCAGAAAAGAGGATCGCTTACGGCCGAATTTCGTGCTCGAGATCTCGCTCGGCTTGCGCCTTGCTCCCCGGCAGGGACCTACTCCTCCCCTCTCCCCTGCCCCCCTCTTCTTCCTCCATCCATCCCCTTCCCGCCTTGCCCCATAACTCCCATCTCCTCCGCGGCCCGTCTCTAGCCCCACCTCGTCCCTTCCCACCCGTATGAGCGATACCGACTCCGTTACAATCTCCCTCCTCCCTGTATCCCTCTCTCTCGTCCATCTTCCCCGTTCTCGCCTCGACCAATTTTCTTCCCATGTCCTCCGTCAGATCCTCCAGCCAAATCCCGCTTTCCTCAATGTCACCTGTAATGAAATCGAAGCCAGCTTGTTTGCCGAGCACGATACCCTTCAAGAATTCCACAAGGCTGCCAGGAAGGACGCACGAAGGATCCGCCGCCGCGAACTCCAGGCCCTGGCTAGCAGCCCCGACTCTCCCCGACGTTCAAGACGGATGAAAGATGACTGGGAACCCGTCGAAGTCACTTCCGAACGCTGGAAGGTCCTCCAAATTGACTCCCATTCCGACCGCCTAGGTGCGTACAGGGTCTCTCCATCTCCTCTAAACGCCCCCATCCAAGCTCAATCTAACCGCTTTATTTGTGTCAACAGACACTTCGGGCGCTCGAGTGCACGAGTTGTCCGCCCCCATAGCTGCCGCTGGGCTCTCCATCCTCTATCAGTCGTCGTACATGAGCGACTTCATTTTTGTGAGTCTTCTACCTCTTGTATTTCAGTAAGCTGGTAGGTATGCCCGAGGGTGTAAAATCTTCCTTGCATTCAGTACGTAATCTTCATATTCACGTTGACGAAACGACCCTCGCCTTGCATCTTATCTCAATTCATTTCGCTTTCTTGTGACGTTCATATTAAGTACGCGATGCTTCTCATCATGAACCCTGCCACGCTCAAATTTTTCAAACGTATACTAACGGATGTTAACGTTTCCGTAGGTCAAAGAGAGCCGCTTGGCTGAGGTCACTTCTCTCCTTGGCGCTGCAGGGTTTGACCTCTATATCTCGGATCCCACGAACCTGACCGCGCAAGTCTCCGCGTTTATGTCCCCAATGCTATCACCGGTCATAGGTTATGACGAGGGGTCGGTCAACCCCTTCGAAGTCCATTGTCTGAATGGTTCAGGGCGGAAGAGCTTGGACGCCGACGCTGGCATGGTCTTCACACGTTCCCGGAGCAACACTGACGGGACGTCCAGTAGCTCCGGTTCACGCTCGCGCGGCCTCTCGCTTCGAATATCCCTCGATGATGACACTAATCCGAAACACGCTTCAGACGCCAAACCATGCGTGGGCCTCGCCAGACATTCTGAACGTTCCGTGTCGCATTCCCCCGCCACGTGCGACGTGCGTGTGCTCGCGCCGGACATCACTTGTGTCGGACTTTCTGACGATAACGCCGACTCATGGGGTCTTAAGGTCGTGAAGCTCGTAGCGTTCCCGGAGCTCATCCTGGGACACCCTGGCGTGCTCGGGCAGACGGAGAGGCAATCGCGGCGTCCCCGCGAACCTTCTCCAGCCTTATCCGCTCTGTCCATGGAGCACCTTCACGTCATCTCCCTCAATGAAGGCGACGCGGGGAGTGGGAGCGACACCACAACGCGCGTCTCGCCCGATTCGCCCAAGAAGGACCCTTCAGAGCGCTCAGGCTCGCAATCCCCCATCTTCGACATCGAAGAGAAGACCATGATAGACGACGCCTCTGACCCTGTTGAAACGAGCGGCGATGATAATGACAGCGAGCTCAAGGCACGCCCCCACTTTCTCCATCTCCAGAGCTCGCGCACTACGCGGGCGGTGGACGTCCCAACGTATTCTCGGTCGTGTTCCAGCTCGCGGTCAACATCGTCTAGCATGGAACCGCCATCGCCGCTCGTGCCCTTCTTCTCGTTCACGCGAACGCCGGAAGGATCGTCGCTCGCTGCACCGGCCTCGCTTCTCGCGACGCTGTTCCCGGCGAGTGAGCGGCACATGGTGATGTGTAGCCAGGAGCTGGACGTGCTAGACTCACGCAACGCGTCCCCCGAGCGCTGGCCAGAAGAGGACGAAGGCGCTGTAGAGGACGAGGATGCGGATGGGGAGCTCCCAGAGCCGGAGGGCATGCTAAAGTGTTTGCAAATCGACTTACGGAAGTTTGGTCTAGGTGAGTTTCTGGTGACTGATCTGTTCCGAGTTTTGGAAAATATGCTCATGTTGGTTAACAGAGAAGCACGGTTTGGTGAACCGCTTCTCGAAGACGCTGGAGGAAAACGGAATCAACCACATGTACAGCTCCACATACAAGACTGCGAACCTCCTCATCGACAAGGCCCACGCGAATCGCGCACAGGCGCTGCTTCGCTCTTGCTGAAACCCTCTCTCTTTCTGGCTTCCACCATCTGTCTTCATCTTGACGACCTGCTTGCGTTCACGTCTCACACATGCTTTTCCTTTCGATTCTTTCCTCCATAACTTGATTACTTCCAGGTCTGATCAAAAGGCTCCCGACACCGACTGCCGAGACCCCGTCCCTCCCAGCGCCGCCACCATATACCCACCATCGTTCACCAACACGCTCCTTGCACCGCATCACACGAGTGCCACGACCGCCCTTTGATACATTACTACTTCGCATGCAAACCTCCGATATGTCCTCATCCCCATTCATTGTGTCCTTGAACGTCCCTGTTCCTTGCACATCACACACCAGTCCCTCTGTCCATAGCTTGCCGTCCCCCGCACCAACCGTACATACTGCAGCTCCTCTCACCATCCTCATCTCTCCTCCAGTTCCTCAGCATCATCTCGGCGAATTCTGTTGTAGTACGTACTGACCGACCTGACGCCAAACGTCGCTGTATCCCTAGTCATGTTCGCGGCGCTCTACTACCAGCGCGTGCTGTATGCATCGGTTCATCTGGCTGCTCGTCCTCGTCTCTGATTTTCATCAAGTATTTGAAGAGTTATCTGCATACGCAGTCCAGGGTTGAACGTTGAACGTTGATCGGCGAGGAGATCAGCGTCGAGGCGGTTTTTATTTCGGAAGGTAGTCGTCGAGTGGGGTCGAGGAGGGTGGAGGTCAGGGTGAGGTTAGTTGAAAAACAACCCGGCGGCAGCGTGGTGGGTGCACTGCATTGGGGCGCGTGCGTCGTCATTGGGTGGGGTAAGCAAATTGAAATTGAAGCGATGCGGTTGCATATGGACCCAATTTGAAGTGATCGCCCGGCATCATGCATCACGGGCCGGCACTTCGTGCTCAGCGGCTGGAGAGGAAACCCGATGCTTACGCGGTGCTTCGAGTCGATGTACCTTGGAAATGAGGAAGAGATTGTACAGTGGGGCGGTCCAAGGTGGAAACGTGGGTCATACGGATGATCTCAGGCTCTGATCACGAGGATCCTACGGCTGAGAACGATGACGGCACTGAATCTCACGTCGCCTTGAGAAAAGTGGTGCGCACCGGTAGCGCGGGGTCGAAAGAAAAGGCAGCTCCGCGGGCGGGGAGATGCCAAGGCTGCGCCGGTCTGGACGAATGGCGTCTCGTTGGCGTCGTCGAACGTTCGAGACTGAGCGCTGCGCATGCAGTTAGTGCGCAGTCACATTGAATATTAATGGGAAGTCAAGTGGGCTGCTTTTGTCGGAGTACGTCTGGGAGCCATATGCATTGGCACGAACACGTATATACAGATTGTATTTGAAAGCCCAGCCCAACCACCCGACGAACTCCGGGCCCTGAACGGTGTGTCGCCCATCGAGAATTGGGTGGGGGGAGGGGGGGAATACAGACAAAACCTCACCTCGAAACCCGGGCATGATATTGAGAAAACCTTCCAGATTCCAATGATGGCCACATAGCTCTCGGAGGTTTCGGGTGTCAGGGATTTCATAAGTACGGGTGCTAGCGCTGTGGCGCCATCGTGCAGAGCTCCGTCGAAGCCCCGCACGTGCTGGGATTTTGCGCGGTCCATCGTGTTGTGTCCTGAATATGAGATTGTTTCGCTAGAACGACCTCCGCTGTCAGGGAAAAAGGCGATGATGGAGGTGTGATGGGTGGCGGGCCTACAAGGAACGAACACCGGGCTCTGCAAACCGACATGTCTCTGTGCGGACTTGCAGGGGTTGAGAGAAGCAGGCCGCGCTCACCTATCATTCAAGTCTCAGGTACAAGTCAGGGAGTCCCGCCTAATACCCTGTGCGATGTGGCGGCTTGATGGATGACGCATTGATGTTGATGACATTGAGGGTGTTCAAAAGACAACGGTCTGGTCAGAGGCTTTGGCTGGGTGCTCTCTGGAGGAGGGGCACTACTAGGAAACGAGATTTATCTTCAAATTTATCGGGGGACGGAGTGTCCAAGACAAACAAACATCAAGTCCTCTGGGTCAGGCTTAGAACGCCGGACTGATCGATGGGAAGAGGGACGCGACGTCGAGGCGTAGACACTGGACAGAGGAACGTTGGATCAGAATCCTCAAGACGCCAATCCGAGAGGCTGGATATGGCTGGGCTAGGCGTGGTCTGGTTTGAATAACTCCGAAGCATGTTGCGATTCTTATGTACTTGACAGCGCTAGAGAGGCGGCGGGACCCCGAGTCCCTGGAGTTCATTCCTCCGACGCGGTTTGGAACACATCGGTAGAAATGGTCGGAGGCTGTGAGGAAATGGAATCGAGTAGTCCCGCTTCGGAGCGACGTGATAACGGGTAGGTGCTTGAGGAGAGGAAGCTAGTGACGAGGAGGGTTTAGCGGGGGCCATGAGACCGATGTTCGTGCTGGACAATATCGTACGTTTATTGAGAAGAAGGGATGCTCACCGTGGCCAAGAAGGGGACTGGTTGCGATGGGGCACATGTACTTACGAACCAAGAAGCGGGTCCGAACAGCGCATATCGTGGCTTGACAGCTGCGGAAGTATATACATGGGGAGCTGCAAGAATTGCATCAGGGGCGGTGGCACAGTCGCTCGAGACGTGGAGGGGGTTGGCAATTGCGCAGCCAACGATTGAGCGGAGAACGGACGGAGTCGTTGGCGAGGAGGATCAACACCGGTGTCCGGCGCGCGATGTGTCCGTCAGATTCTGTGTGGGTGATGCGACGCCACTCGGAGACAAGGAAATGACGTTCGTTTGCACTGAGGGTGTCCGCCTGATGAGCCGTGGGCCTGTTGGGCCTGTCGCAGGGCACACGGTGGCAGCGAGTACGTGAATGGTGCCCATGACGGGGTGGGGTCGGTGGAGCGAGATAATGGCTTGGCGGAGTGGGCAGAGACCGAGAAGATAAGGTGCCCGATCTATCCCTCTATGGCAAGTCCGACCGCCAATCTGATCTCGGTCACTCGATGGAAGCGGGAGGTAGACGCCCGCGCTGTTGCTCTGTCAGCGTTGTCTTCTCGGTCTACTTACGCTGACAGTGGACAGGCAATTACAGGCAACTACAGGACGGGCGCGCGGGAAGAGAGACGGGAGCGGAGTGGGACGGGGCGGGAGAGATGGGACGGTTACGGGGTCCCATCAGAGCGGAAGATTGTGGGCCTGATTTGGGTGTGGGAGCAGGGAGAGGACCTGGAGAGCATGCGGTCTATTTGCGACACCGTCTCCCGAGTGTTTCTCTGCGCCTCTGGGCATGACGCGCCCTGGATGATATTATTATCTCCAAGGCCGAGCTCCTCCGCCGGGTCCGCTTCCTGCCTCGGTCGGCCACCGTCCCCCTTCACGACACCCACTCTCATTGTACCTCGTTCCGCCATTCGTTCTTGCCTCTGCCTTCCTGCCTGTCTCTCCTTCCTCCCTCCCCCACCCGCGAGCCATGGCCGACTCCCCACCCCTCCTCAACCCCTTCGACGACACCAACCCCCGCAACTCCAAGGCTTCTCTGTCCCCCTCCCCATCCGTCCAGGGATCCGCCTACCCTCTAATCTCAGACCGCTCTTCGGGCCCCTTCCCTTCAATAGCCCGACGGCTTACCGCCTACGGAAGCAACCCTTCCCTCTCCGCGGCATCCGACTCTCCATACCTGGGCGCAAGCCGTCCACTCTCCCTCGGTGATCAGGTCTGTCCCTTCCTTTTCTCCCCCGTGCGCCACACTCTCAATCGAATGCAACTCGTCCTTCAGTACACGCTTCCTCCAGACCCCCAAACATGGGGAACCCGCCTTCTACCTGAGGACAAGGAAGAAGACGACGATCTCCACAGACCGGAGACGGACATGCAGGGAGAGCGCATTTGGGCCGATAACGGCGGTGACGTTTTCTCCCCCCGAGGCGTCATTAACCTCGGCGCCCTTGTCCTCCTCATCGCAGGGTTGCTCGTTCTTTTGTGAGTCCTTCCAGCTAGTCTCACCTCACGTTACGCGTTTCCATCCCTTCGCGCTGCGCAAGCCGGCAGTCGCATGTACTCTGTGGTGCGCCTGCCTCGCGCTCTCTTGGCCATTCACTCCCACCAGCCTTGGCAGCGAAGACGTCCGTGCTTCCCAGGCCCTTCTAGCCGCTATCAAGTGCGCTGCGCGTGCACCGAGGCTCTTCTTCGTGCTACCATGGCCCCCTTCATCGGTGGGACACTTCGCACTCCCAGAATGACGTAATAGGACATCCCCGCGCAGGATTCTGACCGCCGTCCTGCTTTTCCCTTCTGGATCGATATTCTCACAAATTTTGGATTGGTTCGGTCTCACCATCACAAATACATGGACTAACACTACGACAGTGTTGGCTATCCTGTCATTACTGTTGTGACGCAAAAAGAGTTGAGTACCCTGGGCGCGTTTAATTTGGGTGGGATCAATGGTTCCGGCCAGGTGTGTAGGGCCCCACCACTCCGGCCTTTCCCATTCAAACAAATTCTGACTGTCTCTATAGGTTCCGGACATCCCAGGCCACCGTGGTCTGATTGACGCGGACACCCCCAAATCGGCGTATCAGAAGACAAGTTGGCGAACGGGTGAACAGCTCGAGCTGGTGTTCTCGGACGAGTTTAACGTAGAGGGTCGGACATTCTATCCTGGGGACGATCCGTACTGGGAAGCCGTGGATCTTCACTACTGGGAAACTAACAACCTAGAATGGTACGATCCCGAAGCTATCGCCACCCAGGGCGGGGACCTTGTGATCACGCTGTCGCAGAAGGAGACACACAACCTCAACTACCAAGGCGGTAAGCGCATATTGTCGCTTCGTGATCAGCCTTCACCACTTTGTTTGACACCGCTATCCTTGTCCTTGTCCTCCTCTAGGGATGATGTCGACGTGGAACAAGTTTTGTTTCACGGGTGGCTATATCGAAGCTAACGTTACGCTTCCCGGCGTGAGCAACATTCTTGGCCTCTGGCCAGCTATATGGACAATGGGCAACTTGGGCCGTGCTGGGTACGGCGCGACCCTCGAGGGAATGGTGCGTCATACTTAGTCTCTCAGCCTAGCTGCGTAATTCACTGTTTCCACCGTTCGGTCTCACGTGTCGCCCCGGAACTTTGACGGCTGCCATGATTCTATCCATCTCTCGATCCGAACATTGCAAACAACCTCTGCAGTGGCCGTACACGTACGACACTTGCGACATTGGCACTGTCAAGAACCAGACCATCGACATGCAGCCTGCGGCAGCTACCGTTAACGGTGACACCGGCCACAACGGCATTCTTTCTTTTCTTCCCGGACAACGACTCTCTCGGTGCACATGCGCAGGCGAGGCTCATCCAGGACCGAAGCACTCGGACGGCACTTTCGTTGGCAGGGCGGCTCCAGAAATTGACATGTTCGAGGCGCAGATCGACCAAAACACACTCATCGCGGGGGTATCTCAGAGTGCGCAGTGGGCAGTGAGTGTGACATCTGTCGCTTGTCGCCTGAGTATACATGTGGGGCGCCGATGCTGACGGAATCGCCCAACGTAGCCATTCAATCATGCGTATATTTGGCTGAACACAAGTGCCAACGAGATTATCACAGACCCCACAATCTCCAAGCAGAACACGTTCAAGGGCAGTGTGACACAACAGGCTACCTCTGTCGTGACCGACACGGACCCCAACTGCTATGAGTATGAGACTGGGTGCTACTCGATCTATGGTTTCGAGTACCAACCAGGGTTTGAGGATGGGGTGCGTGGCTATGTCGGCGTACAGGATGATGAGGCACTGATTCCTGGTGTGTGCAGTATATCACCTGGATATCCAATAACAAGATTTCGTGGACCCTGAACGGCCCGGGTATGGGCCCAGACGACCTGGTGGAGATCCAGGAGCGCCCTGTTCCAGGCGAGCCTATGGTAAGTGCTATTACCTCTATACGGCTGACTTGCGTTTTGGCTTTGGTTTGGCGGACATGACTCTAACTCCGCATTGCCGCGCAACAGTACATTATCGCGAATCTGGGCATGTCGTACAACTTCGGGCCGGTCGACCTCGACCACCTCCCGTTCCCTGTGCACCTGAAGATCGACTACATTCGCGTGTACCAGCCATCGAACGCCATCAACATTGGATGTAACCCCAAGGACTACCCCACGGCCTCGTACATCGAGCAGTTCGCAGAGGCATACTCAAATCCAAACCTTACAACATGGGTTGATGACTATCACCAAGAATGGCCGAAGAACAGCTTCTTGAACCAGTGTTGATCGCGGACTACCCGCGTATGTCGTCGTTTTCAGTCTGCGAGTCTATACCCCACCTGCCACGCGTTTACGACACCTGGGGCGCCCGGCCTCCTGCTCTCCGCCATCTCCGGTCCTCTTCGTCTTCTTCGCATTTGCTCTACAGATACCGCTATCCACACTCATGGCCCCTGCATATTCACGTAGTTATCCGCTTCGCCTCATTTCCGCGCTTTCGACCACCCCTCCTGCTGTATCACCTCTGACGCCGCGCCACGCCGTTCCGCATCCAATCCGGGCACTGACTCCCGCCGGTCACATCTTCACCATCCCATCTGACATTCTGCCTTTCACTTGCATATCCCGCCGACGATACCGACGTCTCCGCTTCAAGCCCACTCTCTGCTCCAGGCCGGCGGAATACTCTCTATGCTCTGCGATGCCCGCGTACCTTGCGGGACCCAGGCCACCCCGTACTCACACACTCTCACCACACTTACACTCACAGCTGTCCGCTGTGCTGCTGCTTGCCCCCTTCGTTGATCGAACTCACGCCTGCCCTGGCACCCCCACACGTGTCTCTGTCTCTTGGACTATACCATACATATGGTTCGCACGGACGGCGGCTCCAGCACCACGCTTCTCACACATCTCATTGCCATACACGTACATTCATGCGGACTCGGACTGTTGTTGTACCGCACATACATACATCCACATTCACCTTATAGATCACCATGTAATGCCGCCTTTATCGCCGTCCGGGTCGAGGACCACTCCGGTGTCGTCTTTCAGCTAATCTTTCTCCCGCCCGAGGATGGGCTCTTGGGTCTTCGTTGTGTTGCTATAGAGGAGCGGAAGGGAAGAAGTTGCCGCCATCTGCTGCCGCCGAGTTGGAACGTGTCGGACTTGCGCCTTCGGGACGTCTGCGATCGCGGCCGTCTGCGGACGATCGCATCCCTGTACATATCATTGTATACATCAGACATGATGTACATACGCAGTAGCTACTGTCGGCGATCGTAGCTTGTTTATAGGCTACCTGCTCCTCAGAATACAATGTTCCACAATGCGCGCAACGCGTTCGCGTGAGCTTGACTGCGCTGCGCTGCCCCCAGGTACCCGCGTGGAAGCCTTGGGGAGCGTGGAAGGTTGTGTGGGCTTGGCAAGACGGTCGCACGCAACTTGGACCCGCGCAATTTATGGGTGAGTCTTGAATGTTGCGGCGCAAGGTCAAGAGAATCCCTAACGGAGGGCAACGCGAAGCCGCGGGCAACAATTCATTCATCGCGGTTACAAGGCTGGGATCTCCAGTACATGCCATTGCCGTGCGTCGTCTCCCCCTGGCCCATTTCGCAACGAGGCGCCATTGCACTCCCAACCAGTCCCGAGATCCTACGTGTGCGTCGTTGGCGGTGGCCACGGCAACGAACAGAGCGCGCGAGGTGGGGCGTGCCTCGCTAGGCAACTGCGCTGCCGTTCGCGTCTGGCAATCCCGCGGACCCGGGTCTCGGGACCCGCGGCATGAAGGAGCGCCGGTTGAGGACAAGGCCTTTGAGGGCGCGGATGTCCCGCCGGACCTCCTCCTCCTCGGGCGTGAAGGGCGCGCCGAGCCCGAGTCCGGGCGCGCGGAAACCGGTCGGGAGTGCGTAGGTCTGCGTCGTGATGTAGCCGGTGAGGTCGGAGAGCGCTTGGAAGGTGCGTTGGTATTTGGGCTGCGTCGGCGGGGGCGGAGGTAGTGCGGTTTTGAGAGAGGACAGAGAGGTGAGGAGGGGTGGCTCTGATGGGGGTGTGGGCGGGACGTATGTCCAGATGGTGTCTGGAGAAGGGGAGGTAGAGGTAGAGGAGGCGGTGGAAGACGAGGACGGTGAGGTTAAGCTTGACGGAGGTGTAGGCTTGGCAGGTTGGAATATTGATGTGGCTGTGAGTGTTTGCCACAGGTCCTCCTAGGGGCAAAACATTGGCATGAGGCCTTATGTGGGGACGTGCAGACAGAGCGTACGTACCTCGTGCTGCGAACCCTCTTCTGCAACCCAAGGAAACTTGGCCTCGAGTGCGCGAAATAAGCCGGCAGACGTTGCCTTCCGTTCAGCTTTTGAACAATCCTCGACGGCGCACCGGAGCAGGGTAATCGGAGGTATGTCCTGCAAGTCCCCGGCCGCGATCACAAGCTGATCCAAGCCATGGCACGCTGCATACTTCGCCGGTTCACGGAAAGGTTCAGGCTGTGGAAGCACGGCAAAGGTTGCGTGCTGTGTCTCCCTGAGATCCTCGAGCGAACGGGTCATGCGTTCCAGGAGAGCGCTGCGGTGGGATCGGAGAGATATGCGAGCGTGGAATGTCTGCGCAATCTTGGGGTAGAGGAAACGCTACATGGTGAGGTGAGCATGAGCAGCTTTTGTTCGAAATGGAGGGATAGGCACGCACGAAGTATGCGAATAACAGCACTGCAGACCCTCCAGTTACCCATGAGAATATTCGAAGAACTTTCAGCAGGAGTTGCGGGACTCTGGAAGGTGGCAGTTTGGGGTACGTTCGCGGAGGCAGAGGGGGGGCAGGCGGTGGCTAGTTTGCTTGAGACAACGCATGGCAGGACGAGAACGTGTAGGACATACCACTTCGCGCAGCAAGCCATCGACCTCAAGATCTGAAAGACCCTTGTCCGCAAGGAACCGGCGTTTTGCGGCAATGTCTTCGTGTCTGACTTGTGGGGAAGTTAGGAAGGTGCGTGCTCGCTGCAGCAGCTCTGTGCGATCCACAGGGGTTGGTGGCAAGGTCTGGGATTGTGCGGAAGGAACGTCGGTTGGGCGGTCTGCAGAGACGTTCGCTGGAGATTGAGGAGTAGCAGGCTGAGGCTGAGAGTCGGAGGTGTTATCGTCGCTAGACATGCTTCGTCTCCTTTGCAGAAATACGTAGAAACAAGCGGCTGCCGTGTAAGGGCGATAGGAGGAGGTCTGGACGTGGAGGGCAGGTGCTGAGTCTGCGAGCAGCGAGAGCACTGTCGAACGGACCGGAAGGAGCATAGCCGGCGGCCCGGAGTTGATGCGTCCCACGTATCGGCCGGATGCATGAATCATATTCGCTATCTCCGACTTCGTATGGCCTCGACCATATCGTTCCTGTCCTTCTTCCCATCTCCCTTCTCTTCTTCCCTCGTCGGCCATGGGGAAGGTCCACGATCCCGAGGTCTCCCTCCTCGACGCTAACGGCCCCCACCATGAGGAGTTCACTCGTTTCAGAAGTGGCCCCCACGGTTGGAAAGGTTTAAGGACCATGATTGTTCTTGGAATCATGTATGGCGTATACGCCATCACTATTCGCGCCGTCATCTTTGCCATGCGTCCCCGGCACCGTGCTGAACCTCACCATGGTCTTTCTTGGGTTCATGGGGCAATCGACAAGCACCAAGGCGCGCTCGGGAGCCATGAGAAAGTGGAAGAACTCTACCTGTATGTCTCCTTCCCTCGTTGACTTTTCTGCGGCTCACATCGCGTCAACCCACTTCCCGCGAACATAGCTCAATCCCGGATCCCGCGTTTGCACTCGCTATCTCTCGCGAATACGCGACGCACCCACACATTGCTGGGTCCGATGAGGACTTCGATGATGCCAGGGTCATCCTGAAGCTCTTCCAAAATGAGTTCGGCATTCACGCGTCCGACGAGCTTCCTCTCTACGACGCAGGTACCCCCGAATCGCGTGCCGCGACCCTGAACGTTGGAAATTACTACCACCCTCAGGCTTGGATTGACAAGTACTTCCCCGTCATGAACGCTCCTCTCGACCGCGCTCTTTCCATCCTTGGGAAGGATGGCAAGCCTGAGTGGGAGGCCGACCTGGTGGAGGACGGTGATTCACGGGATCCCGATGCTGCTAAGTACCGTGATTCCGTTCCTACTTTCCATGGATTGAGCGCGGATGGGGATGTGGAAGGCCAGCTCGTGTACGTGAACTACGGGACCAAGGAGGACTACGACGAACTCGTCGCCAAGGGTGTGGACCTCACCGGGAAGATCGTCCTCGCGCGCTACGGTGGGGTCTTCCGTGGTCTGAAGGTTTGTCGTGTGTCTCCGGAGAGCGAGAGTCTCTGGGTTCTGACGGCATAACGCTAGATCAAAGGCGCGGAGGAACTTGGTGCCGTCGGTGTACTCATATACTCTGACCCCCGTGATGATGGTGCTGTGACCGTCGAGAACGGGTACAAACCGTACCCTGAGGGTCCGGCGCGTAATCCCACGTCCGTACAGCGGGGAAGTGTTCAATACATTTCACTGTACCCTGGCGACCCTACAACTCCAGGTCTTCCAGCCTACGAAAACGCGACGCGTACTGAGGGTGAAAACATCCCCAAGACTCCCAGCCTACCTATCTCTTGGGCCAATGCTCAACGATTGCTGAAGGAGATTTCTGGCAGCGACGCTGAGTCGGCGTTCCAGCTGGATGGTAAGGTTAGCGAGAAGACGGTGAAACTCGTTAACCACGGTGAGGGCAAGCTCGTGCCATTCATGAACGCAATACTAACTTGCTCGCGGATAGTCGATTCGAGAGTCATTCCCATCTGGAATACTATGGCTGTTCTCCCTGGTCACATCAAGAACGAGACAGTCATTATTGGCTGCCATCGCGATGGTGGGCGGAACTGACTGCATTGGACGTATCTGGCAAGCTAACTGGTTGACTTAGCTTGGGTAATGGGTGCCGCTGACCCTACCTCTGGGACCGTGTCAATTCACGAGGTGGTTCGTGGTTTCGGTGCCTTGCTCAAGAACGGTTGGGAGCCCTTGCGGAACGTCGTGTTCGCTAGCTGGGATGCCGAAGAGGTGAGTGCCATTCATACCCCTCGGTTACCAACGGTCTCATCTGGGCATTTTTTGTAGTATGGCCTGGTTGGCAGTACGGAATGGGCTGAGGACTTCCCTGAGTGGATCACCGATAATGTCGTCGCATATATTAACCTTGGTCACGATTCAACAACGATTCTTCATTATAAGGATGTTCCACTAACTCGGTTATTCTTAACCAGATGTATCCTCCGTTGGTTCCCGATGGAACGTTGGCGGGTCCCCGTCGCTAGCGCATTTGATTCGGGCTGCTGCACTTGACGTTCCGCACCCGACTGATCCTGGCCGGACTTTGTGGGATGCACGACTAGATGTTGGCCCGTATGGAGGCATTGCGCACCCGGAAGCCGTCGAGAGGTTCCTCGAGCAGAACCGTATCGCCCAGTCCGACCTAGGAATCACCCCATTGGGATCCGGGAGTGATTACACGCCGTTCCTCCAACGCCTTGGTGTAAGTGATATGTGCCAGGGGTCCACGGCCGCGTCCAAGCGGGGTCTGATTTTGTAAACAGATTGCGAGCATGGACCAGGGCTTCGGTGATACCCCGACTGACGCCCCGTACCACTACCATTCCATCTACGATTCACAAACCTGGCAGGAGACGTACGGTGACCCCGGGTTCTTTCGCCACACCGCTGTAGCCAAGCACCTCGGTCTCGTTGCCCTCCGCTTGATTGACTCGTTCATTTTGCCGCTTAACACGACTCACTATGCATCTGAATTGGACAACTACCTCGACAAAGTGGAGACAATCAGCGCCTCTCTCAACGCCAACACCGACTTCTCCGACCTCCGCAAGAGCATCGCCCGCCTGGGAGCTGCGAGCTTGGCACTGGATGGGGAGAAGGAGGACGCGGAGAAGAAGTTCCGCGAAATCCTCGACAAGATCCCCGGCAGACACGCCCATGCACACGCTCCCCACCACTCGTCCGCCCACGACGAGAAGGAACACCCACATCTGCATGCATACGACCACGGTCACGCCCACGGACACTGCGCTCTCCGCCACCATGCTCTCGAGGACAACTCTCGCCTCAGCGGCTTCCCGATCCCGCTCCCAGACTGGCTGAAGAAACTATTGGAGAAGATCTTTGGGCACGGAGCCCCGCCGGGGCCCATTGGCGACTTCATCAGGGCGGCAAAGCGGGTGCAGGCGGTGAACACGAAGCTAGCCGCGTTCGAACGCGGGTTCATCTCGGAGGAGGGCATCAAGGACCGGGAGTGGTACAGGCACCTGGGCGTCGCGCCTGGCAAGTGGCTTGGTAAGTGTCTCATCGCGCTCTCGCAATTACAATCGTCTGTCGTGTTCGATGTATGCTTTACGTTGGGCCCGCGGCATTTGCGGTTCCCGCTGAGGCGTTTCCGGTGAACCGCAGAAGACGGAAGGTGCTGATAGTGGCTTCCGCATTCGCAGGGTACGGAGCGACGACGTTGCCATCGGTTACCGAGGCGTTAACCATCGATGGGAACGCGACGTTGGCGGAGCTGGAGGCGAGTCGTGTTGGAGTGCTCCTGGACAAGCTCACGGAGGGGATCAAGGTTTAAGGACTGGATGTAGACGTGCGCAAAGAGGAAGATGCTTTGATATGTGGTGTGTTCTCGTCTCACGTTCAGGCGACAGTGGTCATTGTTGGATGTGCTGGTTTCCACACCCATCGTCAGTGCTTGTCCTGGTCGGTGGCAAGAAGAACCGAATGACGTCACGCGATGGACGGACGCCCATTTTCCAATCTCTCCCGTCCTCCTCGACACCAACGTTCACACCATCTCGGTGCATGGATCCGTTCAACAAGCCCAAAGGTCCTTCACCACACTACTCGCTTTACCAGCGTGAGATATTCAAGCGTGGCGGCGAGGCGGGCATTCGTGCGCGTCCATTCTGTACTCGACACTGCGCGACCTCACATAAGCCGATAGTGCCGAGTTTCTCTGTTCGTCCTGAAGAGCTCCAAGAGTCGACGAAGAAGAAGCTCAATGACCGTGGATACTTCTACGCCAACTCCAACGCGGGATTGGGATGGACAGACAGGGCAAACAGGCATGTTCTCCCACCCTGGAAAGGCGTATATTTACCGACCATTCTGCGATAGGGAGGCGTTCTACAGATGGCGCATCCTCCCACGCACCTGCGTCGACACCAGTACCCGTGATTTAACAAGTAAGCTCTTATAGCGTTTTGGCTTGTTCACGGTGGCCTCGAGACTTTGTCACACCCATAGCGACCATTTTTGGGCACAAAATCCCTGTCCCCATCATGTTTGCGCCCATCGGTATCAACAAGCTGTATTCGCCTCTTGGCGAGCTCGTGCCAGCGCGTGTCGCAGGGGAACTCAGAATGCCCGTGAGCACAGACCACCAGCCCGCCAATGTTCGTACCTGAATTGGGGTGCTCTAGTATTGCCTGTCTACTGCGTCGTCACAGCTCATTGAAGAAGTAGCCCGCGTCAACGATGAAGCGGCATCGAACAAGAACGTAAGCAACATCGTGCATCAGTACAGCGGTATGTGAGCGTACCACGAAGGGATTCAACGTGTTCAGAAAACTTGTAGGTCCTAATGGCGGCAACGCGAAGAGTCCTCGTTTCTTCCAGCTTTGTATGCCGCACGACGATGAAGTAGTAAGTGCACTTTCATTGTCGGTAGTAGAAGTGATGTCAACAGGAAGCCCTTGCAGACGCTCTCCCTCCTCAATCGCGCGTGGAAATCCGGCTTCGACGTCCTGATGCTGACCACGGACACCTGGCAGCTTGGTTGGCGGCCCACCGATATCAACGTGGCAAACTACACGTCTGTCCTCTTCTTCCCTTGAAGCGACTCCACGTAGTAACCCGACGATTCTACAGATTCTACTATTCTGGAACTCCGGGCAACGAATTAGGCGAGTCTGACCCTGCCTTCATGGCCAAGAACGGCACCGACCTTGCGAACGACAAGGGCCGCTGGATCGACTCGAGCGTGTGGCATGGCAAGCCGCACACTTGGGAGAAGGCCCGCTGGCTCATCGGCGAGTGGAAGAAGGTTTCGAACGGCCGTCCGTTCGTCATCAAGGGCATCCAGACCGTCGCGGACGCGCGCCGTGCGCTGGAGATTGGGTGCGAGGGCATCATCGTCACGAACCACGCTGGCCGCCAGGTCGACGGCGCAGTGGGCAGCTTGGACATGCTGCCTGAGATTGTCGAAGCTGTTGGAGACGGTGGGTGTCGTGTTCGTCACTCGCCATCGCGGGATATGTGGCTGAATATAGCTGTTCGCCTCTGCAGAGATGACCATCATCTTCGACTCGGGTATTCGCACCGGCGCAGATGTCTTCAAGGCCATTGCCCTTGGAGCGCACGTCGTGATGATCGGCCGCCTGTTCGTGTGGGGCATGTCCCATGAGGGTGTGCACGGTTGCCGGCACGTCCTCAAGAGCCTTCTCGCCGACCTCGACATCCTCATGTCCGTCGCTGGATACCGTTCGATCACCGAGGACGTGTTCAAGAACAAAGAGGCGCTACGCTACTCTCCAAGCGGAGTGCCCCCGGGCCCGGGTGAGCATGCGAAGTTTTGATTGTCGTATATAGGCTAGGCTTCAGAAGGCGCAATGTGGTTCGGGTTCTAGTAAGGTGGTGTAGGACAGACGCAGAGCTTGAACTGCTCTGCAATAGAGCCGGAATGATATAATCACCACTCTAAATATCGGAATCACACAGCCCTGGAATTGCATGAGTTCCATGGTAATTATCAAAGTTATTACCTCCACGTTAGACGCACTAGTTAGGCTCCGGAGAGGGCGGGTCACGAGTTGCGGACATCCTCCGTTGGATCGGAATGCTCTCGCGCAATGGTGATGGGGAGTGCTAAGAGAGACCCGTTTCGGGATATCAGGTTGCGTAACGCCTGGCATGTGAAGCACAACTCACATCAAAGCCAGAACCATTCCCTACAATTACATCTACATCAAGGTGTTCCGGCATTGGTTGCATGGTGACTATGGGCGGCGCCGCTTCGGTGGGCAGTACGTTGGATTCCGTCACATCGACTGTGGTTGGAGTCGGCTGCTGCTCCTTCCTGCTCCCCTCTGATTCGCCTCCTACGGTCTCGTCTTCCTCACCCACCTCGGCACCCTCGTGCGATATAGATAGCCGGAAGTTCTCTCTGGGCTGAGCCCACTCCCAGCGCGAAAGTGACTGCCGCGCGAGCGGGATCGACTGGAGGCGCTCGCGGAGGAGCGTGCGCGAGTTGAGCGTACGGAGGATGCCGATCGTATATAGCTTGCCGGTGAGGATTGCGAAGAAGAGGTCGAGGTGGGAGCGCGCGATGATGGAGTCGCCGATCCCCTCCACGCCGCCTATGGAAAAGATGATGGCGGAGGTGAGCATGCAGATCATGGGGAGGATCGCGGTCTCCCAGGAGAGGACTATGATGGTCTCCACGGTGCGGTCGAGGTGGGAGAGCCCGGTCCTGGTCTTCCAGAGGGAGCGTGAGACTGTCGGAGAGGACTATGTGAGCGCATGGTACTGCATGGAAGGGGGAAGATGATGTTTACGGATGATCGTTAGCGAGAGGGAGATGCAGAACGAGCTGTAGACCCATAAAGGATATGCGAACGCGCTTGCGTGTAGAGGCTAAGGATGTGTAGTCATAAGAAGAGAGTCCCGCAGCGCAAGGACTTGATTTTGCTTACATCTGGATGGCTCTCGTCAAGGCTTGGTGAAAAGATGGTACCAATCTTCACGGTCTGCGGAAGCAAAAATGTGTGAGGAGAGCGAACGAGGTCCTGGTAGTGCACTCACGAGGATGATTGCCGCGACCAGCGAGATCAAAGCTAGAAGGGATAAGCAAACCAAGACCCATATATTCCCATTCGTAGCCTGAGAAACGGTGAGCTCGCAACCACTTTGTCTGCGAAAGTCTACACACCTTCCAACATCGTCTGATTAGGTAAATCTCGCAAAGCATACATATTAGCGCATTACACAAAGTCTCGGTCACATGCACGGGGCTGAACCACTAATAATTGATCAGAATATGCGTAACTTCCGGACAGCTTGGAGGACGTACCCATTGCATTCCTTCAATCGTCGCAACCCAAGCCTTGTAGCTCATGATCACAGTTTGCAATCTGAGTGGTCGAATGTGTGAGCTCGTGTATGCGCGTGTAGGGAGGTACGACGCACATCGAAAGCAAAAACAGCAGGAAAACATATCCGCGCAGGGCGATAGGATCATCTCGACACCTCTCGTAGAACTTCATGGTCTGCGTGGAATAGATTGACGAGCTTCCATTAGGTCGTTGCGACGACCCCACTTTGCTTGCGGGTTGCATACCTGCGTGATGATAACTCCTGCTCGACACATCAATGAGTGAGCAAAAATATCCGCCGTGAAGATCACAGGAGGATGTACCTTGGAACAAGTACTGCATGAATGCCTGTACCAATATGGGGCCAGCGATGGCAGAGTCCGGGAGTCCGTTGGCATTCGTGGTTGGGCTGGCGTAGACAACGCCTGTGGACGCGTACGGAGCCATCTCTGGCACCTTCAAGGATGGGTGTGCGGCGAGCGAGGAAAGCGAACCGTTTTGGTAGTTGGAAGACAAGTTTCAAGAAACCTTGGCCGGCGCGACGCAAGCCTAGGAGACCTCCATGACGGCTAGCTGTCGCACAGCACTCAGCGATGGAGCGCGGCGGTCAAAAGAGGAGGCAATATGTGGACAAACACGATCGAGAGGAGTCGTGACAGTCGCGTGGCGGGCTAGAACGGGCGTTGACGGTGGCGAGAATCCAGCTCATTTGTATTACATAGGGGAAAGCGGTTGCAAGACGGAACGATAACTGTGCGATTACGTTAATGGGGGTCACAAATGTTAGGAGCGAAAGCTTTGCAGTGTGGGGGCACAGGTTCAAACATGGGGCTATAGTTCGGCATCTTCCGCAGACCGGGCCTCGACCATTTTATTTTTGAGGATCTCCCAGCCACGAGGATGGACCTGCTCACAGTGTTCGATGAGAACTGCCTGCGGGGCATTAATGAACGGCGTCGGAGCCTCTTTCGTATGTCCACCATCGAAACGAGATCTGCGCGAAGTAATAAAAGGTCTGGAACCGACTCGACTGCGAAATAGAACAATCCACACTGACCTGCACATGCAGCACCATTTCTTCGTGTCGTCGTCTTCATCCTCATCAAAGTTGATATCTAGACAGTCTTCCTCTATGGTGGTCTGCGGCTCTTGCTGTGCATCCTCCATTGTGACATCCTGGGCAGGAACGGGAACCGCCGCAGGCGATTGCTGAGATTGAGTAGGTTGAGGGACGACGGGTACTTGTTCTGCAGCAGCTGCGGCACGTGGTGCTGGGGGAGCTGCTCCAACTGCGAAGTGTTGTGCGCCATTGGCTGACAGGGTTTCTGTGCAAGAAATGCCAGCTTGGGCTGGCGAGATGTACCCACCCGTACCATTCGGGATCCCAGATGTAATTGATGGGGGCGCATTTATCGGCCCTGAGGGCCAGGCCGAGGGTGCAGCAACCAGCGACGCATGGTGATCGAGCTTCCTCTTCTTCCTCACGCCATCTTCTGAGTAATCATCGCCAGTTAAATCGATCACTGCCCCTGCCAGAGAGCTGCTGGAGGAGCGATGAGGAACCGGCGGATGCATGTGAGCTCCTTCTCTGGACGACGGCGGTCGTGATGGAGGCGCTGACTGAGGGAAGATAGGCAGTTGACCAGCCGCCGTGGGCGGTCGACTTGTTACAGGCGTAGGTGGATTGCTACCCGCCAGGGTTAATCCGGAGAAGTCGTTGATAGGGGACGCGGATATAGGGCTTTGGGTGAAGCCTGGCTGTCCAGTGACGAGCTGAGCCGGAGCAGACGGTCGGCGATGTTGTGAAACAAGAGGCAAGTGAGCTGTGATATTGACTGTCGCATTCGTAGGAACAGAACCGCGATGTTGGGGAAGCAGCGGGGGCAGGGGCGGTCGGACACCAGGGTGTATGTGCTGTGCTATGTTGGTTCATATTTACCATCATAGCAGGCCCGTATATCGTGCTTACCTTCGTCGTTACATTTTGGTAATGCATCATGTTGGCCGGAGCTGACACGGGGAGGTCAGTCATCAAAAATTGAAGATATTGAAAGCAAGAAAGCGCACCGTGTGCGGGAAGCGTAGAAGGATGGATGATTGCCTGTGAAGGGACTCTCTGTGGCGGCTGGGGTATCGCAACACCTCCAGACGGCATTCTTTCTCGTGGTGACATCATTATAGCATTGGGCACAAAGCGGGCAAGCTCTTGCCGTAGGACGACAATTTCGTTCAATCTGAAACAGAGCACGCCTCATGACAAATTCCCCGAAGCAAGAAGTACGAAGGCGTACGCTGAGTGTAATCTGCCCGAAAGTTCGTCGCGCTCTGTCGTAAGCCGTCGCACGCTATCATGTAAGTCTATGACGGCGCGCTTCTGCTGATCAGTGGGGTCTTGCAATAACTTCATGCGCTGATCCTGCTGCTGGATGTTTGCCGCAAGGGAGCGGTTGTCGGCATATAGCTTGGCATTATCAGCCCGGAGAAGGTTGCAAAGATTCTGCAGCTCGACATGTTGGCGTTGCAAGGCAGCGAGTCCTTTCTTCGTCTGTTGGAAATCTGCGAGGAGGGTAGGGGAGTAGCCGAGCTCTTCGAGGCAGGCATTCTGTGTATCAGCGAGGAGCGCAACGAATTCTGGGTCGGCTCCCTGGGCGTCCTTGAGGGGCTGTCTCGAACTAGACGGTCTGGCGAAGAATGCGGTGGAGGATGAGCGGATTGTACGCGATAAAACACGAGAAGACGTACTCTTCTGGCGCGACATGTCCTGTCGGTACCGAGCCTTCGGCGTTGATGGACGTGGACATGGAAACTTCGTGGGGGAAAGCGAGGAAGAGCTCGGTTAAGGGGGTGTATGAGAGGGGAACAGGGTGGTATGCCCCAAACGTGTCCGTTGTCGTACGCGTCGAGGTGCGCGTCGTGGACGACGGGGCAGCCTCGTGACTCGCAACTCTCGGGTCAAACGCGATCAGGGACCCCAGATACCTCATCGCATCGGCAGTGTGTCTGAATCTGGTAAGCGACCTGCTAAATTTGGGGCCGCTACGGTCGGAGGATCAACTGCGATTTGTGCGATTTGCGGGTGCTTGTTCGGCGTCGAGGACCGACTCCTAGTCGAAGCTTCGTGACCCTGCAGCGCAGTACTGCTTCCTTCAGCGTTTAGTAAGTTACTGAGAAACCTGATACACGCCGATATGTCAGATGATAAACGAGAGATGACGCGCTCGTTCAGCACTGTTCTTACTACCAGTGACTGCGTTGTTACTATTAGTACACCCCGACGCTGCTAGTACTTAGAGTATACGAGCTATACAAGGCATTCTGGGAACTAGTGAACAGCAGGCAAGGACGGACGCCGCGGTCAAAAGCCCGCCCGAATATATCGTAAAGAGTGGATGTGGTCTGCGAGTCCGTGATGATAAATGGGTGGATGGTGCGGTGTGCGGTGTCCGAAGCTTAAAATGACAGTCCGAGATGGCGAGACCAAAACAAGATTCCGCGAGTCCCGTGGTGTATCCAGATGTTCCTTCCCACCGGCCATAGACCGGTGTTCTCACCCCGTCTCTGCCCCGAAGGAAGACACGAAGGCGATGGTTCCCAAAGCGTGCAAACATGAACTGATGGCCGTAACGTACGCGCGAGGCTCTATGACATGAGAACCAACGGCGGGAAACCGGTGCTATGAAGGCAGAGGTAGAGGCGGAGGCGGGGAACGCGGAGGAGGAGAGTGGGAAGGGACGGGCTGTGTTGGGCGGCCCCAGTCGATGGAGCTGTCTGTATTTACCACCGAGTCGTACTCTGGCGCGTGCTGGTACGGCGGGGGCGGCGGTCGCCAACGATATGGCTCCAGAGCACGGCTGATGCGCGCCATCCGATCGCGCTCCATCTCCTCCATCTCACGCTCCAAACGGTGTCGATTGAGAAGCGCATCTATCCGGTCTCGCGCGGGCGTGCGCTTGTACGAGTACAGACACCGGGCCAGTGCCAGGACGATGAACAGCCCCGCTGCGCCGGCTAGGACCTCGAACACGATCGCGACCACTGGCTGGCTGTGCGCAGAGGACCGTGTAGATGACGGTATTGGCGTATGCGGCGTAAAGGGGTGGGCATGGCTGCCAGTGGTGTGAGGGTAAGGCCATGTTTGGTAGGGATCTCGAGTTGGGGTGTGAGGGATGACAAGCGAGTGAGAGGATGTCTTGTGGTGTTTGGAGGAGGTTTCAGACGTTCCGTCCACATCGTTGGGACTGACAGGGATGAGAGGATGGGAGGAGTGTGTTGGCAACACATCCACATGAGAGGACACAGAGGCTCTTGACTCTGAATGGGCGGGAAGGGTCGAAATGTGAGTCGAAGGCGGCGTCGATGACAGGGCGGAGGACGTGTCATGTTCTGCAGGAACAGCGCACACAAGTCTATGCAATGCACGCAAGGTTTCAGCACAGACCCAGCAGCTTCTCGGGGACAAGTCCCCGGGCGGTCGACAATTGTGCTATCGCACAGCGGGAACAAGGGAAGCGGAATGGACTCACTGGATCCATACAACGAGAGCAAGAATGCAATCAATCCTCCAACTTGAACGCATATGCCAATAAGCACGGCGTCCGCACGCACGGGTAGCAAAGCGGCCGGCGGAAAATCTGGCTTGAAGGATTCGCGCGGGGACGAGGGTCTGGGGAAGAGTCCCGGCGCAAGGAGGGAAGGAAGAGAAAGAGATAGTCAAGCGAGAGCGGGGTGAAGATTGAATTCGGGACGGATCCCTGGAGCAATACTCATGGCAGGAAGAAGGAGGGGTGAGCGGAAGATGGCGTCTCCAGACGATGCAAAGTCCGTCTCCCTCCCACCATCTCTGATCCAAAATAAGTACACGTCGGCAAGGACTCCTCCCGCCTCCAGAATCCCCCAGCTGCGGTGGCTGTGTCTCCTCAACGCGCCGCGACTCGCCGCTTTCCCTAATTACAATACCCCTCTCAGGCTAGCACCTCTCCTCCATGGCGGTATAGTCTGGCACGATTTGGCCTTCCTGACTGACTGCAGGCATACGCTCCCCACCGGACGCCGGAGATCATTCCCCAACGGCATGGCGTTTTCCCGTTCCTGTCCGATAGCAGTTGTTTATCCGCCTCGATTTGATGGTGCGGGACTGCGGCGGCTTTCGAGTCTTTATAAGTATCACTTGGGCAGCTGTTTCCCAGCTGGCGGTTCCAGGCTAGCGCTCCTACGTCCGTTAACCCTGCGCAATTACTGTGTGTGCACTCGATTCTCCCACAAGCACGACTCTCCGAGACTCCGATCCCAAGCACAACATCTGGTATGAGACCGCGGTGTTATCATGCCACTTGGTCGTGCTTCCTAGCCCTAAATAGGCTTCTTCTATGTCTCACGTTGACTACGGCACTTATAATTATTGACAGTCTTCAGGACGTAGTCTAACGCTAATGACAATTTAAAGCCCTCAGCTCGTGGAATCTCTGCCGTTGGTGCCTTCAAATGCTATCTGGGACTATCCCGTCCGTTGACATAGAAAGTTCTTCCAATGCGTGGAGTCTTCATGAGGTTCGAGGTCTTGGTGCGTGACTAGGACACATGCCTCGGAGAAGTGAAAATGGGGGGCGATAGGTTGACTTATGCTTGATCAAAGATCACCCATATTAAACATCGCCCAACCAGGATGGTTCGATATTAGTTATAATTGGTGGTCACACACCTGCTATCGTCCAAGTGACAGGGACCTGGCGGGGGCCGATGGGTGGTTCAAATGGCTTACTTACTTATGCCCTATGGAGGGACGGAACGCGCCTACTGCCAACGGTGGTCAGCTGTCGCTCCGATTGAAATCGGAGAGATACAATGACATTCCTTCCGGCAGTATTCGCCGTGTTCCGCAAAGAGTTCAGAGAAAAGAAGAGGCTCTCGCTGTCACAGATTGCAACGTCAGCGGTCGCTAGAAGGGACTAGAGGATAATGAGTATACGAGTAACCTAATCGAGTCAGCCATAAACTACACGTATTCATCCTCTCATGCGCAATCATAGGCTTCAATCGGGCGGCGTATCCTACAGTCATGACAGTGCCACCATTATTCTTTCAACGCCTCACGTCTTAACTGTCTCGCAGAGTACTGTTATAATTATGAGGAGACCAAGACAGCCTGCAGGAGGAGTAGATGCATACCTCTCCGATTCAACGCCTTTCCAAGGCCTTGACTTTTGTGAGCCGCCACATGACGGCTGCAGGTAAGTTGCATGTGTCTCATATTCCGTCATCCGGCCGTTCGACTCGGCGATGGAGAGCAGCGGGGGTGGTATATCTGAGCTGCGCGTCTGAAGAGAACCATGACGTCACGTTCTGGTGCCCGACACGGTCTTGTTCTAAATCCTTAAGACGAGTGAGATCTGTTGGGTCACGTATGCTTCGAGACTCTCGCGGTGACAACGTTTTTGCAAGAGGTACTTAGTAGTTGCGCCCCTTCATGTGCGCGGTGGTCAAAGTGCTGTCAGTGACCCACAATGGCGCTTCGCCTGAATCTTGTAAGACGTGAGTACTTGTACAACCACCTGAGTGCGGGTGTCAGGGAGTCTGCTTGAAACAAACATAATGTAGGCCGGCTGTGGTTTCATGCTGACCACGTGGCGTGCACAGACGCCAGACACTGCTGCGGCGCCTTCCGGAAGCCTGCACGACGATTGCGACATGGTGATGGCCAGAGGCAATCTTACAGCTATGCACGTGTAGCCAGCGAGTAATGTTGTCGGGATGGGCTCATGGAGTAATATAGAGCCCCGTCAATCGACTGAGATGCAGAGGTTGTAATACCTATTGGGCTACACATTGCAATGGCATCAATGTTGTTTCAGTGCGATTGCCAGAACGCAAAAGTGAACCAGAAGTGACAAACGTTGGCGGCGGCGTGCGAGCGGCTCGATGGCGGTCCGTTTCGGCTGTCTCGCGTGATTACGTGACTGGAACCGGGAGGACTAGGGACCTGGAGTGCCGAGATCCCAAAGAGGGCAACAATTTCAGCTGAGCATCTACCCTGCTCTTACCATACCCTGGCCATACCTCCGTAACCTCGGCTTCTACTTATACCAAGCCATAATCCCATCTCTCTTCTCCCACCGCCCTTTCCGCTTCCCGCTTCCCGCTTGCCCCTCCAAATCGCCCAACCTCTGGATCTCGAGCGCTATCCTGCTCGAATCCCTCCCTGTGTCCTCCCCATTCTCTCCTCTAACAAACGAGATGTCGTGCCATAATCATCGAGGCATCGAGCACTCGCTCGCGGATCTCGAGTTGCTCGACATGCTCACTGCACCGGTGGTCCCGAGTCCGGACGAACTTAGCAAGAAGAGGGCCTACAAGCGCAGAGACTCCGACCTAGACCCTTTGCTTCTCGCCGCCGCCGCCTCGTACGGTCATGTCACCCGGAATCACTACGCCCACGATTTCTTCCCTGCGGTTGGAGACCCCCGCGCAGAGGGCGCGTACGACTGGACGAAATGGCAGCCTGGCAGTCTCTCAGCGCGCCCGGAACGCAAGGTCCGTCTCAAGTACGAGAGCAGGCAGGCACCCCGCTCTCATAGGTTGAAGCAAGTGGGATTAGAAGGGAAGGAAAATGACTCGGTGAGGACTGCTTCCGTCCCCTTGCGCGGGGCGGCCAACCTGCCATCACCCGCCTCAAAACCCGCTGCCTCCGAGTCCTCAGCTTCACAAGTCGCGAACACAAAGCTTCCCCGCAGTCCCCAGCTGGAGGTGAAGTGTATGGCTCGTACGCGCGTTCCCACCCCACATGGACCTGTCTTCCTCCATCTATATCACAACAATCGAGACAACAAGGAGCACCTCGCGATCGTCGTAGACCCCGCGCAACTGGACGAAGATGCGACACCGCTCGCGCCTTCCATCCGTAGCCTGACACTAGATGCCGTCTGGTCGGATTCCGAGACCGAGATGGAACGCATCACCCGCGGAGCGTACGTCGGACGTCTTTCCAAGGATTCCCAGAGGCCATCCCGACCACCAGCAGAGTGCATGGACACATCGGCCTTACACGTTATACCCCCACCGCTCATCCGGATCCACTCGGAGTGTTTCACCGGCGAAACCATTGGCAGCATGCGCTGCGACTGTGGGGAACAGCTCGACGAGGCCATCCGCCAAATCGCGCTCCCCGTCACTGTTGCCGACCCATCCGATCGCGCGCGCACCGTTACCATCCCGGGGCGCGGTGCCGTCATCTACATGCGACAGGAAGGCCGCGGCATCGGCCTTCTCTCCAAAATACGCGCATACAATCTCCAGGACCTTGGGCATGACACCGTCACCGCAAACCTCATGCTCGGCCATGGAGCTGATGAGCGTGGGTACGAGATTGCTAGTGCCATCCTGCGCGACCTCGGTCTGGGTGCGGACGGGCTAGAGGGCATCCGGTTGCTGACGAACAACCCCGACAAGATGCACGCCCTGGAGATGGAGGGCATCCGGATTGTCGAGCGGATGCCGATGGTGCCGCGGTCGTGGCAGCGCCAGCAGAAACACAAGCCCGGGCATGCGTTCGCTAACGGGCATGGTCAGGAAGAAGAGAAGGCGATGGGTGCGACGATGATTGGCGGTGGAGAGGTGTGGGGGGAGGATCTGGACAAGTATTTGCGAACGAAGGTCTTGCGCATGGGGCACATGCTCCCTCTACTCTCGGACGCCTCCGATTAGCCTTGTGTGGATGTATCTTAGCTGAATATGAAGTATGTTAGAATACGGGAGTAGAGGTTTCTGATTGTTGCAATACCACAGTGTCCATCTCTATGGTCGAGCAAGCCAAGTGAATGGTGGTGCGTGTTGTGGGATGGAGTGCGGCATGTCCTCGGAGTCACCCTAGCTTGGCGCTTCCGGGGTTCCTTGCCTGCCCACACGAATCTGCGGAAACATACTACTCTTCCTCCACCACATCCCTCCACGATGTCTATGTTTGACCCCCTCTCTGTCCCGAACTTTCCACAAGACGAGCCACCATGGCCAACAACGCCCCATAGTCCCAATGATCCCATACCCAATCTTCAGCGAGCCTCACCACATCACCAAGAGTCACGCGGCCCTCCCGCAGGCTTGTACGGGAGAGAGCCACAAATCTACGGCCAGCCTGAACCAGGTCTTATCTCTCCTCGCGTCAATACGTCTTCCAATGGACAGCCATTCGAGAGGAAGGAGCCCTATCTCCGAGTACGAATTACGTCTCTCGACCGCAACAGGCGGGACGTCCTCATCAAGTTCGACGCACAGGTGCGCAATCTGGCTCCCGTGTCCTCGAAATCCTTTTTCACGGGTTCTCCGTGAATATCCGAGCACCCACATCTAACCGACGTCACCATTGTATGCGGTAGACAAACCTCTCGAATTTCACGGGTACGACCTACCGCAATGTCTCGCGCTCCTATCTCGAGTTCCAGCAGTTCTACGAGTCCGTTATCCAGAACAACCCGCAGACAATCGTGCCCGCGCTCCCTCTCGCACGCACGTCCGCGCCGACGGACGAGGAGGACGACCGGCTTGTCAAGATCATGCTTCAGCGTTGGCTCACGCGCGTCTGCGAGGACCCGATCCTCATACATGAGGAGGAGCTCCGCTCGTTCATCGAGAGCGACTTCGGGTATCAGCCGACACCAAGCACGCGCAAGAAGGTGTCGAGCGGGTTCAGCCTCATCCGCCGCGGCGTGCCGGACGAGGACGAGGAGCTCCAGCGCGCGCGCTTCGAACTCACGAAGATGGAAGGCCAGTTCTTCGACGCGGCCAAAGCTATCGATAAGCTGGCGAGGGCCCGGAAATGTACGTGCATTTGGACACAAGGGCCGGCGATGGAGAAGACGGGCTGATAGTCGTGTGCTCTAGCCATTGCTGGCGTTAAAGCGGAGATGGGCAACAAGCTACTCAACGTCTCGACGACCGAGGCGCATCCGCCGCTCGGGAATGCCATGGTGAAGATTGCGCGTGTGTATCACAGTCTTGCGGATTTGGACCAGGCGCAAGGTATCAGCGAATGTGTCATTGTGGGGGACTCGTTGGGGTACCAAGGGCTGAACGCGCGTTCGGCTAAGGAGACCTTGCAGCAGAGGACGGGCGTTCTAGAAGAATACCAAGCGGCTGTGAAGGCCACGATATCCAAGCGGCGAAACATGGAACGATTGAAGGCGAGCAACAATATCAGCCCTCAACGGGTCGATGAGGCGCTTGAAGAGATGGAGGAGGTATGTACAGGTGGGAGTCGCGTTGAATGTGCATGTTTAACCCTTTACATGTACCTCAGGCGAACAAGTACGAGCAGATCCTCGCTCGCCGTGCCGAGGGTATATCTCAGAACCTGCACCGTGCGCTGGATAGACACAGACGGTTGGTTGCTGAAGATGTTACGGCGGCGCTAGTGGAACACGTCCGGTCAACTATCATGTACGAGCGACAACACTTACGGGAACTCGAAGCGCTCCGGACGGACGTGGCCAACGCCGATAAGAAGCACACGCCACAGAAACCTGTCAGTGCACCTCGGCCGAGCTACATCCCTCCGTTGGAGGACTTTGCCAAACCGGCAATCCCGCGCCCAGCGTCCGGACCTCCATCGAACTCTCCACGCCCTGTCTCGCGCAATGTTCCTCCGCCACTGAGCGCCACGGCATCCATGCACAATCCCCCTCTGGGTGGCCCTTCCATCACCGTCAACGCGTCTTTGAATGGATCGTCACAAGGCGCTCTTTCACCGAACAACGTATCGTCGCCGGTACGCGGCCCGCTCTCACCACAGACGCCTGGGGCCGGTCCTTCCTCCTCTCCTGCACCCTCACACATGTCCTTCGCTTCTCCCTTATCGAATGGACCACCTCTAGGCGGACGCTTTGTCGATGGCACCAAGTCGATGTTTGTCAAGCCGCCTAACTCTCCCCTCGCTGCATCCGCGAGCTCACCCACCAAGCCCATGTCCGCGGGTCTGCCCCCAGGGTCAGCATCCTCAGCCACCCACTCTGGTCTCCCGACACCCGTCTCGCCTCTCCACGGATCCGTGTCAGGACCACCTTCGGCCGTATCTCCGACCACCCATCCCCTGGGCGACCCGCTATCGGCGTCGACGTTTGTGACGTCCAGTCATTCGTCAACGAATGGACGCCCGAACTCGGTGTCGGTGGCCAACGACGGGTTGGACCCGTTGGGGATGGCCAGGCCAGCCTACATGTCGGCCTCGATGCGTGTGCAACCCACGCGTCCGCGGTTGGACGCGAAAGAAGCTGCTAATAAACTCGCCAACATGTTCTAGGGTGTATATCCCGTCGCCGCGCGGCGTAGATGTGCCGCTCCGTTGCGCTATTATGTGGATGTATTTGCAGTCTCAAGCCGGTTTGGGTTCGATACCTAATGACAGTGATTTCATCCGCTACAGTCCGTATACGTTTGTGGTGTTACATAGTAAGTTATTAGGGTTGGACTACAAACCGGGGCCTCGTCTCTGCTCGGCGCGTCGCATTCACGAGGTGGAATCGTTCCTGGCGGCCATAGACAAAGTGCCACTTCTCTGTCGTTGCATTCCAGAAGGCGTTCTCTTCGAGTCGGAAGCGGAGTGTCTCGTTGCGCTCTTCTACGAAGTGATAGGCGTAAAGCTCGATGCTATAATGCGTATTGTGGAGGATAGGTAGTTCCCCGAGGACCGGGACGAATGTAGGTAGGTTTGTGAAACCTACACACGTTGATCAGCAAATGGAAAGGAAAATCATATCGGCACACACCCTACCCAGAACGGCCCCAGGCGCATGGCCCCAGTCTCCTATAGGGTGTGAATAGATCTGGCCCTGGATTCCCTCTGCTGTCATCTGGTCCAGGCATTCCTTGAGGACCTGATTTCCCGTCTTCCCTGCCTGCATCTTCTCGAGCACAATGTTCTGCATCCGGTTCGCCTTCTGCATGCCCACCTTGAGCCCGGGAAGTGCGTCCGTCTCGCTCTCGGATGCGCGGAGGACATACGCCATGTGCTGTACGTCCGTGTTCAGACCCATAGCGGTGATGCCCATGTCAACATGGAGGAGATCGCCCTCCTGGATAACGTCTTTCGTACCCGCCCAGCCGGGGAAGGATTCGGGCGTGATCACAGAGACACGGGGGTGGTTCCAGGTGGTCACGTTCAGAAGGAGCATCTTCTCGCGGAACCACCACTCGACGTCCTGGCATCAATTGAGAAGTTAGCTTGCGACCTACCATGACTGGTGTCGGAAGATGTGTTACCTCAGTGGTCGTGACTCCCGGGGCGATTACCTTCTCGCTGAAGCCTTCCTCGATGTTGTCTCTTGCAGGTCCCGGTAGTATTGCAGCTGGCCAGGCACCCTTGCTGCGATATACTCCACGGCAAGCATCGGCTCGTTCACCTCGCGCAGATCCAACCACCGCTCCCCAAGCTCTTCCGCGAGGGCTTCGTATTCACCGACGTGGAGGCCGCCGCCGAACGCGATCTCCTTGTCCGTATTCAGTGCAATCCGGCGGGCCTTATAGGTCTTGAAGATGCTGGTGAGCTCCGCCCACACGTCCCCCGTGTTGTCGACCCATCGCATAGGATTTGGCTGTCCGGCGAGGGAGGACGTGTTCGTGTGGAAAAGGAGGACGGTCCGGCGATGTGGTGCAAACTCGGTTGCGCCCTTGACGGACCACCAGAGCGTGTCCTCCGCATATTCGCGTTGGCTGATCTACAAGAAGTGATAGTCAGCACGGTAATAATGTGAACCAGAATGTATAAAGAGGCTCACCAGCCATGCGTCGACGCTATATTTGTTCAGGAGTGCAGGGATGTTCTCTAGACGCTCATCGCGCCAGTTGTCCATAATCGCGGCTTGGTCGCGGAGTGAGGGCAGCGCTACATAGCGCGCTGGAGCAGACGGATGAAGCTGAGCATATACAACTCCAAGGAATACCGTTACAATGTGGAGAAGTGGGAAGACCTGGAACATGGCCGTTCAACGGGAAGTGATATGCCTGGGAGCGGACTCCGCTAAAGGAGGAGGCATCATCGCCGGAGCTTGGAAGGTTAGAGCAAGCGCTCGAGACACTCTGCTAAGTACATCCTGGTACATACCTGAAGAGGCACATACATGATTTAACCTCGACTACTCACTAACAGACTGACGATACGCCTGACGCACAACAGGAATTGCGTTGGATTTAACCATGATATATGCGCAAATTCCATGATACATTGACGTGTTCACTGCTTCGCCGTCCGTGTCTACAACGAACTTTTCAAGATTTCCACGATCTTGTCGCCCAACTCCTTCGTCGAGACGCTTCCACCCAGGTCGGCAGTCCTGAGCTCAAACCCTCCGGTTGTCTTGGCGTCGAGGGCCTTGCGTACTGCACCCTCAATCGCTTGTGCATACTTCTCGAGACCAAGGGAGTAGCGGAGGAGCATTGCAGCACTGAGGATAGTGCCGACGGGGTTGGCGATGCCTTTACCCGCAATGTCCGGGGCTGAGCCGTGGATGGGTTCGTAGAGACCTGCCGTCGGCTTGAAGTCGGGCGAAGTGGCATCCGCGACGGAGGGGGCCCCGGCGAGAGAAGCAGATGGGAGAAGGCCGAGGGATCCAGGGATGACGCTAGACTCATCCGAAAGACTAAAAGTAGTAGCACATCGGTCAGCAAGAGAAGAGAAGCCAGTGATATTGAGGAGGACTCACATATCGCCGAAGAGGTTCTCAGTCAAGATGACGCCGTTGAGCTTTTTCGGGCTCGCGACGATAAACATGGAGGCCGAGTCGACGAAGTGGTGGTCGAGCGCGAGCTGCGGGTATTCGGCTTGTAGAGTCTCTGTTACGACCTTCCGCCAAAGGCGAGAGCTCGCAAGCACATTTGCTTTGTCGATGGAGTGAATGGGGAGGGGTGGGTTCGCCTGAAGGGCTATTTGTGCCGCAACGCGTGTGAGACGCTGCACCTCCGGGACGCTGTATATCATCGTATCCCAGGCCGTGTCTGCGTCTGCTCCCGCACCAAGCTCCTGCCGTGTACCGAAATAAACGCCGCCGATGAGTTCGCGCACGACGATGATGTTCACGCCCTCGGCGACGGACAACTTCAAAGGAGAGTTGGCGAGTAGAGAGTCGGATGCGAAGTTGGCGGGGCGGATGTTGGCATAAAGTCCAAGGGCCTTGCGAAGTGCGAGGAGACCTTGTTCGGGGCGGATTTTGCTGTTGACTCCCCACTTTGGGCCGCCGATCGAGCCTGCGACAAGCGGAATGAGTGGGTGGAAGGCTACAAGTGCACCACATCACACACACCCATGAGGATTGCATCTGCCTCTTGGCACGCCTTGAGGGTCGATGCAGGCAAAGGCTCGCCAGTTGAGTCGATCGCGCAACCTCCGAAATCGTGTGATTCGAGCTTGATCTCCACATCTTGCGACGCGGCTGATATAACCTCGAGGACGCGAACCGCTTCACCGACGACCTCGGGACCTTCGTAAATTCGGTAGGTTTTAGTGGATAACGCGACGAGGACGCGGCGCACCGATTCCGTCTCCGGGGAGAACTACGACGCGGAAGCTGGTCGCAGGAAGTTGTGTTGAGTGATCCAGAAAGACCACGAGCGATCCCGGGCTCTTGACTTACGACTTTTTTGGCATTTTTCAGAGACGGCTGAGGATTTGGTAGGATGAGTAGCTCGAAGTGCGCTGGTTGTGTATGAATGACTCGAGGATGAAGTCTGTCGCCCAGACTGTGCGCAGGTCCGACGGCCGTCCGGCATTCACGCGCGCCCCGGATTCATTGAAAATGACGCGCCTCTGAATCATGGGCGCCTGCGATGATCAGCCAATCTAGATCCAGTATATGCAGCACCTTCTACCACGTGATTCAAGATTTTCCTTCCTCTCTCTCGTCTGACCTCAATGGCGTCTCCAGCTTTGTCGGCGGCCCCTAGCGGCCGAAAGCCTGCTTGTAAACACCTGGTGCTCGATGCTGGTCCCCTCTTGTCGCTGTCGCCATTGCGTGGGCTTTCAGAGACATACTACACAGTTCCGCAGGTCCTGGATGAATTGAAGGACAAGAATGCCCGCGAACACTTCGAACACCTTGGATTGTCAGCAGGGGTCAGCATCGCGGTCAAGGCTCCGACGACAACTTCGGTTGCACATGGTGTGTATACTTTTAACCCACCAATTTGAGATATTCAACATCGATCGTAGTCATCCAGTGGGCCAAGAAGACCGGAGATTATTCTGTCCTCTCCCATGCCGATCTCTGTGTGCTCGCGTTGACGTACGAGCTCGACCAAGAGGAGAAGGATCTAGCCGATAAAGTAACACAGGGGGGAGGTGCTGGCGAGCAGAAGCCGGCGGGCCCTGCCGAACCCGAGTCGACTGAGGTGAAGGTGGAAGAGGGGGCCGCGGCTGAGGAAGCAGATGCGGCGGTCCTGGATACGGAGGAGCCCTTGACGTCCGACGCTGAAGAGCCTCCACAATCTGCGACCGAGGATGAGGATGAGGACGACCATTCGCCCGAAGACTCTGAGCCGCTCGATGTAAAGCTACAGCCCATACGAGATGAAAATATACCAGAGCAGCCCTCTACCTCTTCCCCTATCCCCGAACCATCACATCCTCCGCCTACAGAACCCACGCCGCTAGAACAGACACCATCCGTCGAGGAAGCGGAAGCCGTATACGATGATCCCTCTGACGACGACGATGGCGAGGGTGAATGGATCACTCCCTCCAACGTTGCACTACACAAATCTCGCGCACTCGATCTCCTGCCATCCGAAGGTCCCGGACTGAAAGGAAAGCGAAAGCAGGACACGGTTCTTGTTGGCTGTATGACCGCCGATTTCGCGATGCAAAACGTGCTGCTGCAGATGGGCGTTAGCCTCGTCGGCGTGGAGGGCAAACGGATAGAGCGCGTGAAAAGCTGGGTCCTCAGATGTCACGCCTGCTTCAAGTGCGCCGTCTCGCTGCTTGCGCATGTCCCGGGCCCATGCTCACCATCTCCCCTCACAGAATCTGCAAGGATGCATCACGCAAGTTCTGTCCTTCGTGCGGAAATCCCACCCTCCTACGAGCATCCGTTACCATATCCTCGCCCAATGCGGGTCCCAATACCCCAGTGATGCAGGTGCATCTCAAAAAGAATTTCCAGTTCAAGACGCGTGGCACGATCTACTCGATCCCGGCGCCCAAGCCTGGGTCCGCGAAGACGGGCCCCGGGGAAGGGTTGATCTTACGCGAGGACCAGGCGGCATGGCAGCGTGCGAAGAAGCAGGCGGACGGGAAACGGGAGAGGGAGGAGAAGCGGATGCTGAATAGCGCGAGCAGGAGCGCGGAGATGGGGAAGGGCGGGACGGTCATGGGGAGCTGGATGGACCCCGATTGGGTGCCGGAGATCGTGAGTGTCGGCGCAGGCGGGAAGGGGAGGAGTATGAAGACGAGGGGCTTTGATGGGGATATGCCGACGATTGGGTATGGGCGGAAGAATCCGAATGAAAGGAAGAGGAAGAAGTGATGCACGGAGAGGAGATCGACGTACTCCGCATGAGTTTGAGCAGTATGCACTTGTGTACCCCGAGAGATATCTTGAGGAGAAATCCAGAGAATGGTTGTAATACATTGTTGTTGTACAACGTGCTTTCATATCTGTTACGTTCCCAAGCTGCGGTTCATGAACCTCCTCTTCTGGAACGACATCCACCACTTGCTAGGCTTTCCTGTGCCATCTGCATACAGTTTCTCCACGAGTCGCAGTGCAAGTTCTTGCCGCGCCTGGGTGAGGTAGCCACGGAGGTACTCTGTGACAAAGAGGTGATATTACGGGATGATTAACAGAGGGACGAAACACAATTACACTCACCAGCATCTGAGCGACTGCCTGGCGGCGCGTAGTGCGCGTTGAGGGCGAAATTGGCATCTCCAGGGATAGGAAAATTGTCCACGGAGAGTGTGTTCAGCATCTTGGTTGCCTCAATTTGGTTGGGTACAGTCTTTGAAGTGCCGATCTTGGCTAGACAGTCGGAGACATAGAGGATGAGGATAATGAGGAGACGATCCGCGGGGCCCTTGATCTCGAAGTTACGGAAGAGGGAGTTGGCTCGGAATAGATCGAGAGTCTCGTCGATGATGTCTGCTTCTGAAGGATCCGCTATAGAAAGAGGTGATCATTCAACATGCCGGCGAAAGTTGAGGTCGGTCGACAACATACCAATGGGAGACGGTCCACGGTACTTGGATTTGATTGGGAGAATGGAGAGATTCCCGACCTGGCGAACGTCAGGGACCTCGTTCAGCGACGAGTGGTATGCCTGAGTCCATCGTAAGTGCTGTATGTGCATCGTGCGAGTAATGAGATGCTCACGGGCATGGCGAAGGTGTTGTAAGTACTGTGAGGGCGCGACGGACTGACTGCACAGCGAGGCCGTCGGGCGCCTGTCTGACGCCCGATGACCATAAAGAGCGAGCGGGTGGCCGGATCGAGATGCCGGGCAGGAACGATGTCATAGCGGGCCGCCAAGTTGAAGTGCGCCCCAACTCTGCTCTGTTCGTTCGACTGCTGCTAGTTTCGTCGCCCCTGGACTCTCTGTCCTCAACTCTACACTTTTACGAGCTTGCTGCTAGTATCTAGTACTATGATGCCTACTGCGGAACCTGACAGCGAAGACCACGGACCATGCGTTGTCGAGACCATCATCGACCCATCCCCGGACACGATCACTAGTACGTCCCCTGTAAGGCGTAATAGGACCTCACTAATCACCACAAACTCATTTAGGCCTCGTGCGACGTGTGAAAACCCTGACGCTGAAGCTGCTGCCTCTTGAAGTTCCTCTAGAGACTATCAGCGAGCCCACGAGCCGGGTCATCACCCCGCAAGTCGTGGATGCTTACATTGCTGCGGCCGGAGACTTTACGGATGCGGTGAGTGTTATGTTTCTTCTGTACTGCGACTCAATGACGTGAACCAGGAGTACTTCTTTGCCAAAGCTCCCGTATTGTCTGTTGAGGGCACAGAAAGAGTTCGTCTTCGAGGCTAACCACAATCCTGCCGACTACGGGGAAAATGAATGCAGAGGTAACGTCTACACATGTTCGAAGTCCGTACCATGCCTAAACTCCTTTTAGCCACGGCTTGCGAGGTCCTTGCTCGCCGAGTGGTCCACTTCGCCCAGCCCGAGAGGGTCTCTACAATAATGTGTGCTCGCTTCAGACACAAGGAAATCGATGGAGACATCAGTGGCAGAACAAGTGCATTGGAAACCGCCATCGACTCTCATTGGTATGCATTACATTCGTAAACCTTTTTAGCACCGCATATTAATGTATATACTAGTACTATATTCTTGTCATCGAGCGAAGCGCAGGATGGTAAGGAAAACTGACACTATGCTGAACATGCATTTTCACGAAACATTCACGTCTAGTGGTGCAAGACCTTTGGCGTGGCAGGACGGTTCAGCTCTATGACGACGACCGCAATGTCACTTGTATGTCCATTACTTTCGTCCTTCGTATGTCGTTCGGTTGACGGTCGCCCGTGCCTACATAGTTGTTCCTAACTCTCAGCTTGATTATCACGGCTTTTGGAGCCACCTCGACCCCGTACGCCTGGGGGTCCCCAGATATCAAAATATGTTCGGTATCGTGGTCTGGTTTCTCTTCCTCTTCGCCTATTCTCAAGCAGGTGCGTCTGGTCGTTCCTACTGGTGTTTCGTGGAGGTTCATGATTCAGCTCACAGTACGCGAGCCCTTGGATAAGCTGGATCCCAACCACCGGGACTTAGATGGCTGGGAAATCATCATGTACATCTTGGCTCTATCGTTTTCTTTCCAAGGCCAGTATCTCGGGCACGATCTCATGATCTCCTTATAATTGATTGGCATCAATGCGAATAGACATCCACACAGTAAGTCTAGCTGAGTTCCCTGCTGGCGATCCACTGAGAGATGTCGTGACTCCAGATCTACAAACTCCTTACTCTGGTCTCATGGCGTGCCCTGGGGTTCTGGAATATCGTATCATTCACAATGGACGCTCTATTGACCACGGCTTTCGTCATCCGGATCGTCGGAATAGCTACCTTCACCGACCAAGGTCAAAGCGACGTCTTGCGTTACCGAAGCTTTCAATGCCTTAGTTTTGCTGCACCGTTACTATGGATGAGTAAGTCACAATTTTAACATAGAACCCGTGGACATGACATTGACATCCACACAGAGCTCATTCCAATATTCGATGGCTACAAGTAAGGTGCCCTAGCGATGTCATCACTACTGAAAAGCTCATAGATACCTCATAGATTCATAGGTACCATGCAAATCTGTGTTGCCCGGATGCTGAAAGAGTCTGGTTTCTTCTTCTGCGTGTGTACTCAATGTTTCGCATCTGCAGTACGGCGGTTCAGAGCGTTCTTTTTCTACTTAGCTTCTCGCGTTGCTTGGTCTTGGTTTCCTCCAGGGACTATACGCCCTCGACGCCGCGGATGGTAATACGGAGCACCCGACGGAGGTAAGTCTCGAGTCTCATTCCAGAAGTAGCTAGCACTGAACACTGTTGCGGCAGATCTTGCACGGCTTGGTTCAAGCGTTGTTACAGTGCGTCGTTTTAAGCGTAATCATCTCACTGAACTGACGATGATCGATTGAAGGTCACCAAATTATGACATGTTCATGGGCACGTCGTAAGTATACAAGCATATAGTTATTCCTTGGACTTCTAACAATCTTCAATTCACTAGGACGGCGGGGCTTATCTTATATTATTTGTAAGTTGTCCAGCTGGCCAGCTTGCTCGTGTACCATCTCGATTAATTGCATGGTCCAGGTGGAACGTCGCGACCGCCGTTATCCTGTTGAACATCCTGATCTCCCTCTTCGCGTCAGCATATGAGGATGTGCGTTGCATGCTCTTCAGGTGCTATGCAGATGCCATACTCACGGACTAATCGTCCTAGGTTATCAGTGATGCAGCTGCCGAATACCTCACATACTTTGCTGGCAAGGTTGTCGGCATGATCAGAGCTCCAGACGAGTTCGTTTATCCGCCACCGTTCAATCTCATTGAAACCTTCTTCGTGGCTCCTTTCGAGTGAGCTTCACGATGATGAAAGGATTATATTTCACGTGCTTACGCAGCGGCAGGTGCCTCATGAGCGACAAGGCATATACGAGGGTACGTCAGAGTCCTTGTCGCCGTCCAATACCCACTAAATGAAACTTCTGCAGCTTAATCGCTACGTGATGGGAGTGGTGTTCTTCGTCCCGCTGTGCGTTATCGCGCTGTTTGAATCGCAATTCGATCCCTCGACGCACAGGTGGGTCAAGGACTGGTTCAGCTCGCCCGACGATGGTGGAGAGGACGCGCCCCACTTCCAAGACCCGGTTGTGACGGGAGAAGATGCGGATCAAGGACTTAAAATCTCTCGAGTTCCGTTCAGCGAAATCATCAAACACTTCCCGGATACTACTCATGTGCGTTGTTCGTGTGTCTGGATCTGGATTGAGGTGTTGACGACTCGGTCACTAGTCGACCGAAGCGGTGATGCTTAGGGAATTCAAGGACCTCCGCAGAGAGCTTACCGAGCTAAGGGAGCTGGTCAAAGAGCTCGTTGAGAAGCAGCCAGAGTAACTGGCTGTAGACTCGGAGAAAGGACTGAGACATGGACCTCGTAAAATCTCTGCGAATCTTTTATGAGATGGTGACTGCTTGAATATTGCTTGTGTTCCGTTGTTCTGTTGTGTATATAGCTGTGACGTATCCTACAAATTACCGTGTCGACGCATCAGTGTGGTCTAGTTTACAGTGTCTGGTCCATGTCGTTGTCTTTCGCCGGTTCACGCGTCAGCTGGGTGAGAACGCCCATACCGCGCACAAAGAACGGCCGAATCTCGTTGATCTCCATTGCACAAAGGTTGTGTAACTTGGGGTAAAATCGTCAGTCATATGCAAAATCGGGTCCAACGAGACGTTGGCTTACCAGGAGCTCGTTGTGGTCTAGTTTAGTAAGACCCTCGCGACTCTTCGCTTGTCGAGCTTCTCGGATATCTTTCAGCAGCGTGCGGATCCTTTCATGGTTTGTTAGATCATCTGACGCGCTTTGAGAGTCATAATGTGTGTCAGGAGCGTCCTCTCAAAGAGCGTAAAATCGAGGCTTACACGTCTAGCAGAATCTTTGCGATCTCTGCGAAGCGGAAGGGCATCTCGCTGAAGCTGGGGGATGTTTGTTCCTGCGTCAACTTTTCCTGGAGAAACTCTGAGCGCAGAGAAAAATATCACGATAAGAAAATTTGTATATCAAACCTCGGAGGTATGACGTACCAACTTCGAGCCATGTCGGAGGAACTAGATGGCACTTTTTCTTGAGCTTCAGGTTCGATGCCATCCACAGTGGAACTTTACATTGTATGGGCGGTCGAAGAGGTCCATATGCCCCCTATGTAGCAAAATGCATTACGTTCAGGACCTGAGGAAAAATGGAAGGTAGTGAGCGTACAGAGATGAAGGCAGTTCGTTCCATGGACACGAGAGGGATGATCTCGACGAGTTGTTCGGAGGCGACAAGCTCGAGCTCGGGAAGCGTAACGGATGTCCTCAGCGACGGTGGGAGTGCCATACTAAAAGCAGATGTGTGCTACGGATGTCTGAGGCTTTTTTAGAAGCCTTTGGGGTGGGGGTTGTGCACGGAAAGTACGTGGCTGAGGGCAAGGGGCATTGGCGGGAGACGCATCGCGATCCGCGACGGAGAATGGGCGTCTGTCACGATCACGTGGCATGACGCGTGTCGCGATTACCACGGTTGGGTTCAGACCTGGCACTGCTGCGACCTCTGGGGCAACACCTCGGCACGCGCTCTGGCCTTCGTTGTAACCTCTCTCGTCTCCTGGTCTGCACAGAGACACTCTCTCTTCACCACAGGCCGCCGCCATTCTCTCGCTCCAGGACTGGGCTGCGTGGGCAGGTCTCTGTCTCTGCCTGCTCGCTCTTCATCTCATATTCAACATGCTGGGCTCAAGAACCAAGCATGTCTTCGCTTACGGTCGTCGAGGCCATCGTGTCGTCAACGCGTACGACGACTATGATCGCTCCTCCAAAGACTCCGACTCATCCTCCACAAAACGCGAGAACCACGTCCCCCAACCCCATCTCTCAGGGACGAAAGAGTCTCCAATATCCATCAAGTCTTGTTCTTCCATCCAAGATAGCCCCCTCATCACACCCAAGAAATTGAAAAGGTCCCCCAAGGTAGCTAAAGTAGCAGCCACTTCTGCGAAACCCAAACCCATCTCGCGATATCCCCTTGGGTCGATTGCCACAAATGCCCCGACCTCCCCCGCGATACCCCCAGCGGTTCAAGCCAAGCGTCGCCAAGCAGTCGTAAAAGCATCCCCGTTGATTCCACAATCTCCCATAGTCGACGTCGACATCGTTGTTCTCGACGCACACGGCCGACGCGTTAGCCAAGAACATCGTATTGCCCGCATCGACATACAGGCGAATGTCCTTGCTCCTGCCCCATCCAAGAAGGCCAGGATCCTTCCGCGTGGTGCAAAGTCGGGGCCGGGCAAGGAGAAGAGTGAACCCATTGTGCTTTCCTCCGATTCTGAAGAGAACGTTCCACTCGCTCGACCAAAGCGAAACGCTCGAAAGAAGGCGAAACCCATCGTCATCTCCGATTCGGAGGAAGACTCAGGCAGCAACTTTGCCCCCGAGGACGAAGCGAAAGGCACGAATACCTCCATCGAGGAGGACAGTTTCACCACTCCCCGTCCACGTCGCGGTGCAAAACGGGCCCGACAGAACGTGGTTCGATCACCATCATCCACACATTCCTTATCC